>CM060971.1:23028839-23478839 GCA_030765045.1 Tenodera sinensis | reverse complement strand
AGTTTGTCTATGTAAGTGTCATTCCTGAAAAAACATGATTTTAGTTTTCTCCTGCAGCGAGACAGTGGTGAACGATGACGGTAAGAAGAATCTCTCTATCCTGCTCTGTACTTCAAGCCTCGCCACTGTCTACAAGAGTGGAATAAGGGGCATAGCTTATAACTGGTGAATTGCATATCTAGAAAATATGGAACAAGTAGTAGAAATTGATTATTTAAACATAAAAACAAGACTCTTAGAAAACAATTATTGGCGAAAAAAGATATTCTTTGCTGTACCACAAGGATCAAACCTAGGTCCCCTTATATTCTTGATCTACATCAAGCTAAGGTCTAAATATTGTATAGATAAATTGTTAAATCACGAACAATGCCAGGTATTTCACCTAGTAACAAGAAACACAAGACTATTGGACAAGTACAACCTAAGTCTAAAAGTTGTAGGGATATATCATCAAACCACGGACAACATCGGGTATTTCAGCTAGTAACAAAGAAACACAAGGATATTGGACAAGCACAACCTAAGTCTAAAAGTTGTAGGGATATATCCTCAAACCACGGACAACGTCGGGTATTTCAGCTAGTAACAAAGAAACACAAGGATATTGGACAAGTACAACCTAAGTCTAAAAGTTATAGGGATATATCGTCAAACCACAGACAACGTCGGGTATTTCAGCTAGTAACAAAGAAACAGAAGGATATTGGACAAGTACAACCTAAGTCTAAAAGTTGTAGGGATATATCGTCATACCACGGACAACGTCGGGTATTTCAGCTAGTAACAAAGAAACACAAGGATATTGGACAAGTACAACCTAAGTCTAAAAGTTGTAGGGATATATCGTCAAACCACGTACAACGTCGGGTATTTCAGCTAGTAACAAAGAAACAGAAGGATATTGGACAAGTACAACCTAAGTCTAAAAGTTGTAGGGATATATCGTCAAACCACGGACAACGTCGGGTATTTCAGCTAGTAACAAAGAAACACAAGGATATTGGACAAGTACAACCTAAGTTTAAAAGTTGTAGGGATATATCGTCAAACCACGGACAACGTCGGGTATTTCAGCTAGCAACAAAGAAACACAAGGATATTGGACAAGTACAACCTAAGTCTAAAAGTTTTAGGGATATATTGTCAAACCACAGACAACGTCGGGTATTTCAGCTAGTAACAAAGAAACACAAGGCTATTGGACAAGTACAACCTAAGTCTAAAAGTTGTAGGGATATAGCGTCAAACCACGGACAACGCCGGGTATTTCAGCTAGTAACAAGAAACACAAGGATATTGGACAAGTGCAGCCTAAGTCTAAAAGTTGTAGGGATATATCATCAAATTGTTCAAGAGGTCGCGAGTTCGAATCTCGCTTAGGGTAAGTTATCCGGGTAAGGTTTTTTCCGAGGTTTTCCCTTATCCTGAGAAGACGAATGTCGGGTAACTTAAAGCTCCATGGATCTCAGCCTCATTTGAGCATCATTTCACCCGTTTCATTCACTCACCGTCCGATATGACGCAATGTTGGAGGACGTTAATTAAAAAAAAAAAAAAAAAAAAAAATCGTCAAACCACGGACAACGTCGGGTATTTCAGCTAGTAACAAAGAAACACAAGGATATTGAATAAGTACAACCTAAGTCTTAAAGTTGTAGGGATATATAGTCAAACCACGGACAATGTTGGGTATTTCAGCTAGTAACAAAGAAACACAAGGTTATTGGACAAGTACAACCTAAGTCTAAAAGTTGTAGGGATATATCGTCAAACCACAGACAACGTCGGGTATTTCAGGTAGTAACAAAGAAACACAAGGATATTGGACAAGTACAACCTAAGTCTAAAAGTTGTAGGGATATATCGTCAAACCACGGACAACGTCGGGTATTTCAGTTAGTAACAAAGAAACACAAGGATATTGGACAAGTACAACCTAAGTCTAAAAGTTGTAGGGATATATCGTCAAACCACGGACAACGTCGGGTATTTCAGCTAGTAACAAAGAAACACAAGGATATTGGACAAGTACAACCTAAGTCTAAAAGTTGTAGGGATATATTGTCAAACCACGGACAACGTCGGGTATTTCAGCTAGTAACAAACAAACACAAGGATATTGGACAAGTACAACGTAAGTCTAAAAGTTGTAGGGATATATTGTCAAACCACAGACGTCAGGTATTTCAGCTAGTAACAAAGAAACACAAGGATATTGGACAAGTACAACCTAAGTCTAAAAGTTGTAGGGATATATCATTAAGCCATGTACAACGTCGGGTATTTCAGCTAGTAAAAAAGATACACAAGGCTATTAGACAAGTACAACCTAAGTCTAAAAGTTGTAGGGATATATTGTCAAACCACAGAATATGTCAGCTATTTCAGCTAGTAACAAAGAAACACAAGGATATTGGACAAGTACAACCTAAGTCTAAAAGTTGTGGTACGGGTTTTATAAAAAGATTGTCAACACATATCAGCGTGAATATGGCAGCAGGAATAATGTTTTTACTGAAAGATGGAAAGTTTGATTGATATCTGACGCTACTCTTATCTTCAGGGTCGAGGTCACAGAATGGAATGCATAAATCAACGTTCCTTTATCACAACATATTTATTCGTTAATTTACACTTTTAGCACTATGTTAACTAGTTAACAACTTTCAAAATTCGATAGAATCTACACTGGTTAAAAGTTTGGGTGTATGTTACATGTTCACACGCTATCAGCAAATATACATCCTTTCACCTTGAGCTCACAGACGCTAATGAAAAAAAAGAGTGCTTGGCGTCTCTATGACGCAACACCGCCATTCTTATGTATTCATCCGCGCAACAGTTCTCATTGGTTGAACTCAAAGTGACGAGAAAACGTTGTCTATCTTGAATATTGAAAAAAATAAGTCCCTGATACACCCAAATTAAAAGAATTAGAAATTTACACACTCTTACAAAAATATTTACATGAACAATTTTCTATTGATCAATATTCTGTCTCAGTTGTAAGGATATATTGTCAAACCACAGACGTCAGGTATTTCAGCTAGTAACAAAGAAACACAAGGATATTGGACAAGTACAACCTAGGTCTAAAAGTTGTAGGGATATATCGTCAAACCACGGACAACGTCGGGTATTTCAGCTAGTAACAAAGAAACACAAGGATATTGGACAAGTACAACCTAAGTCTAAAAGTTGTAGGGATATATCGTCAAACCACGAACGTGGGGTATTTCAGCTAGTAACAAAGAAACACTAGGATAAGTGCAACCTAAGTCTAAAAGTTGTAGGGATTAATTGTCAAACTACGTCAAACACCTTGGCTATATCTAATTAACATAATTATTATCATCATTAATATCATTATCAACATTACTATCATTATTAAATATTATCATCACATGCCCATGCATGGACACATACCCACACACACACACACACATGCATGAATGTACATACGTACACAGAGAGACCTTTACTATAGCACGTCTCACGCTTAGAAGACAGTACACGTTAAATGGGGTGCAACGTTACAACATGTACTGTATGTATAACTTCTTTCATCTTCGATCTGACTCAGAGCGGCCTTGAGGAATTTGGTATGGCATCATCACCACGATGATACCGTGACAAAATTATATTCAATGTGGCTGGTATATTTTCAAGCACTAAAGAATGAACAATTCACCACACTTCGCTTTGTACTATTCCATCATATTGGTTAACCTAGCATTTTGTGTTATCCTGCCCATTTTGCTTCCTTTTTCATGGCATTCTTATAGGTCCTTTTATTAGTTCCTTTTTAATCCTATACACTAATGCTTCTGAACACCCAATAGTTTTACCTGTTACTTTTACTGCCTTATTAATACTCATTTGACTTGAAAAAAATAATCTAACAAATTCATAATTATTTGGCGTTCCTTACTTCTTAACTTACCAACATACCCTCTCTTCTTAGCTTCCCCCTCCACAACTACAAATACCAAAAAATGTTAAATAAATAGCGTAATAACACTTCACAGGTTCCATACAGTATAAACACACACTTCTTTACAAACTGATGTTAACTTTTACTGCTACCTTGTGTCTAACGCTTGATACCTTTTATCTGAATTGGTGAATACCTTTTGTTTGCCTTTACGTGATAAAAAAAGAGGTTACAAGCTCCTGGTTTATTTTAAAAACTGTCTCTAACCCTCCTCAACATTCGCTCTCGCTTTGTCCCCAATGTAGACTCAATAATAAAAACGTTTCTCACTGTGTAACTTTTGCAGTACACAGATATAAAATTTTCCAAAAACATTTAATTTAAAAACTTGTAACACTTAACCATAGTCTAGCAGTTTGTTTATTAGTTAGTGCGTGATGAGTATAGAAAAAGCAAGTATCAGTTAAATAAGGAAAAATTGAAGCTATTAACAGTGAAGCAACAAGATTCTAAAGTAAGAACAAATTAGAAACTAATCAAACTTAGCAAATCATACTAAGATAAGTGAAGTTTTTAGTTTCTAATTTGTTCTTACTTTAAAAGCAAGTATCAGTTTTACTAAAAAAATGTTTTCTGTAAACATTTGGGCCTATAGAAGTGTATAATGGCTCTAAAAAGGATATAACCTATTAGAGAAAAAATTCTGCATAGAATAATGTGTTCAAACATGAAATTTATAACAACTGAATATTTACACCATGCTATTAGGAACCTGGCAGCACCACAAGAGTAGAAAAGGACGAAGCTAATGGCAACTCGTATGCGCTAGGTAGAGACAGATATACCCCATTTAACCCCATGCTGTCATCTAAGGGTGAGACAAGGTATAGTAGGCAAGCAGTAGAGAAACCTACTTACACACTTGAGCAATGTGATCAGTGACTGGGAGAAACAGTTGCTTCAAGTTCCTCACCAGTTTCTGTCTGAGAGGCAGTTTGCACAGAAGTGAGATATATATTGGTATGTTTTCAGTCTGGCTTTGCAATCCAACCCAACTTTCCAATGTTGGCATGCTCTGTCCTACATTTGTCAGCTGCAACACATCCACAGACACTCTACATCATGTTACTAAAGATGAGATGGTCTTTTTATTTACTGTCTGCATGATTTCACCAGTAAGTCCTAATAAAGGGAGGGTAATTAGGAAAAGAAAAGAAAAAGATCTGGTGTTGCACTCACATGATTTTCTCTACTCTTGTACAAACCATTCTTACAAACTCTTATTCTTCTATCTTCTTCGTGTTAATTGAGATAAGCATTTGCAGAAATTATCTTGTTACTTATTTACTATAAAATGTAAATTTAACTTTCATGAAACCTTGTAAATATGCAATAGTTATCTTCCTGGAAACACAATTAACTACACATAGATTCTAGCCCTCCTGCCATAGTAGCAACATTATGCATTCTAAAAACTCACCTGACACAATAGAAACTGAAAACTAAAACAAAACTAAAACATGTAATATTACTATGTAATGGAGCATGTTGTTATATGTACAATAAAAAAAAAATAAAAAGGTAGAAAAATTTAAATACCAAAAGGCTATTAAAGAGGTTTCCATCCTCATGAAAATAGAAAATTGTATTTTTGAAAAGTTTACTTACATGGCCACTTAAAAAATATACAAAATTTTTTAAAGAATATGGAATCACTTTGGTCCCTCAAAATAAATTTAATATAGAAATTAATTTAATTCAAAACATGAGTCATGGAGACCCAGTCACTGTCCGGATGATAATGAAGGAAAGTTAACCTCCGAAATGTGTTAAAGAAAATTATAAATGTAAGTGTTGTTTAGTGCTGTTAATTGACTCACCTTTTGAATTAAATTGATTATAACAACACTGTTTTTTAGCTTCTAAGAAAGGAAGATAGTTAATATACAAAATTTACATTTTTTATAAGGATAAAACTTCAAATTATAAAACGTTTGGCAGTTATCACCTTAGCCCAGGGGTCAACATCTCGGGAATATGTGGATCATGACCACAAGGTACCCAAGATGAGCATAACATTACTTCCACTTACTGGTGTCTAGGGGATATGTGAATAGTGACCACAAGGTACCCAAGCTGAGCAGAACATTACTTCCACTTACTGGTGTCTAGGGGATATGTGAATAGCGACCACAAGGTACCCAAGCTGAGCAGAACATTACTTCCACTTACTGGTGTCTAGGGGATATGTGAATAGCGACCACAAGGTACCCAAGCTGAACAGAACATTACTTCCACTTACTGGTGTCTAGGGGATATGTGAATAGTGACCACAAGGTACCCAAGCTGAGCAGAACATTACTTCCACTTACTGGTGTCTAGGGGATATGTGGATAGTGACCACAAGGTACCCAAGCTGAGTAGAACATTACTTCCACTTAGTGGTGTCTATGGGATATGTGGATAGCACCACAAGGTACCCAAGCTGAGCAGAACATTACTTCCACTTACTGGTGTCTAGGGGATATGTGAATAGCGACCACAAGGTACCCAAGCTGAGCAGAACATTACTTCCACTTACTGGTGTCTAGGGGATATGTGGATAGTGACCACAAGGTACCCAAGCTGAGCAGAACATTACTTCCACTTACTGGTGTCTAGGGGATATGTGGATAGCACCACAAGGTACCCAAGCTGAGCAGAACATTACTTCCACTTACTGGTGTCTAGGGGATATGTGAATAGCGACCACAAGGTACCCAAGCTGAGCAGAACATTACTTCCACTTACTGGTGTCTAGGGGATATGTGGATAGCACCACAAGGTACCCAAGCTGAGCAGAACATTACTTCCACTTACTGGTGTCTAGGGGATATGTGAATAGCGACCACAAGGTACCCAAGCTGAGCAGAACATTACTTCCACTTACTGGTGTCTAGGGGATATGTGGATAGCACCACAAGGTACCCAAGCTGAGCAGAACATTACTTCCACTTACTGGTGTCTAGGGGATATGTGGATAGTGACCACAAGGTACCCAAGCTGAACACAACATTACTTCCACTTACTGGTGTCTAGGGGATATGTGGATAGTGACCACAAGGTACCCAAGCTGAGCAGAACATTACTTCCACTTACTGGTGTCTAGGGGATATGTGGATAGTGACCACAAGGTACCCAAGCTGAACACAACATTACTTCCACTTACTGGTGTCTAGGGGATATGTGGATAATGACCACAAGGTACCCAAGTTGAGCAGAACATTACTTCCACTTACTGGTGTCTAGGGGATATGTGAATAGTGACCACAAGGTACCCAAGCTGAACAGAACATTACTTCCACTTACTGGTCTCTAGGGGATATGTGGATAGCACCACATGGTACCCAAGATGAGCAGAACATTACTTCCACTTACTGGTGTCTTGGGGATATGTGGATAGTGACCACAAGGTATCCAAGCTGAACAGAACATTACTTTCACTTACTTGTGTCTAGGGGATATGTGGATAGCGACCACAAGGTACCCAAGTTGAGCAGAACATTACTTCCACTTACTGGTCTCTAGGGGATATGTGGATAGTGACCACAAGGTACCCACGCTGAGCAGAGCATTACTTCCACTTACTGGTGTCTAGGGGATATGTGGATAGCACCACAAGGTACCCAAGCTGAGCAGAACATTACTTCCACTTACTGGTGCCTAGGGGACATGTGGATAGTGACCACAAGGTACCCAAGCTGAGCAGAAGATTACTTCCACTTACGGGTGTCTAGGGGATATGTGGATAGTGACCACAAAGTACCCAAGCTGAGCAGAACATTACTTCCACTTACTGGTGTCTAGGGCATATGGCAATAGTCACCACAAGGTACCCAAGCTGAACAGAACATTACCTCTATTTATTGCAGTCTAAGGGATATGTGGATAGTGACCACAAGGTACCCAAGCTGAGCAGAACATTACTTACACTTACTGGTGTCTAGGAGATATGTGGATAGTGACCACAAGGTACCCAAGCTGAACAGAACATTACTTCTATTTATTGCTGTCTAGGGGATATGTGGATAGTGACCACAAGGTACCCAAGCTGAACAGAACATTACTTCCACTTACTGGTGTCTAGGGGATATGTGGATAGTGACCACAAGGTACCCAAGCTGAGCAGAACATTACTTCCACTTACTGGTGTCTAGGAGATATGTGGATAGTGACCATAAGGTACCCAAGCTGAACAGAACATTACTTCCACTTACTGGTGTCTAGGGGTTAGGTGGATAGCACCACAAGGTACCCAAGCTGAGCAGAACATTACTTCCACTTACTGGTGTCTAGGGGATATGTGGATAGTGACCACAGGGTACCCAAGCTGAACAGAATATTACTTCCACTTACTGGTGTCTAGGGTATATGTGGATAGTGACCACAAGGTACCTAAGCTGAGCAGAACATTACTTCCAGTTACTGGTGTCTAGGGGATATGTGGATAGTGACCACAAGGTACCCAAGCTGAACAGAACATTACTTCCACTTACTGGTGTCTAGGGGATATGTGGATAGTGACCACAAGGTACCCAAGCTAAGCAGAACATTACTTCCACTTACTGGTGTCTAGGGTATATCTGGATAGCACCATAAGGTACCCAAGCTGAGTAGAACATTACTTCCACTTACTGGTGTCTAGGGGATATGTGGATAGCGACCACAAGGTACCCAAGCCGAGCAGAACATTACTTCCACTTACTGGTGTCTAGGGAATATGTGGATAGTGACCACAAGGTACCCAAGCTGAGCAGAACATTACTTCCACTTACTGGTGTATAGGGGATATGTGAATAGCAACCACAAGGTACCCAAGCCGAGCAGAACATTACTTCCACTTACTGGTGTCTAGGGAATATGTGGATAGTGACCACAAGGTACCCAAGCTGAGTAGAACATTACTTCCACTTACTGGTGTCTAGGGGATATGTGGATAGTGACCACAAGGTACCCAAGCTAAGCAGAACATTACTTCCACTTACTGGTGTCTAGGGTATATGTGGATAGCACCATAAGGTACCCAAGCTGAGTAGAACATTACTTCCACTTACTGGTGTCTAGGGAATATGTGGATAGTGACCACAAGGTACACAAGCTGAGCAGAATATTACTTCCACTTACTGGTGTCTTGAAAAAAAATTGTTTTGTTCTTTAACGACACTGTCAATTGCCAGGATCACATCAGCATCGCCGGTGTGCCGGAATTTTGTCCCACAGGAGTTCGTTTACATGCCAGTAAATCTACTGACATAGAGCTATCGTTTTTAAGCACACTTAAAAACCATCGGCCTGGGCCGGGTTTGAACCCATGACCTTGGGATCAGTAGGCCAGCGTCTAACCAACTGAGCCACCCAGGCCGACTCTGGTGTCTAGGGGATATTTGGATAGTGACCACAAGGTACCCAAGCTGAGCAGAATATTACTTCCACTTACTGGTGTCTAGGGGATATGTGGATAGTGACCACAAGGTACCCAAGCTTAGCAGAACATTACTTTCACTTATTGCTGTCTAGGGGATGCGTGGATAGTGACCACAAGGTATCCAAGCTGAACAGAACATTACTTCCACTTACTGGTGTCTAGGGGATATGTGGATAGTGACCACAAGGTACCCAAGCTGAGCAGAATATTACTTCCACTTACTGGTATCTAGGAGATATGTGGATAGTGACCACAAGGTACCCAAGCTGAACAGAACATTACTTCCACTTACTGGTGTCTAGGGGATATGTGGGTAGTGACCATAAGGTACCCAGGCTGAGCAGAACATTACTTCCACTTACTGGTGTCTAGGGGATATGTGGATAGCACCACAAGGTACCCAAGCTGAGCAGAACATTACTTCCACTTACTGGTGTCTAGGGGATATGTGGATAACGACCACAAGGTACCCAAGTTGAGCAGAACATTACTTCCATTTACTGGTGTCTAGGGGATATGTGGATAGTGACCACAAGGTACCCAAGCTGAGCAGAACATTACTTCCACTTACTGGTGCCTAGGGGATATGTGGATAGTGACCACAAGGTACCCAAGCTGAGCAGAACATTACTTCCACTTACTGGTGTCTAGGGGATATGTGGATAGTGACCACAAGGTACCCAAGCTGAGTAGAACATTACTTCCACTTACTGGTGTCTAGGGGATATGTGGATAGTGACCACAGGTACCCAAGCTGAGCAGAACATTACTTACACTTATTGCTGTCTAGGGGATATGTGGATAGTGACCACCAGGTACCGAAGCTGAGCAGAATATTACTTCCACTTACTGGTGTGTAGGAGATATGTGGATAGTGACCACAAGGTACCCAAGCTGAACAGAACATTACTTCCACTTACTGGTGTCTAGGGGATATGTGGATAGCACCACAAGGTACCCAAGCTGAGCAGAACATTACTTCCACTTACTGGTGTCTAGGGGATATGTGGATAGTGACCACAAGGTACCCAAACTGAGCAGAACATTACTTCCACTTACTGGTGTCTAGGGGATATGTGGATAGTGACCACAAGGTACCCAAGCTGAGTAGAAGATTACTTCCACTTACTGGTGTCTAGGGGATATGTGGATAGTGACCACAGGTACCCAAGCTGAGCAGAACATTACTTTCACTTATTGCTGTCTAGGGGATATGTGGATAGTGACCACAAGGTACCCAAGCTGAGCAGAACATTACTTCCACTTACTGGTATCTAGGAGATATGTGGATAGTGACCACAAGATACCCAAGTTGAACAGAACATTACTTCCACTTACTGGTGTCTAGGGGATATGTGGATAGTGACCACAAGGTACCCAAGCTGAGAAGAACATTACTTCCACTTACTGGTGTCTAGGGGATATGTGGATAGCACCACAATGTACCCAAGCTGAGCAGAACATTACTTCCACTTACTGGTGTCTAGGGGATATGTGGATATGGACCCCAAGGTACCCAATTTGAGCAGAACATTACTTCCACTTACTGGTGTCTAGGGGATATGTGGATAGTGACCACAGGTACCCAAGCTGAGCAGAACATTACTTACACTTATTGCTGTCTAGGGGATATGTGGATAGTGACCACAAGGTACCCAAGCTGAACAGAACATTACTTCCACTTACTGGTGTCTAGGGGATATGTGGATAGTGACCACAAGGTACCGAAGCTGAGCACAATATTACTTCCACTTACTGGTGTCTAGGAGATATGTGGATAGTGACCAGAAGGTACCCAAGCTGAGCAGAACATTACTTCCACTTACTGGTGTCTAGGGGATATGTGGATAGTGACCACAAGGTACCCAAGCTGAGCAGAACATAACTTCCACTTACTGGTGTCTAGGGGATATGTGGATAGCACCACAAGGTACCCACGCTGAGCAGAGCATTACTTCCACTTACTGGTGTCTAGGGGATATGTGGATAGCACCACAAGGTACCCAAGCTGAGCAGAACATTACTTCCACTTACTGGTGCCTAGGGGATATGTGGATAGTGACCACAAGGTACCCAAGCTGAACAGAACATTACTTCCACTTACTGGTGTCTAGGGGATATGTGGATAGTGACCACAAGGTACCGAAGCTGAGCACAATATTACTTCCACTTACTGGTGTCTATTAGATATGTGGATAGTGACCAGAAGGTACCCAAGCTGAGCAGAACATTACTTCTACTTACTAGTGTCTAGGGGGTATTTGGATAGCAACCACAAGGTACCCAAGCTGAGTAGAACATTATTTCCACTTACTGGTGTCTAGGGGATATGTGGATGGTGACCACAGGGTACCCAAGCTGAGCAGAACATTACTTCCACTCACTGGTGTCTAGGGGATATGTGGATAGCGACTGCGAAGTACCCAAGCTGAGCAGAACATTACTTCCACTTATTGGTGTTTTGTTCCTCACTATAGCTTTTCTATCTGACCTTATGACCTTACCTTTGTTATCTCTTCTTCTCTTCCAACCCCGATGCTATTAGTGTTCCCGAGGGCTAGGGAGTCTTTATTTTTCCAACCTTTCCATTTCTCTAATTTCTCTATAAACTCTTAACCCCTAACGTGCTAACCTGTCATGGCATGTAATACTTTCTGTGATTGGTAATCAGAGGATGTGGTCGGTGAATTTATTTTGATAACTCTCCCGGCCAGGCAGGTGTGAGTCATAAACCAATGACAGGTGAGGTCCTGCAGACATTCTGGGTATTGTGAGAGAGTGATGTCACTGCCAAAACATAAAAAATGGTGGTCCCTAAAAAGTGGTTACTTTTACTGTTGTTGTTCTCTTCAATATCAAGTTAAGAGGAAATGAACTAAGACCGCCTTCAAATATGCTCAGCCACTTTTAGCATCCTCCCCATCCATCAGTGAAAAATATTGGAGAGCAAGAGGATTAATGACTTCATTGTCAGAAATCCAGCATTAGCTAACAACAATATTTTTTTATAGTAAGATTTGGTCTATGTCTTATGGTTTACCAGATATGCAAAAGTCATCCAAAGTATAGGTTGCGCGTTCGTTCTTGACGAATGACCTTGAGCAGAAATCCAATGAGTGAGCCTACCCTTAATAAACAGGTCAACAAATGTTTATGCTACGATAACAGACACCTCTGTTTTCCTCTGTCGCGTTTGTGTATACAGTCGACTGCAGAAGTTTTGCGCGGTACGGATGTATGTATGCATGCAACGAAAATAGCAATTCAGACGAGGGAGAGATGTCGGGAATAGAATAAATGCAAGAAAGTTAAGTGGAAACAGTTATAGAGGTATAGTGTATAATACGTGTGGCTGACATTACTGCAAGTGTCATAAATTGATTTGTAGTGTTGTACTACTTCAGCTCAGAAGCATGCGCGTCATTTCACTGCAGACTGTACCTCCTCTCTCTCGTTCCCGCAAAAGCTGAGTAGAGACTCGCATTCAACCTTTCATATAAAATTTTCATTCGTCAAGAAGTAACGCGCGACCTATAAATAGCACTTAATGGGCTATAGTCAGAAAATTCAAGAGATACATTTTATTTGTCATAAAAGTATATCAAACATGTGGCATTATAATCAAAATCATTAGAGTCATTTTCAAGAAAATCAAAACTTTCAAAAAATTTTCCATAGAAAGGTTAGTTTAGGCTGGAGCAATCATGTTAAAAATCTTCATGTCGCAACTTTGAAAGACATTAAACTTAAATAGCCACTTTAGTTTTTAACTGACTTTTCATTTTTGAGTTGTGTTGTCCACAAACTGATACAGATACACAGACATGCATACATACATGGACCTTTTTCTATGGATACTTTTTTTTGTATCCAATGGGCCTTAAAACATATATTTCTGGTGAAATCTCAACATTGAATTTTTGGGTGGAATATAATACTTCCTCTACCTTATATAGCAGTGAAGGTAAAAAAAAAGAAAACATTGCCCACACACAGCTTGTGTGTTTAAAAACACCAACAGTAAGTTTGTTGGCATAAATAAATAATAATTACCATGTGAAGGTTATTTAATCCTGGGACATAAAGTACTTACAATAGTAAGTTACCATTGGGGTAATTGTCTCTGATGTGAGACTGCCTTTGTGGTTTACCAGGAGAAATACAAACTGGTTGGAGAATTCAATGTCATTCTCGCAGGTTGTCACAGTAGCTTAATGGTTAGAGCAACCACCTGGTTAGCGGAGGGTCCGTGGTTCAAATCCCAGCTATGTCATTGAATTTTTAAGTTCCAGTTCTACCTCTCAACCATTGTCCACACACACGGTTTGTGTGTTTAAAAACACCAACAGTAAGTTTGTTGGCATAAATAAATAATAAAGAAAAGAATGTTTACAGTAAAAGTGCAATTAACGAGTCATTGAGGAAACTATGCATTATGTTTAATGAGTTTAATGAAGGAAGAATCTGCTTGGGTGATGAAGATCAGAGTGGGAGGTTATGGAAGAATTGAAGAAAAAAGTTGATGGTACAATTCACGTAAACTGATGTTTCGCTTTGAGCACACTACATGAATTTTTCCCACAAATTTCATGCTTGTGCCTACATGAAATATTAACAGTGCTCCTTGGTTACAAGTAAATGTGTGCTCAGTGGGTGCCAAAAATCTTGAATGACGGCCACAAGATGAATTGCATGGGAGCAGCCCTTGAATTTGACACAATATAACAAAGAGGGTGATGACTTGCTTGACTGCATTGTTACTGGATATGAAACTTGGGTTTTATACAAGGCAGACAATGGAGTGCCAATAAACTAAGAAGGCTATTGTGAAATTCTTTAACATACAATTAAAACAAGCAACGTGAAATACTGTCGGCAAAAGTGTTCTTGATCCATGACAATGCCCAGCCTCATGCATCAGCACAAACACAGCATGAACTTCAATGCCTAAAATGGGAAACCTTTGGTCATCCTGTTACAGCCCCGACTTGGCCTCAAGTAATTATCACTTATTCCTAAAAGTTAAAGAATTTTTCGGTGGAAAACAGTTTGCAAATGATGAGGAACTCAAGTAAGCAACTTAAATCTTTGGCACCAAATGAGTACAACAATGATATTGAAAAACTGGTCCCATCTTACAACAAATGTCTTGACAAGTTTGGTGATTACATAGAAAAGTAGTGTAAGGTCCTGTAAGTTTAAGAATAAAGTAAGGTAATTATTATTTATTTATGCCAACAAACTTACTGTTGGTGTTTTTAAACACACAAGCCGTGTGTGGGCAAAGTTTAAGAGGTAGAACTGGAACTTAAAAATTCAATGCCACAACTGGGATTTGAACCACAGACCTTCCGCTTGCCGGGCGGACGCTCTAACCACTGAGCTATTGTGACAAACTGCCAGAATGGAAGGTTTTTTAATCCTGGGATATAAAGTACTTACAATAGTAAGCCACCATTGGGGTAATTGTTTCTGATGTGAGACTGCCTTTGTGGTTTACCAGGAGAAATATTTCCATTCTGGCAGTTTGTCACAATAGCTCAGTGGTTAGAGCGTCCGCCCGGCAAGCGGAAGGTCTGTGGTTCAAATCCCAGTTGTGGCATTGAATTTTTAAGTTCCAGTTCTACCTCTTATAAAGTTGTTGTTGTTTTCTAGTGCCTTGCATCTGGCAATGAAGCCATTAGCATTCGTGCTTTCCAATACTTTTGAACTGTAGTTTCTTCTGATCTTAATGCTTCACAGGTCTTCAAGTGGTCTTCATTCATTTCTGCTGGATCGTTACACAGGACACATATTGGTGAGGCTGAGATACCTATTCTGTAGAGATGACTTGCTAAGCAGTCGTGATTTGTCAATAGTCGGAAGGTTGCAACCGCTGTTTTCCGTGGTCTCTGGGGGATTATATCTGGGTTGGAAAGTAGTGCAATCCATTTTTTATCTTTGGCATTTATTTCTATTTCTTGTAGGTATGAATGAGAAAATTTTTTAACGATCAAGCGTTTTATTGAGGAATATGAGAAATTGAATTTAGACTTTTGTTTTATTGTTGTGCCTTTCTTTGCAAGTGAGTCTGCAGCTTCATTCCCCATGACTCCACAGTGTGCTGGAATCCATTGGAGCTGAACAGTCTTATTAACTTTTTGGAGTTGTGTTAACATTTTGTAGCATTCTCTAATTTTTGTTGACTTCTTTGTAGTATTTGAACATATTCCCTGAATTGCAGCTTTAGAATCCAAAAGAATTACTGCCTTGTTAAATTTATTTAAGGGAAGATTTAATAATTGTCGGAGAGCAATGTATATAGCCTCTATTTCTCCATCATAATTTGTTGTGTCTCTGCCAACAGAATGATAAAATGAAAAATGTGAACATGTAACTCCAGCTCCAGTAAGGTTTTCCTTGGAGGATCCATCAGTATATATGTGCAGCCATTCTTCTGTGGGATACCTAGTATTGATTGTTTCCAGAGCTAGAAGTTTTTGTATTTCTTTTGGTGTGTCTGATTTACTTATTTCCTCTATTAATTCCAAATTGAAAGTAGGTTGCAATAATTCCAATGGATTTTCTCTTATAAGTAGATTTTCTCTGGTGTTAGGAATGTTCAATTTGGATTTAATCTGTGTTACCTTTTCTAGGAAACTATTATGAGTTTTAAGGATTGAAGGGGGGAGGTTCTCTTCTGTCCATTTAGAGTTTGGCAGTCGTAACATTTTCTCGTGTTGGAGCAATGCTTGTTCTTCTATTTTTGTTGTTATTGATGGGGTCCGTGTTAAGGCAAGCCTGGCATCAATAGGTGTGGATTTAACTGCTCCAGTGATTAGGCGAAGAGCCTGATTTTGTATTTGTTCAAGTTTATTGATGTTAGCATTTGCTGCCGTTATTAAAGCTTCAGAACAGTACAAGAGGTTTGGTTTAACGTACATTTTGTATGTTGTGTTAAGGACTCTCCTTGAGCAGCCCCATTTAGCACCAGCTAACCTTTTCAGGATTTGCAGTTTCTTTTCAACCTTTTCTGAGATGTTTGTTATATGTTTTTTCCAACTTAGCTTTCTGTCAAAAGTGATGCCTAAGTATTTGGCATCATCAACTGCTTTGAGTGGTTTACCATTATAATTTATGTTAATATAACTGCTTTGTATTTTAGTGTAAATAATTCATAATTTGTTTTTTCCTCATTAATAGTCATGAGGTTTTTGGAGCTCCATTCATGTACTTTGTTTATGGCTGTTTCTATTCTGTCTTTAATTAATTTGGGTTTTTTTTGGAGAGCCTGAAATCCAAATGACTACATCGTCAGCAAATAAAGCAATTTTGGTTTCTAAAGTTGTTATTATTGATGGAAGGTCATTTATATATATGTTAAAGAGTGTTGTGCTCAGAACAGCACCTTGCGGAAGTCCTCGGTGTGTTTGTTTATATTTGGAAATGTATGTATTATATTTTGTGGCACAAAATCTTTGTGAAATAAACTGAGTTATCCACTTAAGCATGTTACTTTTCACACCCATTGATTGCAACTTCTCAACTAATTTATTTCTCCAGACTGAGTCATATGCTGATTTAAAATCAATGAATACTGCCAAGGTATCCTCCTTTCTATTGAAAGCTTCCTTGATGTCTTGGCTTAGTAGGAGTACATTTTCACTTGTACTATGATTCTGTCTGAAGCCGGTCTGTGAACTATTAATTAAGTTGTAATATTCTAGGAACCAGTTAAGTCTAGATGCCACCATTCTTTACATCACTTTTGCAATAACACTGGTCAAAGATATTGGCCTGAAACTATTAATATTGTTTGAGGGTTTGTTTTTCTTTAAAATCGGGATGATAATGGCTTTTTTCCAGTCGGAAGGTACAGTCATTCTCCAACACGTGTTATACAGTTTAAGTAGGATTTCTTTCCCTTTCCTGCCAAGGTGTTTAATAAACTCTGGGTGGATCTTGTCAGGTCCAGGAGATTTTTTGTTCTGTAATTGTTCTATTGCTAAATCCAGTTCTGTTTCATTAAAATCCTGAATAAAAATATCATTTCGTATACCTTTTGGCTTACTAGTTTCTCTGATAGTTTTTTGGATAGCCTTATCTTGTTTTTTATACGCTTGAGGTATTCTTTGTGACTGAGCATAAAACTTGTTAAGGGATTCTGCTATTTCCCTATCTGTAGTTAAGCTTTTGTTATTATATTTTAATGGTTCAGTTGTATTTTTTGATAATTTTGTTTTATTAAGGAATTTGTATATTTTATTTCCATCCTTCCTATAGTCCATATGTTCTACAAAATTTGTGAAACTGGCCCTCTTTGCTGTAATTAATTCTTTCTTAAAAATGGCTGCTATATTTCTTTCGTGTTTTAACTTAGATAAAGATGGAGACCAAAAGTAGCTATATTTCTTTAACTTTCCTTTGGGGATATGTGTTTTGGCTGCTGTCAATAATATTTCACAAATTTTTTTATTAATTTCATCTGTTGACTTGAACTCTGATTCTAACAGTATATTACACTTCCCTTCTATCTCATTTTGGAAACTGGACCAATCTGCTTTTTTAAACTTCCAAGAAGTTTTAACTATTGGTTTGTTACTTTTATTTATTAGACCTCTTATGGAGTTTATGGTGATTCTGTGGCCTGAACCTGGGTCTTCTATTATTTCTCTTTTTGTATTGTCAATTATGTCAGATGACACCATCAGAAGATCAGGATTTGTACCCGAACCATTATAATGAAGGTAAGTGGGTGGATCATTTGGATTAAATATTAATTCCATTGTTGACGAGTTTAATAGGTCTTCTATGACTCTTCCTGCTGAATTTATATCTCTGTAGCCCCACCTAGGGGAGTGTGCATTAAAATCACCTATTAAAATACTTTTGGGTTCTATGGGAATAGAATTTAGATCTAGTGTATTGTCTGGAGGATTGTAGATACTGTAAATTCTATAGTGGTAGTTACTTTTCCATACTTCAATTTTAACTATTTCTGATTTATCTTGTTCTTCCATTGTTTTTTGGATTTGGATAGTAGCTTTCATATTTCTTTTAATTCCTGTAAGAATACCACTTGCTATTTGACGAGCTTTTGGAAGTATATGTGTAGTGTACTGATCCATTTCAAAGTATATTTCCTGTTCTTGTGATATATTGGCTTCTTGTACTGTGAAGACATCTATATCTTGGTCTTTTAATATTTTCATTAGCTCTTGTTTTTTAGGCTGGGACATGCCTCCTGCATTCCATTGTAGAATTCTTAAAGTATTGGAATTGTTGTGATGAAATTTGCCTAAAGATGTCCCCACCCGGAGATCCGATTGGGGGACAGTTTTAACTCCGGAATGTTTATCTTTAGGACTCATATTCATGTATGTGGCTTTCATGTAACTGTTTTCTTAACGGGCACCAGTTTTACAATGTGGCAGTTACATCACCCGACTTAAACCCCCATTTTGCAAGGGGGACCACACCTATCGTTGGTCAACGGGTCCATCGGAGCTAGCCGGGAGGACTAAATAGGTGTTACTTAGATCCACTGACCTTCCCCTCATGTGCCTCTGAGGGACGCTGTTGTGCTGTGATAGGCCAGCACATATGTAAATGACATTTCCTCCATTTTAGATGAAACAGTTATACTGCTGTGATTCGGTACCCAGAGCCTCATCTGTTAAAAGCAGGGTGCACCACGGGCAGGATGAGGATGGGAATTGGGTAGGAGAGGCTATAGGAGGCGCATCACTACCCCTTACTACCCCACCTCTTATAAAGTAAGGTGTTGATATCTTTTGTTTTGGTTCAACCATGCTCAATCGCTCCTTACTTTCTAGATGACCCTCATAATTATTAGTGAGTTAATACAACTTATAACTAAAAAAAGCCAAAAAGCTTGAAAATGTTCACGTTTTTATCAAATTTCACTGATCTATTGCCCTAATGAGGTCTACAGTTTTTGTGTAATAGACTTAATTGGTAGACTTACGTCATCAAAGGTAAAGAGAAACATGCTGGTGACCTCGTTCAAGCTGGGATGGACGTCAATCCCTTCATCAAGCAAGGTAAGTTGAAAATCAATAAATGGCATTGAATGTGGATCCTGTGTCATCTTTATCAAGCTCTTCAGCGTGTTAATTATAGCCCATGTTACCTGAAACAACATCACGTAATGTGGGATACACATAATTATAGCCCATGTTACCTGAAACAACATCACGTAATATGGGATACACATATAACAAATCAACTCATTTCTTCAAATTGCTCACATACATCAAATTTCTTATTTGAAAGGAAACTTTTTCAAAAAACAAATAATATTTTCAGTCATTATTGTAAAGGACGTAATATCATGCACAAAAATGTTAAATGCCAATATATGGTCTGTCCTCCAGACCAAACAGTATTGGCAGTCAACACGTCTGACGAGGTGAAACCTTCTCCAAGGAGACTTAAGTGTGCTGCTGAAGATGCCCACTGCATTAGTGGACCAAATGTCTGGAGCACCTATCCCCGGCAGAGAATGGCAATAGGGCTCGGAAATGCCGTATTTTCCAGTGTATAAGACACACTTTTTTCCTTCAATAATAGATGCAAAAATGTGATGCATCAGTAGCAAGTTAAGGTAGGTCCCTATAACCTTCATTTCCTTGTTTCAGCTAGAAGCAATTCATTGTTAGCTTCCTTGTGAATTTTGAGTATTCCAGTTGTAAGTGGATGTACATGCATCATCATTAATGGTTTTTGTATTGTTTGTTCAAGCTTATCTAGTGTGGAGATCCACTTGTGTCATATCTATATTGTGGTTTTATTTGTAACATTGCTGAACAACACCATTGCTATATTATTCTATTTAAACTGCAAGTGATTGTATATGCTAAAAAGCATGACAACACGGCTGCAGAAACACATTTCCTGCCACTTCTAATTGAAAAAATCTGATATGTTGCACTCACATGACTTTCTCTACTCTTGCACTAACCATTCTTACAAACTCTTACTCCTATATCTTCTTCGTGTTAGTTGAGATAAACATTTGTACAAATTATCTTATTGCTTATTTCCTTGTAGGTACAAGGGGAATATGGGAATACAGTAGGCTTTGTGCGATAGTCAAATCTTTTAAAGCTTTGAGATTCCATTCTCTTTGCATGATTAACACATTAAAAACGAATAACTAATTTGTTCTTACTTTATGAACTAAGCTCCATTTGACAGACATATTAGTTCTCCAAAACTGACACAAATAACAAGGCATATCTCAGAAATGGTTCACTCTACAAAAAAATTTACACATAAATTGTGTATTCTAGCAAGATCTACATTTTTTTAGTATAGTAAGATTTGGTTTATCTCTTATGGTTTACCAGTTATGCAAAAGTCGTCTAGAGTAAATATAATTACAGGAGCTGTAACCAAAAAATTCAAAATATACATTTCATTTGTTATAAAAATATCTCAAACATATGACATTTTAATCAAAATCGTTAGAGCCATTTTTAAGAAAATCAAAATTTTCGAAAAATGTTCCATGTAAAGGGTAGTTTAGGGCAAAGCAATTTTCTTAAAAATCTTTGTATCACAAGCTTGAAAGCCATTAAACTTAAATACCAACTTTGGTTTTTAACCGACTTTTCATTTTTGAGTTATGCTGGCCACACAAAACCTTTCTCTAAAAATGCTCTTTTTGGATCCAGGAGGCCTCAAAACATATATTTCCAGTGAAATCTTGACATCGACTTTTTGGGTGGAATACAATACTTCCCCTACTATACTACACATAGCTGAGAAAGTAAAAGACGATCAGACTTAGTGGAATCAAGAAGATATTTTAAAGACAGCACCTGACATAAACTTATCCTGAGAAGTGGAACTGTTAAGTGGCCAAAATTCAAAGCAGAACTCAATATTTGGATATTAGGCAACAGAAAAGTGGGAATTTCAGTTACTACAAACATGATCATTCATCAAGCGAAAGAAATATCTACTCAGGGTTGCTGACATCAATGGATCAACATCATAGTGTTCAAGATTTATCAAGAGGTATCAGATGGTATTATTTATACCAACAAACATACTGCTGGTGTTTTTAAACACACAAGCCTTGTGTGGGCAATGTTTGAGAGGTAGAACTGGAACTTAAAATTCGATGCCACAGCTGGGATTTGAACTAAAGACCCTCCACTTACCAGGCAGGCGCTCTAACCATTAAGCTACTGTGACAACCTGCCAGAATGACATTGAAATCTCAAACCAGTTCCTATTTTTCCTGGTAAACCACAAAGGCAGTCTCACATCAGAGACAAATTACACTAATGGTGACTTACTATTGTAAGTACTTTATGTCCCAGGATTAAATAACCTTCAGATGGTAATTATTATTTATTTATGCCAACAAACATACTGCTGGTGTTTTTAAACACGGGAAAAATACGAACTGGTTTGAGATTTCATTGTCATTGTGGCAGGTTGTCACAGTAGCTTAATGGTTAGAGCACCTACCTGAGAAGTGGACTGTCTGTGGTTCAAATCTCAACTGTGGAACTGATTTTTTAACTTCCAGTTCTACCTCTCAAACATTGCCCACACGTGGCTTGTGTGTTTAAAAACACCAACAGTATGTTTGTTGGCATAAATAAAATAATATTTTATCAATTTATTCATCCTTCGATCAAATACATGATATTGGATATATCAGGTGTGTAAAATTACATGATCACAGTAATGCTACACATAAAGGATATATATTAATGTTAATCTAATATTCAAAACAGTACATGAAAGAATCACATAATTTTTTAGGTATGGAAATTACACTCCATATATTCTTCTACAGAATAAAAGGCTGTTTGTTTAAACCATTACCATCTGAAGGTTATTTAATCCTGGGACATAAAGTACTTTTTTTTAGAAGTCAAGATGGCGAACGGAGGTATTGTGACACGCTCTCGCTCTCAGTTATTAAGCGAGAAGAATGGTATAAGTGGTAATTATCGATCAACGGAGAACATAATCAACACTAATAACACCTGGGAAAGAAGAAGAAATGAAGGTTTTGCGGGGGATAGTAAACTTTGCCGGAAAAATGATGTTGTGAAGGATGCTGCAAACAGGACTCTACGGGACAGTGAAACAATCGCAACATTGCATGTGGTAATTAACATGCTAAACAGGGATCTACAAACAGCAATCCAAAAGGTTACTGCTCTTGAAGAAGAAAATGCATCTTTAAAAAACAAAATCAACAGAGAGAGAATGAGGGATACCAAAACAGTGACTACAAACACAAAGCAACCTGACTATGGCAGACAATGGAAGGATTCGAAACACGTAACGGCAAAAGAAGATTCCGGCCGATGTTACACGATACGGGAATCGCCAAATTTTGTTAGCGAAAACAGGTTTGGAGTGTTAAATGAAGTTAATGATGATAATGAACCCCAAGATGTGAATATTCAATTAAATGAGTGCAGTGAGCAAATAAGTAAAACACGCGTTTTAGTGATAGGTGATTCAATGCTAAAGTTTTCTGGTGAATTATGTAGGGATAAGGGCTATCAAGTTTGCTGCTTTCCTGGTATAAAAATAACTGAGCTACAGGGAAAAGTGGATCAGATGAACTTAAAGGAAACGAAACCAGAGGTAGTGTTGGTGCATGCGGGTACAAACAATATTGAACACGGAAGAATGGCAGAAGAAATAATGGGGGAAATGATGGATTGGTGCAAAGTATTCGAGCACAGTCAAGTAAGACCAAGATTATCATAAGTGGTGTGCTAAGTAGGTTTGATGTTAGCAGGAATAAAATTATAAGAATTAATCAAGAATTTGACTGGCTATGTGCTACCAAAGACTGTTTAATGGTAGATGGAAACTTATGGTTGGATGCACGGGACTTGGGGAGAGATGGGGTACATTTGAATAGGAGGGGATCTCACAAATTTGGTAAACTGCTGTGTAACATAATTAGCTCTGTAACTACGGAAAACTAATAAGGTGTAAGGTGGATGTGTTGGCTCATAACTTGAAAAGAAACGAAGGAAATAATACAAGGTTAGTAGGCCTAGGTGAAAGGAATGGTGGCAAATTGTTATATGGGTCAGAAAAGTCAATAAGGGTAGTACATTTAAACATGCAATATATAAGCCAGAAAATGGCAGCCTGTGAATATTTACTGAGTGAGTATGTACCAGATATTGTAGTATTTACTGAACATGGTCTCAATAGTGAACAACTCAGTCTGTGTAAATTTAACAATTATGACATTGTAAGTAGTTTTGCTAGATCTGAACATATAGGAGGGGGGGTATCTATGCTTGTTCGTAGATCTTTGAGTGCTTCAATAGTAGATGTGAGTGACTTTCAGACTGAGAAATTATTTGAGGTTGCAAGCTTAAAGCTAGATGCCCACAAACAGAGTATACTAATTCTAGGGATTTACAGGTCTCCCAGCTCAGAAGTAGATATATTTATTGCACTTTTAGACAAACTGTTATCAAAATTATATGGAAAATACAAAAAAATTATAATTGCAGGAGACCTTAATATTAATCTAAATTATGATGATAAATCTTACAAAAAATTATTTGATGTATTTAATAGCTACAATATTGATGATTTAATACACAAACCAACTAGGCAAACTGCTCTAACATCTTCCACCATCGATCATGTTGCTTCTAATCTAAGTAATGTGAAGATTAACGCATACAATATTAATACCCTCATCTCAGATCACTTTGCCCAATGCGTAGATTTTATAGGTATAAATGGAAAAGAAGTGAAAAATGAGATGAAAACCTTTCGTGACTTAAACACAAGATGCATCACGCAACTAATTGGGGAACTAGGGATGGAAAAATGGGATGCCGTTTATTTGGCCAACAGCGTGAACGGGAAATGGGATAAATTCTACCAAATTTTTAGAATGCATCTCAATGCATGCTGTCCTATTAAAACAAAAGTTCTACATAGAAACAAATTTGGAAGGATAAAACTTAATTTAGAAACAATAAAGTTGAAAGATGATATGAAGCATTTTTATGAGTTACATAAAGAAACAGGATATGAGTACTACAAAAATAAATATAAACAGGTTAAAAAACAATATTTGAAAACTTTCAATAATCTTAAAGCTAATATGTATAAAGAAAAAATAAACAATTCGGGGAACATTTGTAAAACAACTTGGGGTATAGTTAATGAGGCTAGGAAAAGCAAACCCAGATCAATAAATCTTGAACTGGATGTAAATGGAGCAGTATTGAATGACCCTGGTAAACTCTGTGACTATGTAAACCAATTTTTTCTGGATGTCGCAGCCCAATCAAGTAATCAAACAAACTCATATAAAGTCTATGTAAGGGAAACCTACCCATCCTTTTTTATTAATCCTGTGACAAGAGCTGAAATAATAAGTATAATAAGTAAACTACCAAACAAAGCTATTGGTGGGTGGGACGAAATAAGTACACTAATCCTTAAGCAATGCAAACATGTACTTGCTGATCCTCTTGAGCATCTCATAAACTATTCTATATCGAGAGGGCAATTTCCAGATTGCCTAAAATTATCCATTGTTAGACCTATATATAAGCGTGGTGATACAAAGGATATAAACAATTACAGGCCGATTACATTAACTTCAGAACTAGCCAAAATTTTTGAAAGGGTTATATTGCAGAGACTTATAAGCTTCCTGGAAAAAAATAAAACTATTATAAACTCACAACATGGTTTTAGGAAACATTTCTCAACGATTTCAGCCATTATGGAATGCACAAATAATATAGTAAAGCACTTAGAAAACAAGGAAAAAACTGCAACATTATTCTTTGACCTTACAAAAGCGTTTGATTATGTTAATCACAATATTCTACTAAATAAGTTAGAAGCATATGGAATTAGGGGTCTAGCAAAAGATTTAATTAGTTCATACCTTATTGGCAGGAAACAAGCAACACAAATACACCATAAACAAGGGAATTTAACAATAAAAAATACATCCAGTTTCAAAACAGTAAAGTATGGGGTTCCGCAGGGTTCTGTGTTGGGCCCTCTCTTATTTATACTGTATGTGAATGATATACCCAACAATGGGAACAGTAAAGCAATCTCATATGCAGATGATACAACAACTGTATGTTGGGGCACTTCCATTGAAGACTTAAATAATACAATGACACAAACTATTGAAACACTGTTTAAATACTTTAAGGAAAACAATTTAAAATGTAACATGTCTAAAACAAAGCTAATTCAGTATAATCTAGGTAATTCAAATAATGAATCAAACATGATACAATTATCAGATTACAACATACATTGTGAAAGTAAACAGCCCTTCCTAGGTCTTATAATAGATCAAAAGCTTACATGGTCGGAACACATTCAATATATCAATGGAAAAATCAGTAAATCGTTGTATTTACTTAGGCACTTTTCCAGTCTTCTTGAAGAGAAAGAATTAAAAATGATCTACTATGGTGTCTTATACCCTCATTTGGTGTATGGAATTGAGATTTGGGGTTGCAGTGCAAAAATATATATGGAGAGAATATTGAAACTGCAAAAGAAGGCAATTAGAATAATATATAAATTAAACTATACTGACTCATGTAAGCAATACTTTAGGGAAAAGCAAATCTTTACAGTATTCTCATTATATGTATATAGGGTAGTTATTTATGTGTGGAGGAAGGATAATCTAAGGAACAGTGACATACATCACTATAACACTCGAAACAATAGTGATTTTTTCAGACAGGGTTTTAGAATGAATTGTAGCATTAAAGATCCAAATGTAATGGGAATAATACTGTACAATAAGTTACCAAATTATATTAAACAAGCTAAATCCAATAATGGTTTTAAGACGGAGCTCAGAAATTACTTAATAAACAAGGCCTTGTATACTATGGATGAATTGTAAATATAGTGATAAGATATTAATTGTAAATGCAAATTGTAGATATGTAATCTGAATAATTGTAATGAAAGTGTACATATGTAATTGAACTGACAATGTCAGAAACTACTTGTAGTCTATTGACAATAAATGCATTATAGTTTTAGTTTTAGTTATGGTTTGGTTTTGGTTTTAGTTTTAGTTATGGTTTGGTTTTAGTTTTAGTTATGGTTTGGTTTTAGTTTTAGTTATGGTTTGGTTTTAGTTATCGTTATCGTTATCGTTATCGTTATCGTTATCGTTATTATTACTATTATTACTATTACTATTACTATTACTATTACTATTACTATTACTATTACTATTACTATTACTATTACTATTACTATTACTATTACTATTACTATTACTATTACTATTACTATTACTATTACTATTACTATTACTATTACTATTACTATTACTATTACTATTACTATTACTATTACTATTACTATTACTATTACTATTACTATTATTATTATTATTATTATTATTATTATTATTATTATTATTATTATTATTATTATTATTACTTACAATAGTAAGTTACCATTGGGGTAATTGTCTCTGATGTGAGACTGCCTTTGTGGTTTACCAGGAGAAATACGAACTGGTTTGAGAATTCAATGTCATTCTGGCATGTTGTCACAGTAGCTTAATGGTTAGAGCACTTGCCTGGTAAGTGGAGGGTCTGTGGTTCAAATCCCAGCTGTGGCACTGAATTTTTAAGTTCCAGTTCTACCTCTCAAGAGGTATCAGTTTTGTGTGTGGACCAAGACAAAAATATCTCAATAAATACAGATAAGTATAAAGAACTGTTGAATTTCATTGATTATTGAATTTCATTTATTTGTCATTAATGCAAGGAAAAGCAATGAATTTTATGGATTTGAGGATGAAGATTAAAAGGCAACCACTTTTTCCTACTTATACTGCCTAGATATTTAAAAAATCCTTAAAAAGTAGGTGTGCATCTTTTACACCAGTACGCCATAAGCGTCAGCAAATACAGTAACTGGCAGTTATATTGACTCCAGCCATGAAAACCTACAATCTCTTTAATCAACAAGACATGCCAACGTTGGACAATGCTGCTTGGTGTATACCCTGCAATAAAGAAAACTCATCAGCATAACTAGACTCCACCTCTACTTGAACAAAGGTGGTGTACAGTAGACAAATCACAGTCACATGTTTTCTAACCAACCAAATGTAGTTTGTATTAGAGAGTGTGTGTGAGAGTGTTTGTGCAGTTTTACAGTGAAATTAAGTAATTCCAAGCAACTAGTCCACTCCGTTGTGTGATTGTAAGTTCATTAACAGTTACGACGATAGCAGAAGAAAAAAACATTGTGTTATTCACATTCAAGCCAGGGAAATATCGAAAGGAAATAGTTTGGTCTTGAAATATGAATTAATATTAGAAATCATTGGGGTAAAAGTTTGCTGATGAAGGGCACCAGAAAAATACATCACAAGTACTGCATTGGACAGTGCTGATGTACATTATACTTTAAGGGGTAGCTTTTGCAAAGTAGTGTATATCTTTGTTTTAAAGCAGGCATGGGCAAAATTGGCTTAAATGGGCCACTTTACTGGAATACTTTCTTCCCTCACTTCGCCAGCTATACCACCCCTACAGCGTTGTTCAGGTTCCGACATGCCTCATTCTGTGAGGAGTACGGCTGTTTCATGAAGAATGGTAGAGAAAATTTGTTGTAAGTTACAAGAACAAGAAAATTTGCTGTTTAATATGTGGATTTCAATTTGTAAATATAAAGCATTACAATATCAAATGCCACTTTGATCAGAAGTATAAATCAAACTTACAGGTATTTGAGAGGTAGAACTGGAACTTAAAAATTCAATCCCACAGCTGAGATTTGTACCACAGACCCTCCACTTACTAGGCGCATGCTCTAACCATTAAGCTACTGTGACAACCTGCCAGAATGTCATTGAATTCTCAAACCAGTACGTATTTATTATTATTTATTTATGCCAACAAACTTACTGTTAGAGTGTAGAAAGAAGTATCTTCCGGGCTGTTATGCTGTGGTCTGCTGGAGATCTGTCTTCCAGACGTTTCGTCTGCAACTGCGGTAGACATCCTCAGTGGCGTTGTCGAAGTCTCCTCGTGGAAGGTATCACTGCGACTGATGCGTCGACTGTCTGTGGGGCTCCATTTATACCATGCGCAACGTGCACTGATTGGCCCAGGGCGTCCAGAGGCATGGTGGGTGGTGGAGGGGGTTCTATCTCTCTTATGCTGCTGGTCTCTTCTGATTGGCTTACCTTGCTATCCTGCTTCTTATGATGTTCTATGACCGGATGCCAGTTGCTGTTTAATCTTA
The DNA here is from genome assembly GCA_030765045.1 of Tenodera sinensis. Taxonomy (NCBI): domain Eukaryota; kingdom Metazoa; phylum Arthropoda; class Insecta; order Mantodea; family Mantidae; genus Tenodera; species Tenodera sinensis. The sequence goes on along the minus strand of CM060971.1, from coordinate 23,450,154 downwards.
AGGCCTCCTCCTTCTTATTAAAGTTGTTAGGGTGCTTGTAAATTTCAATAGCCTCTCGCTGTAGTCGGGCATGGTAATGTATGGTAGATTCAAGGATGCGCGTAGACAGATCTCCAGCAGACCACGGCATAACAGCCCGGAAGATACTTCTTTCTACAATTTAGACGCCGGCCGTCAAAGCCTACGTAGCTTTATTACTGTTAGAGGTTTTAAACATACAAGCCGTGTGTGGGCAATGTTTGAGAGTTAGAACTGGAACTTAAAAATTCAATGCCACAGTAAGTTTGTTGGCATAAATAAATAATAATTAGTTTTAAAATATGTTATGGCTGAATAACAATGGAACTTTGCTGCTTCATTTATTGTGAAAGAGACACAATTTAGTGTGTTAATCATTAGTCAGATAAGGATGTTATGTGCATAAGATAAAAAAAGGTTATAAACTTTAAGATTAGGTAACTTGCTTAACCACAGTAGTAATTATTGTGTGAAAAATATGTTCAATATAAACAAAATAGTTAACAACAGCATAGAAATTACCACGCAGGTGGAACAAACCCACCACTGCACATGTTGTATGCAAACATCCTTCATCACTCAGCAAGAGAATGTGTGCTGGTTAAGGCAAGTGCAATCACTACCTCTCCTCTCATGCCCATGCCTATTTTAAAATGCATTAATCAGAAACAACTAATTATGTGTGCACCAAACTGTTCATTCTTTTTATATCAACGTAAAGTGTGGTAAAATATATAAAACACTTTGGGATTTGTCCTTTTACCTGCACTGTGATCATATTTGTGGCACATTTGATAAAGTTCTCTGCATTTTTCCTTGGTAGTTTCTTCTTGGCCTTAGCCTTGAGGAACAAGTTGGCTATGGCGGTGTACCAGCGATCATGCAACATGTCATCAGCCTTGTTCACATCCTGTACTAATTCATCTTGAAGATCTTTAAGTGTCAGTTGTCCCATTTTCCTGTACCAAAATCAACTTAAAATTAAACATAGTGAAACTCAAATCTAACAAGAAAAATTAAAGATGCCAACATGCTATATATGTATTGATGAATATTAAAAATAGAAGCACTAATAACAGTGAAGCATTCTTCATGTTCGAGGTCATTTTGAGTCACTTTTTTACACTCACCTTCACTGAAAATGTTTTAAAAACTGGGAAACTTTTCCAGGATCATTCAATTCCATCATCAGCCATGGGTAGCTGACATTATCCTCCTGGTATAAAGTTTAGAATATATAGAAAGCCCACACATGTGGATAGTTACATAAAGAAAAATAGTTGCAACCCAGTTTCACATCAACTGGCAGCATTTACAAGCTTAATTCACTGATTATATAATGTCCCTTTAAGTAAAGAGGAACTTCTGAAAGAACAACAACATACACACGAAACAGCAGTACTAAATGGATTCAACCCAATCACCATTAGGAACATGTAAAAAATGCAGAAAAGCTCAAGATAATTTCACAAACCACTACGTTAACACCACTCACAAATAACAACTGGAAATTTAGAAAATTCACCTACCGTCCTTGGGCCTTCAGGAAATTTGAAAGAATCTTCAAAAAACTAAACACAAAACTGGCACCACAAAACAAATAGAGTTTTAAAAACCTGCTGAACAAGCCACTTAACAATACCATCCCTTACAATCTAAAATCTGGAATTTACCAGTTCAACTGCAATAGTTGCAAAAAAAGCTATATAGGAGAAACTAAAACAAATTTGAAAATCAGACTAAAGGAACATCAGAGAAACATAAAATTAAAACCAACTGAAAAGTCTGCTGTGACACATCACTTTTGGAATGAAAACCACAACATTGGCCTTAATGTAAAACTGTTAAAATCTCTAAATTCACCAACAGAACAGAGCATTTGGTAAAAATATATATCATCAAAAACAATAATAAAATTATGATTTATTTATGCCAACAAAATGACTATTGGTGTTTTTAAACAGACAAGCCATGTGTGGGCAATGTTTGAGAGTGGTGCGGTTTTTGCAATTATTAATACGGAATGTGCTGTGCTATGAGACTCCTTTTCTATCTAGGTCGTGGTAACGGATGGAATGAAAAATCACACAATGTTTCTTCACCACAATGTATTATTTTATTAACACTTCATCGATACTTTACATTAAATAATTCCTCTCAGCACCATTCTAAATGATTTAAGACACTTCCACCTTCTCATTTAGTGGAACCAATGCTTGATGAAAGTCTGGTGAAAGTTCCATACCCACACGTCACACCAATACGTCCATATGTCTTGATTACACACACACGAATGGACAGTTTATGGCATTACCTGACGCGACACCGCCTATTTCGTATACATCTGCGTATGCGTGCATCAAATAGTTCTTTCTTGTTAGGGAAGCGATCCCTAACCATCCTCCCTTACTTTTATTATGGAACACATATAATTCTAATATTTATACATATATATTAAAATCAAATATGGAAATATTTATGACGTCTTTAAACTAACTTAGTTGTTCGTAATAATGAGCATTTGCAACACGTTTTCGCCATTTACCAAATCATACCAACATCAAAAAACAAATTACACTTTTAACAAATATTCACATAAACGATTTTCTTTTGGGGTCTTCTAACATTCTGTCTCAAGAGGTAGAACTGGAACTTAAAAATTCAATGCCATAGCTGGGATTTGAACCACAGACCCTCCACTTAGTAGGCAGGTGCTCTAACCGTTAAGCCACTGTGACAACCTGCCAGAATGACATTGAATTCTCAAACCAATTAGTATTTTCCCCACTAAACCACAAAGGCAGTCTCAGATCAGAGACAAATTACCCCAATGGTAACTTACTATTGTAAGTAATTTATGTCCCAGTATTAAATAACCTTCAGATGGTAATTATTATTTATTTATGCCAACAAACTTACTGTTGGTGTTTTTAAACACACAAACCGTGTGAGGGCAATGTCATTGTGACAGGTTGTCACAGTAGCTTAATGGTTAGAGCACCAGCCTAGTAAGGGGAGGGTCTGTGGTTCAAATCCCAGCTGTGGCATTGAATTTTTAAGTTCCAGTTCTACCTCTGAAATAATAAAGTTATTAACTTGGAAGTCCGCATTAAATGAGGTGTTAAAGCTATGTGCCCCCAACACCAGATGGCAGCAGAGAGAGAAAACAGGAGGATAGTGTCAGTCACCCAACGGCTGACAACGTCAAACGTGTTATGTATTACTGGTAATTGCCAACAGTCTAAATGTCAGCTAACCAGGAGATACAAACATGTGTTTCAGTGTTAGTGCTGAGCAAGTATCATTTCAGTGTGATGTATTTGTCTGCTCACATCATGCACCTACATAATATTAGATACCTACATCAATACAATTATACATGATAAACACAATTTCATATGTTGTTGTTAGCTAATGCTGGATTTCTGACAATGAAGTCATTAATCCTCTTGCTCTACAATATGTTTCACTCATACAGCAATAGCAGTATAGTAACCGCTTTTAAGAGAGCACCATATTTTTATGTTTTGGCAGTCACATCACTCTCTCACAACCCCCAGAATGTCTGGAGGACCACACCTGTCGTTGGTTTATGGGTCTCACCGACCTGACCGGGAGAGTTATCAAAATAAATTCACCGACCATATCCTCTGATTACCAATCAGAGTACGTATTACATGCCATGACAGGTCAGCATGTTAGGGGTTAAGATTTTATAGAGAAATGGAGAGATTGGAAAAATAAAGACTCCCTAGCCCTCGGGAACCCTAATAGCATCGGGGTCGGAAGAGAACAAGAGATGACCAAGGTAAGGTCAGATAGAAAAGTTACAGTGAGGAGCAAAACACCAGTAAGTGGAAGTAATGTTGTGCTCAGCTTGGGTACCTTGTGGTCACTATCCACATATCCCCTAGACACCAGTAAGTGGAAGTAATGTTCTGCTCAGCTTGGGTACCTTGTGGTCGCCATTCACATATCCCCTAGACACCAGTAAGTGGAAGTAATGTTCTGCTCAGCTTGGGTACCTTGTGGTCGCTATTCACATATTCCATAGACACCAGTAAGTGGAAGTAATGTTCTGCTCAGCTTGGGTACCTTGTGGTCGCCATTCACATATCCCCTAGATGGAGACCCCTGAGTAAACAATTTCATATTAATCCTCTTTAATATGAAATTGTTTACTCAGGGGTCTCCGTCATATATTAATATATTCATATTAATCCTCTTTACTTCTCTGTTCAATCTACTGCCACACACACATACACGTGCGCACTCACACCTGTACATACACACACATGCACGCACACGCAAGCACACACACATACACGTGCACACACCCACACGTGCACACCCACACAGTGAACAATTTTTTAATAATAACAGCTATTACACATATACTAGCATAGATCAGTTGAGATAATATTGTCATTTAGAAATTCAATACTATAGTATGCTTTATTTATGCAGCATTTGGTTAACATATATTTTACTTTCCTCAATGAGGTTGTTATTCTGAAATTTGATGGGAAGTTTATTAAATAAATCAGGACACTACTGACAGTGAGATGCAACTTACACAAAACACACAAAATAACCTCAATACAGCATCAGCTTCCAAGAATATTTGAGGCGAAAAGTCGTTGTTCGCTTCTCGATGTATCGCCATTTGAAGCTGAAGTCGTTGTTCGGTTCTCGTTGTCGCCCGTTGATTTGGTTCTTTCCCGCTAGCTCAGCTTGAGATCTCTTTATTTTATCTTGGGTCTGCGTAGGTGTGTAATAGACAACCCAAGAAAATCTTTGCATACTATTTATTGCATCTTCGATACTTGCGGGAGCTATGCCGATCTGCTACACGCAGAAGAATCGCACTCACGTCCGCACTCCACAACGTGCGGTGCTGGTCTGGGTAGTGACCAGACGCTTTCTCGCGTACCCACGCTAAGCAACCGTCTCTCCAATTTTTTGAATGTCATGACGTCATCCAAGAAAGCCTCGTATCCAAAATGCTATTTCCTTTTCCCGCAATTTAGAAATGTCCCTTTCTATTATAACATGTTCTTTTATGAATTTCGAATATATAATTACCTTTTTAGGATTAAACGATGTTTACTTTATATTTTATTAAATATATCGCGCGACTTTTAAGGTTGGTAGACTTGACTTTCAAACGTGTATTTAAACTATGTAGTATGACGTCATGACTCGTTAATTTCAAACCAATAATGTGTTTATCCTACAAATTTAACGACTATTATTTACTCATATCTTGCCCACCTTACAACACTTCCTGCTCTATTATCTATGTATGTTATTACTCAACACTTATCGCAAATCTCACATCCGGCACTTAAATTAAAACGTGTCTTTATCAAGCCCATTCGATTGGAAATCTAAATTTCGGTATCATATTGCACTAAGCACAGTCCCGCAAATTAATTTCAGTAATTGTTCAATGAAAACCAATATATTCAATTTGCCTTCTATTTTTCAATGTTATGTAGCATTCCAAGATTATCATTTTCATCAAGCAGCTGTGATGTGCTGGAAACGAATAGATTGTTTAGCGCCTGCACAGAACTTCAAATATCAACTGATGCAATATCTAGGTCATTATCCCTGGTGGGTGTACAACATTTTACAATATTTCAACTATAAAATAGGTATATGGTTGAGAATAAATTGTCGTATGAAACTTAACTATAATGGTAATTAAGGCACTCATATGAAAATTAGAAAACTTGCTTCACTCATTTCCTAATATATGTTGCTGTTTGCTAATGCTGGATTTCTGACAATGAAGTCATTAATCCTCTTGCTCTCACTGGTGGATGGGGCACTAGAAGTGGCCGGGCATATTTGAAGGTGGTCACGATCCATTTCCTCTTGCAGATCACATAGAGGACAAGAGTGGTGGAGAATATATCCCAATTCTGTTTAAATGTTTTGCCAGACAATCATGTCCTGTAATCAACCTGAAGGTTGCAACTGCTGTTTTCCGAGGATACTCAGGAATTACTGTTTGAATGTTTGGTAGTTCCCATCTTTTATTCTTTGATTTTTCATAGTAATATTTTGCAATAATTTTTTTTAAAATTCAGATTTGAATTTAAGCTGCATAAAATGGTAGATTAACTATAGATTTCTGTGCACTGCTGGCACCCTTTCTCGCAAGAAAATCACCTTTGACATTACCACTCAGTCCACAGTGAGCTGGTATCCATTGGAAAACTAAGTGTTCTTGAAATGCTGTTAGATGGGTAAGGATTTTTCAACATTCTATAATTGTTTGGTTTTTTGGTGACAACTTGGAAGTAATTGCTATAATTGCTGCCCTGGAATCTGAGAGAATAACTGCCTGATGAAAATATGAAATCCTATACAAAAGATTTTGTAAGGCTATTAGAATTGCTTCAATTTCTCCATCAAAGTTTGTGGTTCCATAACTTAAAGAACTGTAATAGGAAAAGAGGTGACATGTGACTCCAGCACCTGCTCCATCTTGGTTTGATATCAGTGATCCATTAGTATAAATATGGAGCCCTTTGTGTTCCGGAAATCTAGTATGGATTGTCTCTAATGCCAATAATTTTAGAACACTAGTTGGAGTATCACTTTTCTTAACTTCTTCTGTCAGGTGTAAGTAATATGTGATGTCTAATGTTTGTGTTGGATTGACTTTAGATATGAAGTTTTCCTTTGAATTAGGAAGGTATACATTCTTCCTGATGTCTTGAATTTTGGAAAGAAAGCTCTCCTGAGTCTTTAGTGTATGTGTAAAATTTCTCTTGTGCCATGTATTGAATGGGAGTCTGATCAACTTTTCGTGTTGAATAAGAGCCGCTTTTTCTATTTCATATTCAATGGGGTATTGGTTGGTTAGTATTTCCATAGCTGCTATTGGTGTGGTTTCGATAGCACCTGTAATTAATCTCAGACTTTGGTTTTGAGAGATTTGAATTTTTTTTGTGTTTGCTGTTATAAGAACTTTGCTGCAGTAAGTAAATTGTGGCTTTTATAGATTGTATGTCATGTTAAGAGTTGCTCTGGAACATCCCCACTTCATTCCTGTTAGACGTTTTAACAGTGAAAGGCGCCTCTCTTCTCTTTGTATTACATTTTCTATTTGTTTGGTCCATGTAAGTTTAGTATCAAATGTAACTCCTAAACACTTTGCTTCCTTTGTTTCTGGAAATTGTTGACCCTCAAAATTTAGTTTTATTTTTAATTGTGTTTTCTTAGTGAAAAGATTTGGTAGTTTGATTTTGTTGTATTAACAGCCATCAAATTTTCTTTGGTTCACTTTTGTAGGTTGGTTAAGGATTGTTGCATAGTTCTGTTCTAGTTCTGTACTTTTGTTTTTTGGTTTTGAAGTCCACATTACTAAGTCATTGGCAGATTGTACACACTTCACATCAAGTTCTTGTGTTTGTTGTGGCTGATCGTTAATAAATGACTTTGGTGGGTGTAAAGTAAAGGAGACAGATGTAGTCGAGATAAAGAAACACTTATTTCCGTAAACAGTAACTTTTTACACTCGTTGCAACAGCAAGAAAATCTTTTCCAATTCACCAACAGCACGGCTCCGAATTAGTAACACAAAAACTGTCCCTTCTCACACTTTACCGCTATTTATATCTCCCAGGCACTATTCTGGAAACTTCAGGAAAGTTCAGTTATTATTGCGGTGAAATACAAAGCAGAAAACTCCAGAAGTCTCTATCCCTTTCTCTCTTTCGGCAGGCGCCCCAACATGCGGCCATTCTCTGTCTCTTCCCTTCGGCTCCTTTGCGGTAGTGCCGACAATAATGTGATGGGCGACACTGCTCCCTCCTCAAGGCTGGTCGTCCCGAACAGCACCATCGTAATGGGCCAGACGATCCAGGTGTACCACTAACATCTTCCCTCGGGGCACCTTCTGGATGCGGTAGACTACGTCGTTAATCCTCTTTACCACTCGGTACGGTCCTTGCCACGGTTGTTGAAGTTTTGGGCAGCGTCCCTTGGTCCGGGTAGGGCGGTACAACCACACCATGTCACCTTGCTGGAATCCTCGGCTGTTGGCTTGCCTGTCGTACCGGGTCTTCATGTGGTCGCTCGCCATCTGGATGTTGTGACGAGCCATCTCGTGCATGTCGTGGAGATGGTCTACTAGATTCTCCACATACTCGGTTGCCGGCTGTTTCGCTTCCGGGGGGCTCCCAAAAGCCAGGTCACAAGGGAGGCGTATCTCTCGGCAGAACATTAGGCTTGCTGGTGTCATCCCGGTGGTGTCGTGTGTCGACGAATGGTAGGCCAGCAAGAACAGTGGTACCTTGAGGTCCCAGTCTCGCTGATGGCTGGCCACGACCTTCCTCAGGTGCTCCTCTAGGGTCTTGATGTATCTCTCGACCATGCCGTCCGACTGTGGATGTAGGGGTGTTGTGCGGGTCTTGTTCACCCAAGTCTTTCCAATGCCTCCTTCATTAGGTGCGACTCAAAATTGGTGCCCTGGTCGCTGTGGAGCTCTAACGGGACCCCAAAACGGCAGAACAGCTGTTCCACGAGGCAGTCTGTAATCGTCTTCGCCTCTTGGTTCGGGATGGCATACACCTCCGGCCACTTGGTGAAGTAGTCCACAGCTACCATCAGGTACTTGTTGCCTCGATCGGACACTGGGAATGGTCCAGCTATGTCGACGGCGATGCGTTCGAAGGGCGCTCCGACGTTGTACTGCTGCATGCGACCCCGGCTCCTAGTCTGGGGGCCGCGACTCGCCGCACACACGTGACATTGACGGCACCACTTCTCAGCGTCTGCTCGGAGCCTCAGCCAGTAGTAGCGCTGTCGGAGTTTGTCGATCGTCCGGTTTGCTCCTAGGTGTCCACCCGAGGTACCGGCGTGCACTTCCTCCAAGACTTCCGGGACCTTACTTCGGGGAAGTACCAACTGCTCTTTCTGGGTCTTCCCATCAGGTGATTCCCATACCCGCAACAGCACGCCCTCTTTGGTCTTCAACGAGTCCCATTGGGCCCAGTACGACTTGTATGTAGCGCTTCTGGGTGCGATGTCCTCCCAGGTTGGTCTCGTTCCTGCCTGCACTTCTCTCAAGAGTGGCCCCAAGTCGGCGTCCGCCAGCTGCTCCCTCCTCAGGCCCGCGCTATTCCATCCATCCGCAGGCACTGCCGTGACCACTCTGACAGCTGCGGTACGCTCCTTCTCTTCCACTCTTGCGCATTGGCCGCACTCTTCTGGGCAGGGTCTTCGGGACATGGCTTCTGCGTTGCCGTGGCTCTTCCCTCTGCGATGTTCGGAGGTGAAGTCACACTCCTGCAACCTCTGGACCCAACGGGCTGTCTGGCCCTCCAGGTTTCTAAAGCTAAGTAGCCAGGTTAGGGCGGAGTGGTCTGTCCTCAGGTGGAATGGCTGACCGTACAGGTACTTGTGGAAGTGCTCCAAGGTCTTCACTACCGCCAGTAGCTCTCGTCGGGTGACACAGTAGTTCTTCTCTGCCTTGGACAACGTCTTGCTGTAGTAGGCTATCACCCGCTCGTGGCCGTTCTGGACTTGGGATAGGACGCCTCCAATGCAATGGTCGCTGGCGTCGGTGTCCACAATGAAGGCGTCGCCTGGTTGTGGGAATCCCAAAATAGGAGCACTGCAGAGCGTCCTCTTCAGCTGCCGGAAAGCGCCTTCGGCGTCCTCCGTCCACACATAAGGTCGATGTTCTTCCGTCAGGCGAGTGAGGGGTTTGGCGATGCTGGAGAAACCCTTTATGAAGCGGCGGTAATAACTGCACAATCCAAGGAAACTGCGCAGTTCTCGCTTATCCTTTGGGCGAAGCCAATCTCTCACGGCCTGTGTCTTCTCCGGATCCGTGGCCACTCCGGTTGGTGAGACTATGTGGCCCAAGTAGTTGACTTCCCTGCGGAAGAGCTGGCACTTCTTGGCGTTCAGCTTCAAGCCGGTCGCCTGCAGTCTCTGTAGCACCTTGCTCAGTTTGTCAAGATGGTCTTCGAATGTCTTGCCGACGATGATGATGTCGCCCAGGTATAACAGGCAGGCGTCATAAGTCAATCCTCTCATTACTGACTCCATGAGGCGTTGGAAGGTAGCTGGTGCGTTGCAGAGACCAAAGAGCATAACTGTGCACTGCCAAAGCCCTTGGCCTGTCGAGAATGCGGTCTTCTCCTTGTCTCTCGGGTCTAGAGCCACCTGCCAGTAACCCGATTTCAGGTCCAGGGTTGAGAACCACTGCGCACCAGCAAGCGTGTCCAGGGTGTCGTCAATCCGGGGTAAGGGGAAGCAGTCCTTCCTGGTGACAGCGTTCAGCTTCCTGTAATCTACGCAGAAGCGTAGCTCGCCATTCTTCTTCTTCACCAGAACTACAGGGGAACACCAAGGACTGTCAGACTCTTCGATCACTCCCTTGGTTCTCATGTCCTCCAGCATGTCACGTACCGCCGCTTGTTTAGCCAACGGAACGCGTCTAGGTGGTTGCCGAATAGGCCGGGCGTCTCCGGTGTCAATGTGGTGAAGCACTCGGTCCGTGCGGCCGTAATCGCTGCTGCCTTGGCTGAAGACGCGCTGATATCGTCTCAGCAGTTGTTAGACCTTCTCTCTCTGTTCAGCGGTCAGGTGGTCGGCCGCCCTCTCCAGTAAGCCTTCCAGCCGGGGCCCCAGGTGTTGCGTCGGTACCGGCTCCTGGGTCTTGTCTATTGGTGTTACGCTGACCACGGGCTCGCACGCCCCCAACTCCGTCCGGCCTGGACGTCGTGATCGGTGTCTGTTGGGTTGAACAGTCTCACCGGCACCTCCTCTCGGCACGGCAACAATGTCCCGGCTACACAGAGCCCGTGCACATGCGTCTTCCGGTCCAACAGCATGTTCTTCTTGCGCTGGCCTTCCAGTCGCGCCGTCACGGGGACAACTACGTCTTCCCTGAGAATGACCCTGCAGATTCCAAGGCGTTCTTCGGGGTGCCGGAGCATTACTTCCTCTCCCTTAAGCCGCAGAACCTTCTTGCCGATGTCGACCGTCGCCTCGTGGCTCCTGAGGCCATCCAGTCCCAGTATCACCTCCTCAGCCACCTCCGCGACGAACACCCACAAACGCAAGACACTTCGCCCCAAGGTCAACTCCAGCAGGGCCTCCCTCTCCACAGGCAAGGTGTCACCCGATGCCGTCACTAGTTGGTACGGTCGGCTCGGTTTTCTCGACGGCAAGCCCATGGCTACGTCAGGTCTGATGACAGTCACGGCTGCTCCAGGTCAACAAGCCAACAAGCACGCGGCACGGCTTCCCTCTCACCCAACCGTCCTCGATGAGGCTGTCATCCATCCGTCGGGTGACGGCGCGCAGTGTCACTCGAGGGGATGATGGTGATGGCGCCGACGTGCCCCTCGCCACGCCGGCCATTACTCGTTTTCCGGCTGCTCTTCTCGGTGCCGACAGTCTCTCATCAGGTGTCCCGGCTGGCCACACCCCCAACACACGCCACCTGGTCTTCGTCGGCGTCCCTGGACTGGTCTGCGGTCTTCATCGTAGCGGACACTCCTTGTCTTCGAGGTCGGGGTAGCCGTCACTTTGGCCGCTTCCATCCTTAATGCGGCCGTTAGTGCCTCGTGGATGGTCTTGCAGTCGCCGAGCATCAGGCGTTGACATATCTCGGCATCGCGTACCCCGTCGACGAAGGTATAGGCGGCTTCTCGGGATACGAATTCGGAGGGAAGGTCGACCAAGGCTTTGCTGGCCAGCTGTTCGATTGCCAGGGCGAACTCCTGCAGCGTCTCCACTGGTAGTTGCATCCTAGATTTCAGTTGGCTGCGGTAGGCTGCGGCTAAGCGGTGGTTTCCGAACCGGTTCTCCAGGGCCTCCCAGATGTCCTTGGGCGCCACCGCTGTCTGGACTGCGTTCAGCACCTCTGCGGCTCGTCCCTGGAGGCTGGCTATCAGCTGCGCGGCCTCTTCTTCTGGCGACCATTTGTTGTGCTTGGCCACTGTGTCGAATTGACGGCGGAAGACCTCAAACGTTGACGTGCCATCGTACTTCGGTGGTTTGACGCGCGTCGATGTTGTGTCGCGTGCCGGAGCCTCGGCCTTGTAGTTCTTGAGCTTTTCACTAAGCATCCCTTCCACCATTGCATTTAGCTCCTTGGCGCTACCGTCGACCCTGTCTTCGAGAACGCTAAGCCGTTCCCCGACATTCTCCAGGGCGTCAACGCGTTGGCCACCGAGCTGTTCCACCTTTCCAGCGAGCTCTTTCACATCCTTCCTTACGCCAGCCAGTTGCTCGTCAATTTTCGCCGATAGCTCCGTCTTCATCTCTTTCAGCTCGGCAGCGAGGTTGCCGTTTGCCGTCTTCATCTCTGCTTTCAGCTCTTGTAAAAAGCTCACCAATGTAGCCTCCATCGTCATATCCTGCTTCTGACACCAGTGTGACTTTGGTGGGTGTCAAATAAAGGAGACAGATGTAGTCGAGATAAAGAAACACTTTTATTTCTGTAAACAGTAACTTTTTACACTCGTTGCAACAGCAAGAAAGTCTTTTCCGATTCACCAACAGCACGGCTCCGAATTAGTAACACAAAAACTGTCCCTTCTCACACTTTACCACTATTTATATCTCCCAGGCACTATTCTGGAAACTTCAAGAAAGTTCAGTTATTATTGCAGTGAAATACAAAGCAGAAAATTCCAGAAGTCTCTATCCCTTTCTCTCTTTTGGCAAGCGCCCCAACAATGCGGCCATTCTCTGTCTCTTCCCTTCGGCTCCTTTGCGGTAGTGCCGACAATAATGCGATGGGCGACAATATTAAAAAGTGTTGTGCTGAGCACTGCTCCTTGTGGTAAGCCATGGTGTACCTTTTAATCTAAAAGTTGAGTCAATTAATAGCACTAAACAACACTTACATTTATAATTTTCTGGAACGCATTTTGGAGGCTAACTTTCCTCCATATCAACCAGACAATGACTGGGTTTCCATGGTGAAGATGGCGATGCCATCCACACAAGTAGTTGGAGGGTTTTTTTTTTTAGCATCTCATAGTTACTATCATTTGGCATTGTTCCCACTTTTTCTATGTAATCTGATTTATCAATTATTACTATTTTGTTTCCTTTTGTGTGCCTTTGTGTGTACTACGTTTTTCTGGTTTAAAGAATGGATAAGGTTTTGTTTATTTTTGTGACTTGATCTGTTTTTTATTGCTTCTAAAATCTTTTTGCACTGGGTTTTTACCGAATTTGGTACAGATTATGGTAAAGACTGTTGAAATGTTTATATCTGCAATGTAATCTTTAATTTTCTCAACTGAAACATAAACACAAATTGGAAAAATGAATCGTTTCTCCAAAATTTAAAAGGAAAAATTCTACCGGGAAAAAGTCAAAAATTAAAATACCTAATGAAAACCACAGAGAGAGTCACTTACAAGCATTGTAGTCCAAACAACACAGCACAAAATGGCAAAACCACAGAAACCTGTTTACAAAACTTTGAGAATATGGTCAATCTTTCTGATCATGAACTCTCCAAAGAAGAAATTGATCTTTTAAATCAAGGATTAAAAACTTGTGTCCACTTTTCTATGGAAATTGAGGATTGCATCCCTCTTCTAGCAGAAAAATACAAAACAGAATATTGCAAAATAATTGAATAGCACAAAAAGATGCTTCCCCAAGGAATTAGTAGATAAAAAAGTAAAACGAGCAGAAAAGAAAAAAATACTAAAAGGAACTACAACACTCACAGCAGCAGAAATAAAAATGACATTCAAAACATTCACATATCGTCCATGGGGCTTTGATAAATTCAAAAAGTGTTCAAGGAATACAACGTTCAGCTAGCACCAGTAAACCATTACTCCATAAAAAACCTGCTGCTTTCAAACATTAAAGATGGTATACCACCTAACCAAAAATCCACATACCAAATTGAATGTAGTTATTGTAATGAAGTATACATAGGAAAAACCAAAAGAAATTTAGAAATTAGATCCAAGGAACACATTAGGAACATCAAGAGCAAACAACTTGAAAAATCAGCAGTTGCCTTTCACTTTTAGACAAAAAATCAAAACATAAAGCCAGAACCAAAACTCCTCAAACACATAACCGGAAAACAAGAGCTGTCCACATGGGAACAAATCTTCATTTTAAAAAATAGAAACCTAGTATTTAATTTCAACATTCCTCAGAAAGATATTTTCAGCAAGTTCCTTGAACTGTCACCAGAGGAAACATCAGGAGAAGCATCACCATCCGCACCATGGAAGCCCAGTTATTGTCAGGTTGATAATGGAGGAAAGTTAGCCTTTGAAACGCGTTCTGGGAAATTATAAATGTAAGTGTTGTTTAGTGTTATTAATTCACTCCCCTTCTAGATTAAATTGATTATAACAACACTGTTTTCAAACTTCTAAGAAAGAAAGATACACGGTGTACTTGTTTGTATTTAGATATGTTTCTTCCATATCTGGTAGCAATAAAGTGCTGTGTTAGGAAATGACATAGCCATGAAAACATTGGACCTTGTATCCCTATTTTTGTTACTTTCTTTAGTAGTTTTGTTCTGCATATAGAATCATATGCACTTTGGAAATCAATAAAAACTGATACATTATCTTCTTTTCTATTGAAGGAGTCTTTGATTTCTTGACTGAGAAGTAAGACTTGTTCATTTGTAGAGTGGAACTCTCTGAATCCAGCTTGACATGGGGATATTAAATTTTGTGATTCTAGGAACCAATTTAACCATTCTTTCCATCACTTTTGCTATTATGCTAGTAAGAGCTATAGGTCTATAATTTTTTATTTTTCTAATGTATACTTGAGTCTCAATTACTAGCATCATAGTCTCATTGCATAATATACTATCTTTTTATTCAGGGAGCTCAAAACATGCACATATTTGTAGTGAAATGTAATAAGTAATGTACCTGTATTTAGAAAAGTCGAGCAGAACTTCCGGCAGCAGTTTGAAGGTGCACCCCAGAATTCCTCTCATTATAGAATGTGTCAGGAACAGATTTTTCGTAATACGTTTTTGTCGCTTCCAAAATATTCCATGGAACTTGGTTCTTTTTCGAAACCTGTTGAATGAGAACTTCTCTCAAACATATGTCAATCAAAACACATTTGAAAATTGTTATAACTTGGGCTTTAAATTTGAACATCTATAAATTGTCTGAAAGGAACCTTATAAAAACACCTAAACATATCCTAAAAGGGACCTCAAAACTTAGAGGAACAAAACACAAAAATAAATATTTCATTTTCCACATTAGTTGATAAGTCATCAGGAATAGATACCAAAGCAGGCAGTTTCACCGTCCCAAGGTGAATGGTTCTCATGTTACTCACAGTTGATGATTTGATGCATGAAGTCATTTGCTCAGCTCAACTCAGACAGGACGTGGTGTTTTAAATGTCTAACATGGCTGATATGTTAATACCTATTGGGTGAGAAACTGCAGTTTTTGATGATGAGTGAACGTGATATTTGTCCTGGTCAGCTTGAACCAAAAAAGTGTGATTTTGAGATTTAAACCATTCAGGCAGAGATACTGAAACAGTGTGAACACTGAAAACTGTAATTATTATTTATTTATGCCAACAAACTTACTGTTGGTGCTTTTAAACACACAAGCCGTGTGTGGGCAATGTTTGAGAGGTAGAACTGGAACTTAAAAATTCAATGCCACAGCTGGGATTTGAACCACAGACCCTCCGCTTACTAGGCAGGTGCTCTAAGCATTAAGCTACTGACAATCTGTCAGAATGACATTGAATTCTCAAACCAGTTCATATTTTTCTCTGGTAAACTACAAAGGCAGTCTCACATCAGGGAAAAATACGAACTGGTTTGAGAACTCAATGTCATTCTGACAGTTTGTCACATTAGCTTAATGGTTAGAGTAAGCGGAGGGTCTGTGGTTCAAATCCCAGTTGTGGCATTGAATTTTTCAGTTCTGATTCTACCTCTCAAACATTGCCCACACACGGCTTGTGTGTTTAAAAGCACCAACAGTAAGTTTGTTGGCATAAATAACTAATAAATACAAATACTTAGTGACCGAAGGTGCCACCTCATTGAAAAAAACATTGAGCTGTTAAACAGCATCTTCTTCAATAGTTTTCTGGACTTGTGACAGTGAATTTTGTATTCTTGTCCTTAGTTATTATATATAATTGTCTAATTGGTTTTTGTATTGTTGAGTGAAAATTAAAATAAACAATTTGCACCTTTTTTGCACCATTCTTACCTAAATTAAAGCACCTTTTTTGCACCTGTTTGATCAAAGTGTTGCGCCTAAAATTCCTAGCTCTAGTCATTATATTCCTTCTAATATGTGCTTCACAGAAGCATTATAAACAGAAAGGTCTATTGGCACTTTGTTCTTTGGTCAGCCGATTTTGGAAACATAAGTAGCTTTTGATCCAAATTGGATACATAATTCAACAAAAGTGTACCTTACTTGTAAGATGCGTAGAATAACTTATTTCTGATATAGCTTCCACAGTAATTATGGGACATCACACAGGGTCTCAAAATAATTAATCTCTTAAAAGACATCAAGGAATACTCCAAGCTGCTCTCTCAGACGTGAGGTAAGTTGACAACATTGCATTGAGGTTGGTCAGGGAATTGATCTGGTTTGTTCTTGCACTTTCACTTTTGTGTAATGTTTTGGGAGCTAATGGTTGTGATTGGCCTACACTTGCACAGTAAACATGAAAGGACAAGGCAGGGTATGAGTTTGTTTCCAAGACACACCGTTGCAGGGTTTGTTTATGTACTGAGCTAGAGAATGTGACCACCCACACAATCTGCAGTGTTGCCAGCTTGTTTTTGACAAAACTAAAATATCTGTATAGGAAATGGTCAGAGACAAAAATTTAAGATACAAAATGTGTTCCAAATATTGAGATGTATCACTGGTTTAAAGTAATGTAATGACTTCCCTTCCATCCTGTATGTAACGCAAGAAATTAAGTAAACCAAGCAGATAACATTATTGTCTGTAATGTAAGTGGGCGAGATTTCAATATCGACTGTTTGCTGCTACCATCAACTTGTGATTAAAAGTCTGGCTCTTTTTATCAACTTAGTATGCCTAAGAAACACATTTGCAGTCACTTTTTCATTTTCGAAAGCTCTTGTGGAAAAGTTTGCAAAATCGCTGTCTATTGCTTGAATATTTTCTTTCACAGAGAAATCATCTTGGTTTATTTTTTGCATCCTCGTAGGGTGACATACAAACTGCAGCCCGCCCCTGTGCAATAATCATCCTCTGCTTGTTTGTGTCTGTTTCTAGTTTCTCAACTTCTACACATATTCTGCAACCAAGTTTCTTGTTTTTAACCAATAACCACTCATTTCTTTTTTCGCAAAATGCCTTTTTTATTCTAAAGACAAGCAATCGGTGTACAATCATCTAACTTTTCAACAGTATGTTCATTCATTGCATACGAGATCACAACTTTTGTTTTCAATTGCACTATTATCCACCATCATTGAACTTCCAGCAATCATCGTATATCATCATTATATTTAGGACCTTTTAATACAGTAAAATTAGCTGTTACATATATGAATTACTTCTACCTTCCTAGTTGTCCAAAAAAGATCTATCCTAATAATTAAAACAAAAATAAATTTTGAAGCCTTGAACAACAACAAATCAACTCCTTTTATGCCAATTTTTTGGTGGGCAAATTACATGCAAAATGGTAGCATTCAAGCTTGAACATTGCTTACCAAAGTTTTGACACTGGCATATCCATTTGTTTCTTGCCTGACAAATTCCTTATAATAGCATCAACATATATTGTACGCATCAGAGTTGAATAGTCATCCTCAGCATCTTGGAAGTACTCAGTGTACTGGAGGTGATACCTCTCAGCCAATGCTCTGGGTATGTTCTGTGAACAATACATGACACATTATAGGTATATTGCACCATTCTTGTCATTTGCACACTTTCATACCTACATTTGTTGGCAATTATAAGCTTTTGGGCTCCCTGAATTAAAAAATCTGATGTAGTGCACTCTACTCTTGTACTAACCATTCCTACAAACTCTTACTCCTATATCTTATTCGTGTTATCTGAGATAAATGTTTGCAGAAATTATCTTATTGTTTATTTTCTTGTAGGTACAAGGGGAATATGGGAATACAGTAGACTTTGACCGATAGTCAAATCTTTTAAAGCTTTGAGATCCCATTCTCTTTGCATGCTTAACATATAAAAAAATTAACAACGATGTTCTATTATTTATTTATGCCAACAAACTTACTGTTGGCATAATTAAATAATAATTACCATCTGAAGGTTATTTAATCCCTGGACATAAAGTACCTGCAATAATAAGTCACCATTGGGTTAATTGTCTCTGATGTGAGACTGCCTTTGTGGTTTTCCTGGGAATAATACAAACTGGTTTGAGAATTCAATGCCATTCTGGCCGATTGTCACAGTAGTTTAATGGCTAGAACACCTGCCTAGTAAGTGGAGGGTCTGTGGTTCAAATCCCAGCTGTGGTATTGAATTTTTAAGTGCCAGTTCTACCTCTCAAACGATGTTCCATTTAACGAAAGTTTCAAGTTTTCCGAATCTGGTACAAATAACAAGGAATATCTCCAAAATGGTTCATTCTACATAAAAGTTATTTATACATAAATTGTGTATTTAAGTGAGACCTACATTTTTTGCATATTATTAATTTGTCTATCTCTTACGGTTTATGAGTTATTCAAAATTCATCCAGAGTAAACAGGACTGCATAGGCTATAGCCAGAAAATTCAAAATATACATTTCATTTGTCACACAAATATCTTAAACATATGATATTTTAATCAAAATTGTTAGCGCCATTTTCAAGAAAATCAAAATTTTCAAAAAATTTTCCATGTAAAGGGTAGTGTAAGGTGGGGCTATTTTCTTCAAAATCTTCGTGTCGCATCCTTAAAAACATTAAACTTAAATATCAACTTTGGTTTTTAACCGACTTTTCGTTTTTGAGTTATACTGTCCACAGACTGACAGACACACACACATGCGCGCGCACGGACCTTTTTTTATAAATGCTCGTTTCTGATTCAGGGGGTCTCAAAACATATTTCCAGTGAAATCTCGACATCGAATTTTTGGGCAGAATACAATACTTCCTTCTACTTACCAGTAGAGAAACTAAAAAGCAGGAATCTATCAAATCAGTTGCCCAGATTGTGACCAGATTTAAATAGGGAAAACCAAGAGGAATTTAGAAACCAGGCTAAAAGAGCATGTGAGATGCATCAAATACAAATGCATAAATCTACAGTTGTGCACCATTTTTGAACATCCAACCACATTATGCAAAACATAAAACTTTTAAAAGCTACAAAACACGCTGCATAGTTGGATACCCTACAGAAAATTCATAGAATAAAAAACAAAGTCGAGGTAATGAATATAAACCAAAAAGGCGAGTCGATTAATAACACTACACAACACTTAGTTATATTATGTTATGCCAACAAGCTTACTGTTGGTGTTTTGAAACACACAAGCCATGTATAGGCACGCTTAAGAGGCTGAATCAGAAACTGAAAAATTCAATGCCATAGCCGGGATTTGAACCACGGATCTTCCACTTATCGGGCAGCTACTTTAACCACTAAACTACCATGGCCAACATGCCAGTACATCAAATTCCCCAGCTGATTCGTACTTTTTCCTGGCTAACCACATGGGAATCTCACACCAGAAATAAATGCCCGAAGGGCAACTTACAATTGTAAGCACTTTATGTCCTGGTATAACATTTAGAAACACCAGCAGAAAGCTTGTTGGGATAAATAAATAATAATTACCATCTAAAGGTTACTTAAACCCGGAAATAAAGTACTTACAATTGTAAGTCTCCCTTGGGGTATTTATCTGATGGGAGATTCCCTTGTGGTTAACCGGGAAAAAGTACGAATCAGCTGGGGAATTTGATGTACTGGCAAGTTGGCCATGGTAGCTTAATGGTTACAGCAGCCGCTTGATAAGCGGAAGATCCGTGGTTCAAATCCCGTCATGACATTGAATTTTTCAGTTTCCGATACAACCTCTTAAACTTAGTTGTATTTTACCGGAACATGTTTCAAAGGCTTGACTTTTCCTTCATTATCAACCGGACATCGACTGTTTCTCCCTGGTGTGGGAGACGATGTTTTGGCATTTACCAAATTGAATGCAGTGACTAATAAAGTGTATATAGGAAAAACCAAAAGAAATTTAGAAATAAGATTCAGGAACACTTTAGAAACATAAAAAACAAACAGTTGGAAAAATCAGCAGTTGCCAACCACTTTTGGACAGAAAACCACAACATAAAGCCAGAACCAAAGCTCCTCAAACATGTAACGGAAAACAAGAGCTGTTCACATGGGAACATATCTTCATTTTGAAAAATAGAAACGGAGTATTGAATTTCGACATTCCTGAGAAAGATATCTCAGGACCTTCTAGATACCGGACCTGACACTGGGATTCAAGATGGCGGCCTATGTGGTGGGAACTACTTATAAACAACTCATCTACAGGCTACAATTTCAATGCAGTAAAATAAAAATGTGGTGTAATAACACCCTATTTTGCGAATATGGGCTGTGTTAAACACAAAAACACTGTCTTAATCATAACCTCAGGTAAACAAAAAAATAATGACATTTAATATTAAACGATAACCCATGGGCAATGAAGTATATAACCTTAAATAACATTCATGCAATCTAGTTTTACATGCCATTATGTAACTGCATTACACACTCAAATTACAAAGAAGATAGACAAAACTGCAAGAAGCGTGTTACTTAAATAAAACAGAACCGTTGACATTGAGTTGACTCAGAATTATTAATCATTGTTTACACTATTTTTCACACTTGCACCACGTACATAATGTTATATACCTACACAAAACATATACTGGATGGCTGATATACAAATGCTGCTATTTAGAATAATTAGCTACCTACTGAATTCAAAAGCTTTAGGGTGGAATTTTGCTTTTACTTTTACTGAAAACTTATGATTACTCAGTTTGTAACAACATATTACTCAGCACTTCATGACACTTCATTTTACAGGGGGAATCCACAAAAGCAGATGAAATATTAAAAATAATAACCCTAAAACAGCACTGTAAATGAAATATATGAAATACGTAACCTTAAATCAGCATTGTAAAGCAACTTTGCTATAGTCTACAGTTTTACATGCAGCAACATAACACATTCCTTCTAAACTACAGCTACACATTTAAATTACAAAGACAAAAGATAATGCATAAATACAAGCAGCATACTACTTACATGAAACAAACTGTTGGTGCTGCAGCTGTCACTAATTGAGTTCACTCGAAATTACTGCCTTTCACTATTCACCATGTTATATATACACCGGCAACTAACACACATAATGCTGAAATTTATAGTAATTAAATACTGAATTTACAAGCTTTACGTTGCAATTTACCTTTTGTTTTAACTGAAAGTTTCTCATTTTTAATTAGTATCCAGGAATGCAACATACGGTGCATTGTCATGTTTGAGTTTAGGTTGAGGTATGACTACAATAACATACACTACTGGAACAGTTTTTCTTCAACAACTTCTCACCACTGTAATCGTGACACAAGCTGTACTTGCAAACAGATAAATTAACCACACTATGCAGCTAATGTAGAAATAGTCTTAGATGGAACAGAATAAACATGAACATGTGGAGAACACACGGCACAGTCAACACGTTATTAGATTTATTCCCATTCCTTATACTGCCCAAATAAAAGTTTTTAAACATAAGTTTTGCTAATGTGAAGACGAACTTACATAGGAATTATTATAACAAACAAAAACTCAAAGGCATAGAAAACAATACGAAGGATAGCATGTGGAAACACCTCAGAAATCACAACCAACAGCCAGCGCCATTTTTGTACAACTGGGATGCCAGTGTCAGGTCCGTTTACCCAGAGGGTCCTGGATATCTTCAGCAAGTTCCTTGAACCACCACCAGAGGAGATCTCAGAGAAAACATCGCCATCCACACCAGGGAGAACCAGTCGATGTCTGATTGATAGTGAAGGAAAGTCAAGCCTCCGAAACATGTTCCAGTAAAGTATAAGTAAGTGTTGCGTAATGTTATTAATCTACTCACCTTTATGGTTTAAATTGATTATTACGACACTGTTTTCAAACTTCCAAAGAAAAAAGATAGTCAAGATAATGAATTTTGATTTGCTGCCGCCAAACTCTTTATGGAAATTATGATTTATTTATGCCAACAAACTTACTGTTGGTGTTTTTAAACACACAAGCCATGTTGGCATAAATAAATAATAATTACCATCTGAAAGTTATTTAATCCTGGGACATAAAGTACTTACAATAGTAAGTCACCATTGGGGTAATTTGTCTCTGATGTGAGACTGCCTTTGTGGTTTATCAGGAGAAATACGAACTGGTTTGAGAATTTAATGCCATTCTGGCAGTTTGTCACAATAGCTCAATGGTTAGAGCAGCCGCCTGGTAAGCGGAAGGTCTGTGGTTCAAATCCCAGTTGTGCCATTGAATTTTTAAGTTCCAGTTCTACCTCTCTCTTTATGGAAGTTCATCAGTCCACCACTAGATGTCAGTGCAACCAACCACACATCAAACAATGTGTCAAACCACATCTACAGAAATCAGTCGGACAATTCTGATGGTCGGAGCAAGTTTAGCTCTTGAAACTGGTCAAGATTAATTACATTTAAGTGATTTTAAGTGTTTCAATCTGACTCAATTTTCATTATAATTTAGATTCACATCACTGTTAGTAGCTTATTAAAAGATAGGTAAACTAAGATGAGCCTAGTTAGGTACCTTAGTGATGCGGTCCCTGATGAAGTCTGGCATGGGTGGGGCAGGAACAGACTCTGCCTGCTTCTGTAGGATGTCGCGGAAGTACTCCACAGTGTGGTAGATCTTATGTTCCTCCTCATCCACTTCATAGATAGAGAGATCATCTCTCCTCACTGCCCCATGTTCACAGCTACAACACATGGTATATTATTGTTTACAGCTAATACAACTCACTTGATCATTATTCAACTAGAAATGTATATTGCTTTTATCAATTTTGAAAAAGCATTTGATAGAGTGAACTGGTGCAGCACAGAACAAAGAATGGCCGGGGCTAAGCCAAGAGATAAAAAGCAAATAATGGGTTCATATTTGAGGAAATTACAGAGAGATCCAAAAACAAAGGTGTACAAGACATATCCACACACTCTGGAAGAATTAAAACAAAATATCCACCAGGAAATTGCCAGCATTTCTCAATGTGAACTATGGCGAGTGGCGGATAATTTCCTAACGAGGTGCCAAAAATGAACGGACAATGACAGTGGCCAGTTTCAGCATCTCTGGTAATAACATTGGTAAGTAAAGCCTTTAAAAGTAGTTTTAAACATGTTGTATGGTTTCATCCGTGCTGTTCTTTGACAGCGGTAGTTGGCGACGAGCGCGGGAGACATGAATAGATAAAACACAGTGCAGCCGGTTCATAGTCTTTTGGATCATTCATTATAAGTATTGGAAATATCAAATAAATAGCATGGAATATCTCCAAAATGGTTCACTTCATAAAAATGTAATTGACATAAACCGTGTGTTTTAATGAAATGTACATTTTTTGTGCAGTAAGATTCTGACTATCTCTTATGGTTTACCAACAAATACAGTGTCTTCCAAGAAAATGTAGCATGTACATATCATTTATCATGAGAATATCTGAAACCTATGGTATTTTAACCAAAATAGTCACAGCCATTTGGTGCAGTTTTTGCTATTATTAACGCCGCTGTGTCTTTTAGCTAATGAGATCTTTTTGATCTCAGGGCTTGGTAACGGATGGAATGAACATACACTCGGGTTTAACTTTAGTCAAACATTTTATTTGCACCTTCTTGTTCACAATTTTTAAATCATATCACAGTAGAAAGTCTTATTTTAGCAGATCAACTTCCCTAGCATCGCCGAAATTTAATTAAAGGTCTCTAATCACTTAGTAAATTCACTTTTACTATTTCATGACGCGTACACATAAAAATGTCTTCTCACCTTGGAGATACACATGCTAGTGAACTGTTTTTTGGCGTCGTTTTGACGCGTCACCGCCTTTTTCATATTCATCCGCGCTATTCATCAAAAAGTTCTTTCTCGTTAGGGAAGTGATCCCAATCATCGTCCCCTACTTTTATTATGGAACACATACAATTCTAATATTTATACACATATATTAAAATCAAATATGGAAAGATTTATGACGTCTTTGTGCAAACTTAGTTGTTCGTAACAATGAACCTTATCAACATGTTTTCGTCATTTAATTATCTCATACCAACACCAAAAAACGAATTACACTTTTAACAAACATTTACATGAACGATTTTCTTTTGGGGTCTTCTAATATTCTGTCTCATATGCCCCTTGTTTTGTTTTTCAAGTTGTCACCTATATTTACAATCTTGAAACACAATACAATACTTCTCCCTATTCCTCTGATACAATCACTTTGTACAATATATATATTTTTTTTTCTTTACAGTCTTCTTCGCTGTTTGTCTTTGTCTTTTGTTTCGGCATGACACAGCATGTCTTTATAAATTTCACATATTCAGTTACTACACAATACATGTTCAGTTATTATACATCACATATTCAGTTATTATACAATACATAGTCAGTTATTATACAATACATAGTCAGTTATTGTACAATACATTCAGTTATTATACAACATATCCAGTTATTATACAATACATATTCAGTTATTGTACAACACATTCAGTTATACAACATATCCAGTTATTATACAACATATGTTCAATTATTATACAACACATATTCAGTTATTATGCAACATATCCAGTTATTATACAATATATCCAGTTATTATACAATACATATTCAGTTATTGTACAACATATCCAGTTATCATACAACATATGTTCTGTTATTATACCACACATATTCAGTTATTATACAACATATTCAGTTATTGTACATTTGACATTGACACAAATATAATTTAAGTGTATCATGGTTTATTATGTGGCTTTTGACTTATGTTCCTTGTTATGAGGAGAGAAAAACAGGATACAAATTTTGAGCTAATGATTATGATCATATTTATGGCAATATTTTATTCAGTTCTTTGCCTTCTTTGTCTTGTAGGCTTATGTATAGGCAGGTCATTGAGTTGGTTCTTAAACTCTGATGTTACTAATGGTACCATTTTTTTTAATTGGGTTCTTATTCATTATTATTTGGTTCAATATTTCTTCGAGCTTAGCATTGGCTATATCCATCTTAATTCATGGGCATTGCTTTTCTGATTATGGTTTTCCTTACTTCACTAATTGCCACCTCTTTGTCTCTTATCTCTATAAGAGAAAACTTCTATACTTATAATTATTCTGCAATTGTATTATTTTTCTTCTCAATTCACCCTCGACATCTTTGTGTCGAAATATTTTATCTTTGTCATCACAATTGATTCCTTTTTATTTTTGTTCCTGACATCCTTATGTCAAAAACACATTATTTTCCGTCGCTATAATCCATTTCTTTAATGACAATCAGTGTCCTCATCTGTCTTTGTTGACAATGCTCTTTGTGGTCAATATAGCCAATGACTATGTTGATTTTCTTTCTTGTTGTATTTTCTAATCTGAACATAATTTTCTATAAGTAACCCATTAAAAATTGTTATTTTCCATCATCTCTACTATTCCTGCCTTACATATTTGTTGGCAAAGACTATTTGGTCCTTTCTTTGTATGGTTTTAATTTATTTTTATGGTATCTTCCTACCAACTTGCCATTTGTATTCTGTAGCTCATATATGTGGTCACCCAGCTGTTTTGTTATGACCAGTGGTCCAGTGTACAATAGTTCCATCTTCTCTCTGTGTAGCCATCATGGTGTCGATGTTAATTGTCAACTGCTTAGGGTTTGTGTTGTTGGTCATCCAGTCAGTTGGGACGAACTTAGTTGTAATTTCCCTGAGTGTTAGTGGTGGCTGCTGTTTCTGTATTCTGTGCAACATCGGCCCTATTTGGCACATCTTCCTCCTGTTCCTGTTGTCTTATGTTGCCAGTGTACCATTGGTTTCTGCCCCTTTGGCGTGAACCTCTATTGTATGACGGTCTTTGGTTGTTGAAGTATTCCCTACAGAATTGTATATGATACACTTGATGGGTACGGTCTCCTGGTCTTCCACGATCATATGTATATGTTCTGTCGTGGTACCGCTGTCTTGTGTTCTCCATCCTCTCGCCATGATTGTGTGGTTGTGGGAAATGGTGTGCCCCTCTCCCCCTTTCATGGGTGCTCCTAGTATTTCTATCTTCTCCCTCATTCTGGTTGTTCGTAGCCGTGCTCCGGTTTAAGATGGGTGAGTTTGGGTGACCGTTCCTATGTCTATGCTCATTAGCCCGACCATTTTGTGTTTCGAAGGCTGTCAGCAATTCTATCATGTCTGCAAAATCTACTGGCCTCGCAACAATTAACCCTGTTCTCACCGTGTCTGGGAAATGTCTTGTTATGCTGGTAATTAGCTCTGCTTCCGACAAGTTAGGGTCTAACAGCTTTCCTTTGTTGGCTACTTTCATAAAATAATCGACTAGCAATAACCCTTTGGTTGGATCGTATCTACCTGTTGCTAGCTCTACCCTAGTTTGGTTTTGCTTAGCTGGGCCCCAATACCTTGATAGGAATAAATTTCTGAATGAGCTATACAACTCATGACCAGCTAGTGTTAACCTGAGCCATTCTAATGCCTTGTTTTTTAAGCTTTTCTTGACTATCATCATCCTAAGCTCATTTAGTATCCTTTTCACTTTAAAGTACTCTTCCATCTCTTTAACAAAGAGTTTTGGATCGTCTCCCTTCTCCTCGTCAAATGTAGGTGGTGTGATTTCATGTAGTATGCTGTTGGTGTAACATGTGTTGTGTGTTGTGTCATTGTTTGGTTGTGAACCTCTTTCTCTGTATGGTGAGTCAACATTTTGTACATTATTCAAATAACTCTCATCTTGTACATTACTTACATCTAAATCATCTTGCCTTTGTAGTGCATTCACAACATCATTTACATTAGCCAAACTTTCTTTCCCTTTTTTCATTTCTTCACAAATTGATTTTAAATCATTCTTTATTTCTAAGTGACTTTGTTTCATGTCATTTATAGCATCCTGTTGCGAATGTACCACATCAGTCATCGTCTTAATTTTAGGAATTACAATTTGTTCTACAGTTTCATTAATAATGTCTTTCTTTACTACCTCAATCTCTTTCCTTAATTCCTCAGTTATTTCTGCTTTTACATTTGTAATCTTACAGTCTACACTTGTATTACATTCTGTTATTTCATCTCTACATCTAGCAATTTCTCCTTCTAATACAATCTTATTTTCTCTCATTTCTGATTCTATTTTTCCCATCCTATCTCCTACGATTTCTATCCTAGCTTCTAAGGCTTCCTTTGTCTCATTTAAGTTTTTATGTACTAATTTTAAATTAGTTTCCATTACTTTCATATTTTCTTTACACTCCTGTCTTCCTAATTCTATTTTCTGTTCTAAGTTCTTTCTCACTTCCTCCATTTTCTGACCTAAACTTTGTTCTATGTCCTGCTTTAATTCTACCTTATTTTGTTCCATTTTCTGGCCTAAACTTTGTTCTATGTCTTGCTTTAATTCTACCTTATTTTGTTCCATTTTCTGACCTAAACTTTGTTCTATGTCCTGCTTTAATTCTACCTTATTTTGTTCCATTTTCTGACCTAAACTTTGTTCTAGTCTTTCAAACATGATCATTAATAACCTTTGGTCTCTTCCTATTGCTACCTGTTCCTCACTTTCTGGTTCTATTTGATAACTAGGCCTATCTGCCCCTTCCCCCACTCCTGTTTCTATCTCTTTTCGCGACATTTTAGTTTCTTTATTCAATTCACTTAGGGTTAAAAGTCCCACTACTTTGCCGCTTCTCAGTAACATAAAAATGAAAATAAACTAGATGTAAAAATAAAAATTTTTGATCCTACTTTTTTTTCGTTGATTTGTCCAGTTATGTACGTCTCCTGGGCAGTTGGCTTCGCTAGATGATCTCCGGTGTTTTCCCGCGTTGATTATCCGTGCATCGGTGTTCTGATGTATCGTTGATTATCTGTTCATCGGTGTTCTGATGTCGATATCAAACGATGGTCTTATGGCGTCTTCTTTCCTTTTGGCGCGATGATATGGCGTCACTTGTTATTTTGCGAAAGTTCATTTACTGTAATTTCCATTCCATCCTAAATTCGTGTTCCACGTTGGGCAAGCCATTTTGGTGCGGTTTTTGCTATTATTAACGCCGCTGTGTCTTTTAGCTAATGAGATCTTTTTGATCTCAGGGCTTGGTAACGGATGGAATGAACATACACTCGGGTTTAACTTTAGTCAAACATTTTATTTGCACCTTCTTGTTCACAATTTTTAAATCATATCACAGTAGAAAGTCTTATTTTAGCGGATCAACTTCCCTAGCATCGCCGAAATTTAATTAAAGGTCTCTAATCACTTAGTAAATTCACTTTTACTATTTCATGACACGTACACATAAAAATGTCTTCTCACCTCGGAGATACACATGCTAGTGAACTGTTTTTTGGCGTCGTTTTGACGCATCACCGCCTTTTTCATATTCATCCGCGCTATTCATCAAATAGTTCTTTCTCGTTAGGGAAGCAATCTCTAATCATCGTCCCCTACTTTTATTATGGAACACATACAATTCTAATATTTATACACATATATTAAAATCAAATATGGAAAGATTTATGACGTCTTTGTGCAAACTTAGTTGTTCGTAACAATGAACCTTATCAACATGTTTTCGTCATTTAATTATCTCATACCAACACCAAAAAACGAATTACACTTTTAACAAACATTTACATGAACGATTTTCTTTTGGGGTCTTCTAATATTCTGTCTCACATTGTTGAGAAAATCAATTTTTCTAAAAATTATTCCCATGTAAAGGGTGGTAGAATTTTGTTGAAAATCAATGTAGTATCCTTGAAAGATGCTGAACTTAAATAGGACTAATTTTTGAGTGTAACTAAATTTTTGTTTTTCATTTTTGCTGTCTCACACACGCACACACACACAAACAAACACACGCACGCACAACACACACGCGCACGCACGCACACAAGCACACAACACGCACGCACGCACACACGCACGCACACACACGCACACATACGTACGCACAACACACACGCGCACGCACGCACACAAGCACACAACACACACGCACGCACGCACGCACACACCCACACACACACGCACGCACAACACACACGCGCGCGCACGCACACAAGCACACAACACACACGCGCACGCACGCACACCCACACACATACACACACAACACACACACGCACGCACGCACACAAGCACACAACACACACACGCACGCACACACACAACACACACATACGTACGCACGCACGCACGCACACACAACACAACACACGCACGCACACACACAACACGCACGCACACACAAAACACGCACGCACACACAACACAACACACGCACGCACACACAACACAACACACGCACGCACACACACAACACGCACGCACACACAAAACACACACACACGCACGCACACACAACACACACACACAACACACACACACAACACACACAAACTCACTTTTTCTAAAAATACTGTAACATAACAGCAAAGTGCAAAATGTGGTTACTTTTCTATCATTTTATTGTCCTCTAAATTTACTCTACAAATGCACAATTTTCTTCTTGTTAACACAGTTTATAGTCCTTTCTGCTATCACTATTGTTCTTCTAATAATCTTTCTCAGACTCGGTGTCTTTCTCCAGTTTCTCTGCCCCTTATGTCTCGACTGTTATGGTACAATCACTCGACGACACATACATGCTCGCTGACAGGCTGGCCGACTCACTCTCATAACTAAAAACACGACGACTTACACAACTAAACTCTATCACCAACTACTGTCTGATCACGCTGTCTGTGTCCTATTTATACTGGAGCTGATGTCACATGACCTTTCGAGAACTTTCCATGCACCCGTGTGCAAATGACTCAGCGAGAATCAACAAGAAGCTTCTCAGTCCCTGTTATTGTTATCGTGCATTATTACAGCCACGTACATACATAACCGCTCCCCGCCACCTGATCCCATCTCGTCCGTATATTGTCACACTGCTCCCTCCTCAACACTGGTCGTCCCGACCAGCGACGTTGTAGTTGACCAGACGACCCTATGTACCATCAGCATCTTTTCTCAGGGCATCCCCTGGGTGCAGTAGACTTCGCCATCGTATCACTTCTCAAGGCGGCGCGGTCTTCGGCAATGTTATTGGATATCACCCCATGATCCAGGTAGGGCGACGTCTGCCACCCTGTCTGACACTTCTGCGTCCACCTCGCCGGTTGTGACGGGTCTTCCTCCACTTGCTCGTAACCCAAGTGTGTTGGCGTGCCATCCTGCGCACAACGTGGAAACGACATCCGGAGTTCCATGACCGTCGACCTTCCTGGTGCACCTTCTCCGCCACCTTGCTCCTGGCGGACCCAATGACGACCTCCTCCAGGGTCACCCAGACGACCTTCAGATGCTCGCTTGGGTTCCGGCACGTTATCCCATCTGGCCCGACTCGCAGGTCTTCTCTGCCGACGTCGACCGTCACCTCGTGGCTCCTGAGGACATCCATTCCCAGTATAACCTCCTCAGCCACTCTCGCGACCAACACCCACAAACCCATAATTCTTTGCCCCAAGATCAACTCCAGCCAGGCCTCCTTTTCCACAGGCAAGGTGTCACCCGATGCTACCACTATCTCGTAGGGTCGATCCAGTTGCCTCGTTGACATATCCTCCGCCACATCAGGTCTTATCACGGTCACTGCTGCACTCGTGTTCACTCGTACCCGTGCCGTTTCCCTGTATCCTGCCGTCCGCGATGGTGTCCTCTATTCTTCCATTCACGGCACTGTGCGTAGCCTCATTGGATGGCTTCGACAGTTCCTCCACGTCCCACGCTAAGTCGTTTCCCACGTGTTCCTTGCTCGTACGTTTCCCTGCTGGTCATCCTCCACGACATGTCCTGGTTGGCTCCATCCCCGACACACTCTTCTAGGGGATCCTCGACGACGTCCCTGAGCGGACTCTTTGTCTTCCTCGTGACGTACGCTTCCGTGCTTCGAGATACGTGCAACTGTCGCTGCAGCCTTAGGTTATCCCTCCCCAGGTCCGCGCTATCTCGTGCACACCTGGCATCCATTTCCTTGGCGCTTCCGTCAACTCTTCCTTCCAGGATGTCAAGAAGTTCCCCATCGTCCTCCACGACGTCCATGCACTGGCAGAGGTCACCCACCTTACCGCCGAGTTCTTCCGCGTCTTCCTTCACGCCGACCAGTTCCCCGTCAATCTTCGCCGGGACTTCGTCTTCACCTCGGACGTCTTTACTATCATGTTTTCCAGTCCGGATTTCCATGTTTTTATTTCGCTTCCGAAGTTCTTCATTCTAGATGTCAAGTTCAATCCGGATTCGATTTTTGTCTCCATCTTTTCCATTCTGAAATTCATTTCTGTCTTCACCTCGTCCATTCCGGATTTCATGCTCTTGATTTCGGTTAATGTTTCATCATCTTCTCCATGGTGGCTCTTACGTTGCAACTTCTGACGACTTTTTTTTTTTTTTTTTTTTTTTAAATTAACGTGCTCCAACATTGTGTCATATCGGACGACTTCTGACGACCAATCCCACTCCTGACACCAGAGTAACAAAACAGCAAAATCCGGTTACTTTTCATAACTTTATTGTCCTCTAAATTTGACTACAAATGGACAATTTTCTTCTCGGTGTTAACACAGTTTATAGTACTTACTGCTGTCACAACTGTTCTTCTGATAATATTTCTTAGTCTTTGTATATCTTTCTCCAGTTTCTCTGTTGCTTATAGCTTGACTATTACAATACAATCACTCAAACACACATTCGTACTCACTGACAGGCTGGCCGACTCACTCTCATAACTAAAAACTAAATGTACACAACTAATGTCACTAACTTCTGTCTGTGTGCTATTTATAGGTACTGGAGCCGAAGTCACGTGACCTTTCCATGCACACGTGGGCAACGACTCAGTTAAATAGTTTGCTCCGGTACAAATTTTTTAAATGCATTTATTTTAGGTCCCATGAACAGCTTAGGTCATGAGCGACCATGTTAATACAGAAGAAATTACAGCTTCTTACTACAAGATTCACAATGACAATGGTAATTTAGTGGCATGTATAAATTTGATAGTATTAAAAACAGCTGTAGTCGTTCAGTGTTTCCTGTAGTTGTAAAGGAACCTCGTACTTTTACCTCTTAGGTTCTAATGTTTGCATTCAAATAGATGTTTTGTTGTAAATGTTACTTTGCTGTAGTTACACATAGTAGCTTGACTTGTGGTTATGAGGTGCTCGTGTGTTAATTTCGAATGGCCAATTCTTAATCGTGTATAAATTATCTGGTCCTTTCTGTTCTTCAGGGGGATTTGGTTATTGTTGA
The DNA here is from genome assembly GCA_030765045.1 of Tenodera sinensis. Lineage (NCBI taxonomy): Eukaryota > Metazoa > Arthropoda > Insecta > Mantodea > Mantidae > Tenodera > Tenodera sinensis. The sequence goes on along the minus strand of CM060971.1, from coordinate 23,417,477 downwards.
AAATTGAGGTCCTGATTTCCGAAAGCCTATTGGGGCAATTCAGCGTTGCACAAATTCTTGTTTAAACTGCTGTAATGTGTTTTAAGATCCGTATGAGATACTGATTTTTCCTGGTGATCCGTGCTTTATCGGCTTGTTCATTACCAGCAATTCGAATACGTAAAGGTAGGTATCCACATAATGATAAGCTGTTTGTTGACATGAATTTCAATATAGAGCTGCTTCATTTCTTCAATTATTGGATCTTTGTATGACTTAGGATGCTTTCATTTACACTTCGTGAGTCTGTACAAATTAGGAATTTTAGTTCTTTGAAATGTTTTATTATTTCTACAGTCTTTGTGATTGTTAAAGCCTCACAAAAGAATATTGAGCTGACATACATTGTGTGCTGGACTTACTTTTCAATGGATGTGTAGGCTTCCGGAGAAGGCTGTATCATCTTATATAAATCTGCCAACGTTTCGCTCATCTTGTGAGCTTCTTCTGGGCTCTTGTCCGATCTTTAAGTTGCTTATAGGTCCCCAGTGCCCCTGCCCGTTTGCTTCTGATTGGCTGCCGGTCCACCAACAGTGTACCTATTTCTTCTTGGTCTTGGAGATGGATTCCGTTGCCTTTTTCTTTGTTACTTTAAAAAAGGGCATCCTTATATCAAACAGTTATTGGTTTGTATCGTATATCGATGCAGTTTTGTATCGTTATTGGTTTAAATTAATGTAAAGACTTCCCTTTCCTTCATATATATATTTCGGTATTTGGAACACATGTTGTATCTTACGTTTTTGTTTCTGACAATTTCCTATAGAGATATTTTAGTTTTGTCGAAAACAAGTTGGCAACACTGCAAATTGTGTGGGTGGTCACGTTCCCTAGCTCAGTAGGTACATAAACAAACACTGTAACGGTGCGTCTTGAAAACAAACTCATACCCTATCTTGTCCTTCCATGTTTACTGTGCAAGTGTAGGCCAATCACAAGCGTTAGCTCCAAAAATATTACCCGAAAACGAAAGCTGTTTACATCCACAAATCAGGTCAGTTCCCTGACCAACCTCAACGCAACGTTATCGACTTACCTCGCGTCTGAAAGAGCTGCTCGGACTATTCCTTCACGTCTTTTAAGTGATTAATTATTTTGAAAGCCTGTATGATGTCTCATAATTACTACGGAAACTATATCAGAAATACCTTACTCTACGCATCTTGCAAGTAACAAACTGTTATCTCCGTACGTTCCTCTGGAATTACGCATTCAATTTGGATCAAAAACTACTTATTTTTTTCGAAATCGGCTGATCAAAGAGCAAAATGCCAGTTGAATTTTGATTTGTAATGCCTCTATGAAGCACATACTAGAAGGAATGTAATAACTTCTCTTATATTATTTACACACACACGCACACGCAGAAGGTATGCAACCCTGTGTACTGGGATGAACGATCTCAGCAAAACATGCGCTCTCCTCCGTAGAGACTCTGTTGCGCATCCTACTGTGTTACTTGCGTAGTTTCCAGTACCTACAGTAGTGTTTTTTAACAGCAGTGCGACATGTACCTGCACACAGCTGCTGAAATGGCCAACTTGAGCTCTAGCACACTGATGTAAATGTGCGGAATCACCTCAATGTCGCATACTCAAATCGATGCATTGCTAGAGGAGAACCAGTACTATGGCCAGCACAGTCGCCAGATCTGACACTTCTCGACTATTTTCTGTGCAGTTGGTGTATGGCACTCCTGTATCTTCAGCGGAGGGCCTTATGGCTCGAGTCCACCGAACGATTGAAAATCTTCATCGACAACCGCACGTATTGCGTCATGTGCATGAGGCTCACCACCGCCAACATAGGCTCTGCAATGACGTAGGAGGTACACAGTTCGAAGCCCTTTATTAATGTAGGCAGCTCGAAGTTGGGTTTATTGACGAAATGTGAACGCACACCATCTCACATTTCGATGCCCTACAGCGTCCAAACCGTCCATTTGCGGACAGGGGTGCCTATTTGAAAACCAATCAGTTTGCCATGCCGCACAACATCCTAAGCGTTGTCGGTGCTTTTTGGGAAATCCTGTATATATAAACACCAACAACGCTTAGTATATAGTGCGCGACGGCAAACTGATCCGTTTTCAAACAGGAACCCCGTCCGGAAATGCACGAGTTGGACGCTGTAGCACATCGAAGTATGGGCAGGGCGTTAGTTGGGTTGGTACTCAGTACCGGTGGCTATAGAACAGCCCGAATATAGTATCGGAAGCTGAGTGGGAACGCTCATTTAGCTCCATGAGATTGTAACCCCATTCAGAAATACCCTATTGGTGGATCACTCTATCTCTGATTTGTTGTCCATCAATCTAACTGAACCTCCTCTTTCTGAATTCGCCCCACTGCCATATGTGAAATCCTGGCTGGCTCCTGGGAGGCCATCAGTCTTCTGTCGTAACAGAAAAATTACTGCAGAGCAACATCCCTTTGAGCCTGCCTGGAAAATTTTGGAGGATTAGGTGAGTACTGGAAGTTATAACTTTCCAACTAAAGCCCTGAGTGTGAGATGGGTGCACGTTAACATTTCGTCAATAAACCTAACATCCAGCTGTCTACATTAACATTACACTCGGGCTTCGAACTGTGTAACTCTTACACCATTGCAGAGCAATGCATATGAACCAAAACATGCGGTTGTCTTTGAAGATTTTCAATCGCTTCGTGGACTCGAGCCATAAGGTCCTCCGCCGACGTTACAGGAGTGCCATACCCTTCATACAACTCCACAGAAAATAGTCAGATCTGGCGACCGTACTGGCCATGAAACTGGCCCAATTCTGCCATTCCATCGATTTGAATATGCGACGTTGAAGTGATTCTGGACATTTACATCAAAGTGTGCTGGAGTTTATGTCGGCCATCCCAGAAGCCGTGAACTGGTAATGGTCGCTCTGCTGTTACTGTACTGGAAACAACACAAGTAACGCAGTAGGACGTGCACCAAGGATTCTATGGAGGAATTTCGTGCAGGAATGTTATTTTGCACAGATCGTTCATCCCGGTATACAGATGGCTAAAGGGTTGCATACCTTCCATATTGAGATACCAAAACGAATGTTAACAAAGTCACAACCGTTCCTTCTCAAACTTGGACGCTCTCCAGCGTCCACACCGTGAATTTCCGGACAGACAGGGGTTTGTATTTGAAAACCGATCAATTTGCCATCCCGCACAGCATACTAAGCGTTGTCAGTGTTTTTGGGAGCATTCTGTATATACAGGGTGTATATGAATAACACAGCGCGAATTTTACTGGTAGTAGAGGATTCATAGACAATCAATTGCAGATAGGAAACCAATGGTCTATGACAATAAGTTATACGTGTTCAAAATAATTAGAGGCTGTGATCAATAAATCATAAAAAGAAAAAAATATGTCAGTGAAAGTGTTCACTAATTCTACAATTGCAACGATTTATGCTAAATACTCACAGCCATTCATCCAGTTCCTCTTTTCTCGTTCTGTCCAAACGGAACTTCATCAAAGATAAGTTCTCGTAGTCTCCACATGATTCTATAATCGGCACTTTTGTGAGGGGGACAGACTTGGTCTTTTCTAAAAATGTACTAGTTTTGCTGCTCATTATGCCAGCACAATCATTGCTGTTATTTATATTGAAATAAACAAATGCACACAACAAAGACGTCGTGGGCAAATAAACGAATGCAATATTAATCCATAGAGTATATATTATATAGTGCGGTCAATATTGAGAAAATGTTTAATAATGTTGTATTCGTTTGTTTCTTACCATGGGGGAGGCCATTTTAATTTTTGCTACACTAGAAGTGCAGTATTTTGCTCTTTGTTTCTCTTTACTCGTATTTACCCCTAGCTTTTTCTTTTAACTTTTTTTTGGTGAATTCATACTGTGTGTGACTCATACAGTCATCCCCATATGCTTGGCTAAGCTTTTGCAATGTCTCTGTGAAAGTTTTGCCAAGTTTATAGCAAAATTTCACACACACACACACACACACACACACACACACACACACACACACACAAGCTTCTTTATTGTTTCTTTGTCACTAATTTGATGAGCAGGCTGTACAGGTGCTTACTTCAGAAGTTGTGGTTAACTTCCTAATTGCTTGAGCGAAATGCGGGAAATAGCAGTTTGGTGTCTAAACCTGCCAATATGTGTGCTCAGTAGCTGCAGCACACTCTATCTGCTGGTTGGCAACCATTTCGAGCATACCTCATATAGCTGAATCACAACAGATGTTCAAAGTAACCTCCGTGGAATACAATGCACCTGTTCACATATATCATGAATTGCCTCACTCTTTCGCACGTCCTGAACTCTCTCCAAATAGCATCAGTCATCATAAACAAGCTGTTGAAGGATTTGCACACCAAGAATTTATTCAGCATAACAACACTTTTCAGATGCCCCCGGAGGTAAAAATCTAGGAGGTTTAAGTCTGGAGATCAGCAGGCCACGCGTCAGGGCCTCAGTGTCCTATCCAAAATCTAGGGAAAATGTTGAATTGTTGGCAAACTGTAATGCTACCGAGGCGGGCATAAGTAGTGTGTTGTGGTTGGTGTCTGTAAGGATACTTGTTTTGGTATAATTGACGGCTCTTGACTGTTTCCATTTGCTTGGTCGTACACAAACACCATCTCTGCTTGTTTCCAACATGAATACTGAACCATTCTGTGCAATATTTCAATCACATAACCTACAACGCTCAAAACACACACTGCAACTGGCCAGAGAAAGTTCGTTCGCCAGTGCCATCTACCATGGCAACGATGCATCTCCACACACATGTTCATATGACATTTTTTCCTCCATTTGCAGTAAGGAATCAGTCCCTGCTGTTTGTCGGTTTTATTAAAGTTCACCTGTGTATATATGGAGAACTTGAAAACCTTTGTGTTGCATCCTTGCAAGTTTAGTATTTACGTAACACTTCAGTTACTGAGAGATACTTTGACCTCAGGGGACCCAAAAAGATGTGTTTCACGTCAAATGTTGACAGCTAATTTTTAAAGAGTACAATCCATAGACCCACAGATTTTCCTAGGGCAGTCCAGAAAGTCCCAGACGTTTTGAAATAAACAACGCAATTTAAAAAATCAGAGTTTATTATCCACATTTCATAGGTGCACTCTTAAGCTAGTTTTCTACATAATCGCCAAACTGGGGCATTTATCATACCGTGGCACAAGTTTTTGAATACCCTCTCTGTAGAAATCTGCTGCCTGCAATTTCAACCACTGGTTTACACCGGCATGCAGTTAGACGTCAGTGTCAAACCGTTTTGTACCGAGCCATTTCTTCATGTTCCGTCGTGAAACTACGATTTTCACGAATTTTGTCACTGATTTTCATTGCCAGTTCATCAGTCACAAAGCTAGACTTAACGCTGCGGTCCTTGTCGTGAGCAATGGTACGGCCATTTTGAAAATCAATGCACCAATGCCTGACTTGGCTTTCACTCGTTATTTCTTGCCTACAAACATGACATCGATAAGTTTCAATTGGTTTGTTGTTTTTGGCCAACATTAAGCTAATCACAAACCGCACTTCACAAGTGGCGGGATCCTCACACTACCACAGATGGATGGATGGATGGATACTGAATAGAAACAGGACCTTGTCCTGATAGAAACGTTCTAATACCAAGTTTCCATTCAAGATGGCGTCCGCTTGTGTTCAACGTAATAATGCCTCCGTGAATTTAGTGAAAAACTGTGATTATTCGCTAAGGAAACCCAAGTGAAAAGCGTGCCACGTGATTTCAGATAGAAGGTGACGCGAGCAAACAAACAGGAGGTAAAAGGAAATACAATTAAAGTGAAATGGCGACGATGCCGGAAAAGAGCGCGGTGCTATAGAGTTGCTTCATAAGGTCATTGAAATAATGAAGATGGACTTGGATCGTGCACTCAGTGAACTTGGATCGTGCACTCAGTGAACTTGGATCGTGCACTCAGTGAAATTGGATCGTGCACTCAGTGAACTTGGATCGTGCACTCAGTGAACTTGGATCGTGCACTCAGTGAACTTGGATCGTGCACTCAGTGAAATTGGATCGTGCACTCAGTGAACTTGGATCGTGCACTCAGTGAACTTGGATCGTGCACTCAGTGAAATTGGATCGTGCACTCAGTGAAATTGGATCGTGCACTCAGTGAAATTGGATCGTGCACTCAGTGAAATTGGATCGTGCACTCAGTGAAATTGGATCGTGCACTCAGTGAACTTGGATAGTGCACTCAGTGAACTTGGATCGTGCACTCAGTGAACTTGGATCGTGCACTCAGTGAACTTGGATCGTGCACTCAGTGAAATTGGATCGTGCACTCAGTGAAATTGGATCGTGCACTCAGTGAAATTGGATCGTGCACTCAGTGAACTTGGATCGTGCACTCAGTGAACTTGGATCGTGCACTCAGTGAACTTGGATAGTGCACTCAATGAAATTGGATCGTGCACTCAGTGAACTTGGATCGTGCACTCAGTGAACTTGGATCGTGCACTCAGTGAAATTGAAAGTTCGAAAGAAGAAAACTGCAAGCTGGAAACAAGAACAAATAAGGGCCTGAATTATTGTATGCGGAGTGGACGTCTCTGGAAGTGGATTCGGAATCCGAATGTGAAGCTCAAATAGGTACGGTAAACGCAGGTAAGAAACGGATCCGAAATCGTGTATTATTGTTAATGGATAGTCACGGACAAAATACGTTCGTGGCAAGTGCTAGCAGAAATGTGGAGGAAAAATGCTCCGATTTTACGAAGGACCACTGTGTAGTATTCATTGCAGGCACAAGTTTAGTGACGTTGGCAACGGTGAACCTGAGAACCTCATTCCAAAATTAAGAATGCTGCACGATAAATGAGTTCCAAAATAGCAATCTGATCGTTGTCAAATTACCTACGGGATACGACATGCACTCAGAAAACCGCTTCTATAAACTCGGAGATGTGTAGAAAACAGGATCACGTGAAGCCAGTCAACACTAACGTAACGTAAGGCGGGAAGTTCACACTAGACGTGGGATGCATCTCAATAAACGGGACAAGAGAAACAATAACAAAAGTGGCTTCGGTTTGTATAAACAATAAAACAAGTGAAGTACAACAAAGGGACTCAAATAGGGTAAACTTATCAAGTAGTCCAAAAAACTAGGCATCTTTTCAACAGTGAATCACAAGGGTAAGTCGTTGAAATTAATTCATCAAAGTATACAAATGCTTTCTAATAAAATTGATCAGCTGAATATATTGATAGCAGAAGAAAATGCTGATATACTAGTCCTAACTGAACATGGCTTAAAGGATACACAATGTAGTTACAACTTTAATCCAAATATGAATTTAACATAAAAAATAAAAAATGGGGTGGGGTGGGAATCTTTACACAGATAGGTATATCGGAATATTCTACACAAATTGATACTAAATATTTCTGTGAGGGACATGTGGAATTGGCAGCAATAAACACTGCATTTAAATTTAAAATTACAGTCACTGATTTGTACAGGCCACCTAATGGAAATTTAAATATTGTTCTCAATAAACTGGATTTACTGCTAAATCAAATTTTAGTGAATACTAGAAGTAGAATAATTTTACGAACTGTAAACATTGATTTTCTACAAAACTTGAATGATAGGGCTAAGTTATAGTGCCTTTTGAATGAGTACAACTTGCATGCTGCTATTAATGAACCTACTCCCATCACCAACAGCTCAATGGCAGCTATTGATAATATTATCACTAATATACCTAACAGACTTACCGTACAGGGTAAACATTGTTCAGTCATGAGAGGTAGAACTAGAACTTAAAAATTCAATGCCACAACTGGAATTTGAACCACAGACCTTCCGCTTACCGGGCGAACGCTCTAACCACTGCTCATCCTGCTAATCCCAGTTGCAAACTCAGTTGTCACTATAGCTCAGTGGTTAGAGCGTCCGCCCGGTAAGCGGAAGGTCTGTGGTTCAAATCCCAGTTGCAAACTCAGTTGTCACAATAGCTCAGTGGTTAGAGCGTCCGCCCGGTAAGCGGAAGGTCTGTGGTTCAAATCCCAGTTGCAAACTCAGTTGTCACAATAGCTCAGTGGTTAGAGCGTCCGCCCGGCAAGCGGAAGGTCTGTGGTTCAAATCCCAGTTGTGGCATTGAATTTTTAAGTTCCAGTTCTACCTCTTAAACTTTGTCCACACACGGCTTGTGTGTTTAAAAACACCAACAGTAAGTTTGTTGGCATAAATAAATAAGAATTACCATGTGAAGGTTATTTAATCCTGGGATATAAAGTACTTACAATAGTAAGTCACCATTGGGGTAATTGTCTCTGATGTGAGACTGCCTTTGTGGTTTACCAGGAGAAATACGAACTGGTTTGGGAATTTAATGCCATTCTGGCAGTTTGTCACAGTAGCTCAGTGGTTAGAGCAGCCGCCCGGTAAGCGGAAGGTCTGTGGTTCAAATCCCAGTTGTGGCATTGAATTTTTAAGTTCCAGTTCTACCTCTCAAACTTTGCCCACACACGGCTTGTGTGTTTAAAAACACCAACAGTAAGTTTGTTGGCATAAATAAATAATAATTGTTCAGTCATGTTTATCACAATAAGTGTGGCTCATACACAACATAACGATATTAAGTCCATCACAAAATCTCGTCATTGCTTCAGTAAAACCAACTTGCAAACACTTAAGAGTGCCTTACTTAATGAAAACTGGGAACGGTATTTGCTGAAAAGACCTACAGAGAAACTAAATACGTTTTTTTTTTTTTTTTTTTTTTTTTTTTTTTTAATTAACGTCCTCCAACATTGTGTCATATCGGACGAATGAATGAAATGGGTGAAATGATGCTCGAACGAGCCCGAGGTCCATGGAGCTTTAAGTTACCCGACATTCGTCTTCTCAGGGTAGGGAAAACCTCGGAAAAAAACCTTACCCGGATAACTTACCCTAAGCGAGATTCGAACTCGCGACCTCTTGAACGTGAGGCAGACACGCTAACCATCACGCTACCGAGGCGGGCACTAAATACGTTCTATCACATCATATTATTATACTAATTTATATTGTCCTCTCATTGCTATCAGTAGAAATAGTTCAAAAACTACAAATTACCAATGGATCACTCCTAAAATAAAACAGTTGCAAACCTTTCTCAAAATTAGCACTGTGCAAAAGAATAATAATGCTATTTTAAATTTCACTGATGCTGAGTTAAAAAATGTAAAAAAGGTTTATGACCAATCTGTAGTCAAAGCAAAACATTGTAGCATCAGCAATAGAATACTAAGCTCTCATAATGTAAGTAAAGCTAGTTGGAAAGTAATTAATAAATGTTGCAGGTTTCTACCTCAACACAATAACTCGCACATTCAAATTTACAAGTTGGTGATACTACCATAATGGATGCCAAAGCAGTAGCTGAAGTAATGAACACTTTGCCTCAGTTGGGAGAAATCTTCACTTCAATCAAAACTTACAAATAGTTCCACCAACTATGTCCGACAAATCAAACAAAACCAATAGCATTTGTTTTTGCATCCTACAAACAACAAAGTTCTTGATGTAATAAAGACTTTAAGATCTAAAAACAGGACAGGCCTTTACCACTCTGATAAAGATATGTGGCCATGAAGTAGCGAATCCTCTTGTAGATATAGTAAACTCCTGCTTTCAATACGGCATTTTTCATGATAAACTAAAGATAGCTAAGGTTATACTTGTATTTAAAAAGGGGGATAAAAATGACATAAATAACTATAGACCCATATCGATACTATCAGCGTTGTCAAACATTTTTGAGTGGATCATACATAATCGTATAACAAAATACTGGGCAAACTTCTGCAGACCTACCCCACCAGAGAAAAGAAATTTTTATCCCAAAATATTCGTTAGGCACGTATGAACATGTACCCAAAATCCTAGCTTCCAAAAATGCCTCAAACTGCCCAAAAAAATTCCCAAAGTTCCGCAAAAAACTGAACATTTTAGAGATAACACTCACAAAAAAAGACATTACAGTTTCTGTACACTTTGCCTCTTCCCCTCTTCACTCTCCTTGTACCTCACCTTCCTCGATTTGATCCTCGAACCTGAAAAACTAAACTACACCTAACCAAAGCTAAGCGTACATGGCGCTTGCAAACTTTACCAGCTGTAACATAAACAATCTTCTACTACAGGTGACCAAGTCAACAATAAATATCTTTCTCTGATGCAATATTGGGAAGCTTTTCATCTATGGGGAACACTTACAGTAACTTTTATACCATTTCAATGCCACTTTATTCATTTTTGACGGGGTTGGTCTGCGGAAGTTTGGCCAAAATACTTAACAAAGTCTGACTTAATTCCCAAGCAACAAAATGACTTTGTGAGTAATAAATTCACTATTAGTGCTTTATCAGACCTTGTTGAAATGATTATTGGAAACATTGAATCAGATACATATACCACTGCTGTTCTATTAGATCTTACAAAACCTTTCGACTGTATGGACAAAAACAAAATTTTAACTCAGCTACATAATTTATGCATTAGATGTGTAGCAAACAAGTTAATACAATCCTTTATGTTGAATACAAAATAACTTGTGATCATAAATTCAGAAAATAATGAACATCATTCACAGATGCAGGATGTAACTTATGGAGTACCACAGGGATCTATATTAGGACCTCTATTATTTATATTCACCACATAAATGAAATGATACCAGATAATACTGGACTAGTACAATATGCTGACAATACAACCATTTCAGGCTGTAATAAAAATTTGTGTGCCCTAGATAGAAGTCTCAATGATACTGTAAATACTATAGCTATGTACTTCAGTAACCTGAATGCAGCTAAATGTGATTTAATCACCTTTGGATTTAAAACCATCATTACAACTTTCCATAAACCGCAAAGCGGTCCATAGTGTCAACTCTGTAAATCTTCTTGGATTGAACATAGATAAATCACTTACCTATGCTGGACATATACAGAAACTGGGAGCAATTATCAGCAAAAACCTATTTGTTCTGATATATTTAAATAAGCATATTCCAATTGAAGCAGTGATAGCTATATACTACTCCCTTATTCACTCACATATTGCTTACGCAATCGAACTAGGGGCACCACATCTAAAGAAAATTTTGGTAAAATATTCATTTTACAAACAAGGGCAGTTGGATACTTAGGCAAACTAAAATTCAATGAGCCATGTAGAAATACCTTTAAGCAATTAAATATATTAACTCTGCCAAGCTTATATATTTACAAAACCATTTTACATTTTATAAAGTGTAACTCTTTGGCACTAACCAACTCATAGATGTTCATAGATACAACACTAGACATAGAAATGACTATGCAATTCCCAGTCAAATATTACACTTGTATGAAAAGCTGCCTAGTTTTACTGGAATAACATTTTATAATGGACTTTCAGAAGAAGTACAGAAGTGGTATAAAAATAACTCAAATAAATTTAAACTGTTAAAACAGTTCTTCATTAGTACATCCTTTTGCAGTATTGATGAATACCTGTGTAAACAACTCTGAAATAGTAAATAATAACTGGACTTATATTTCACTGACAGCACTGCTTTGATTTTGAATAAATTCAATTATAAATTGTACATACTGTTAATACTTCATTGTTCATAGTCTCTGCTGCTTGGTTAATCTGTTCTTTGTATATTATTATTATTAATGTTGGTTATTTTGTCTTTGCTATTTATATGTCCTTGTTTACCATTAACCAGATTCAATCGTGTATTACACCATATTGAATTGAAAAAAATGGCGGCTCCAGCCCTACTCATCGCCACGATTGGCCAAAATGTCTGGGACTTTCTGGACAGCCCTCATAACTTGCAAACACAGTAATTGAATGTTTGTAGGGTTAATAGATTTGCTGGACCCTTAGGGCCAGCAACCCTGACCATGGCTGGTAGTGAATCCTATGGTAAATAACAGAATAACACTCAGGGTCAAAGCATCAGGTGAGCTATATGTCTGCTTTCAGACACCTCTCCCATTGATGTCAGGATGCAATGTCTGTTGTCTAGACCTGGTCACTCCTCACAACAATAACCTCTTCAGTGCTCTTGGCTTCCGGTGACGGCCGTGTCATTTTTCTTGTGATTGCCGATGTTTTGCTCATCGTATTGTGAGCTTCTTCTGGGCTCTGGTCCGGTCCTTGCTCTGTTGCTCATGCTTGTATACCCTATGCAGTTCTCTGGTGCTCCCATTCCCTGTCTCTGATTGGTCTCTTGGCTCTACCCCTTGCCATCCATTGGCTGACCTCCAGTCGATGACTGTGCTGCTGAGGGGAGTTTTCAATGTGTTGTGCACCTACTTTACATTGTCTCTATTGATGTTCTTTTCTTTAAAAATCTCTATACTTTCGCAAATCAGCCTGAGGGAGAAATGGTTGCTGGTGGGTAGGAGTTCTGTTTTATCAAAATCGATATGGTGACCAGTTATTGATTTGCCAGCTGCCAGCCTTCAATGGAAGCCAAGAGCACTGGTCAGGACACAGGCCATGGAAGCCTATGCAATCATTTTACAATAACCTCTATCATTGTTATCTAGATCTGGTCACTTCCTCACAAGCTTTCAACAACAGTAACTTCTCTCAGTGTTGTCAGGATGTAATATCTGTTGTACAGATCTGGTCACTTCCTCACACAGTTTCAACAACAGTAACTTCTTTCAGTGTTGTCAGGATGTAATATCTGTTGTACAGACCTGGTCACTTCCTCACACAGTTTCAACAACAGTAACTTCTCTCAGTGTTGTCAGGATGTAATATCTGTTGTACAGATCTGGTCACTTCTTCACAAGGTTTCAACAACAGTAACTTCCCTCAGTGTTGTCAGGATGTAATATCTGTTGTACAGATCTGGTCACTTCCTCACACAGTTTCAACAACAGTAACTTCTCACAGTGTTGTCAGGATGTAATATCTGTTGTACAGATCTGGTCACTTCCTCACACAGTTTCAACAACAGTAACTTCTCTCAGTGTTGTCAGGATGTAATATCTGTTGTACAGACCTGGTCACTTCCTCACACAGTTTCAACAACAGTAACTTCTCTCACAGTTGTCAGAATGTAATATCTGTTGTACAGACCTGGTCACTTCCTCACACAGTTTCAACAACAGTAACTTCTCTCAGTGTTGTCAGGATGTAATATCTGTTGTACAGATCTGGTCACTTCCTCACACAGTTTCAACAACAGTAACTTCTCCCAGTGTTGTCAGGATGTAATATCTGTTGTACACACCTGGTCACTTCCTCACACAGTTTCAACAACAGTAACCTCTCTCAGTGTTGTCAGGATGTAATATCTGTTGTATAGACCTGGTCACTTCCTCACACAGTTTCACCAACAGTAACTTCTCTCAGTGTTGTCAGGATGTAATATCTGTTGTACAGACCTGGTCACTTCCTCACACGGTTTCAACAACAGTAACTTCTCTCAGTGTTGTCAGGATGTAATATCTGTTGTACAGATCTGGTCACTTCCTCACACAGTTTCAACAACAATAACTTCTCTCAGTGTTGTCAGGATGAAGTATCTGTTGTACAGACCTGGTCACTTCCTCACACAGTTTCAACAACAGTAACCTCTCTCAGTGTTGTCAGGATGTAATATCTGTTGTACAGACCTGGTAACTTCCTCACACAGTTTCAACAACAGTAACTTCTCTCAGTGTTGTCAGGATGTAATATCTGTTGTACAGACCTGGTCACTTCCTCACACAGTTTCAACAACAGTATCTTCTCTCAGTGTTGTCAGGATGCAATTCCTGTTGTCTAGATCTGGTCACTTCCTCACACAGTTTCAACAACAGTAACTTCTCTCAGTGTTGTCAGGATGTAATATCTGTTGTACAGACCTGGTCACTTCCTCACACAGTTTCAACAACAGTATCTTCTCTCAGTGTTGTCAGGATGTAATATCTGTTGTCTAGACCTGGTCACTTCCTCACAAGGTTTAAACAACAGTAACTTCTCTCAGTGTTGTCAGGATGCAATATCTATTGTCTAGATCTGGTCACTTCCTCACAACGTTTCAACAACAGTAACTTCTCTCAGTGTTGTCAGGATGTAATGTCTGTTGTCTAGACCTGGTCACTTCCTCACACAGTTTCAACAACAGTAACTTCTCTCAGTGTTGTCTGGATGTAATATCTGCTGTCTAGATCTGGTCACTTCCTCACACAGTTTCAACAACAGTAACTTCTCTCAGTGTTGTCAGGATGTAATGTCTGTTGTCTAGACCTGGTCACTTCCTCACACAGTTTCAACAACAGTAACTTCTCTCAGTGTTGTCAGGATGTAATGTCTGTTGTCTAGACCTGGTCACTTCCTCACACAGTTTCAACAACAGTAACTTCTCTCAGTGTTGTCAGGATGTAATATCTGTTGTACACACCTGGTCACTTCCTCACACAGTTTCAACAACAGTAACTTCTCTCAGTGTTGTCAGGATGTAATATCTGTTGTACACACCTGGTCACTTCCTCACACAGTTTCAACACCAGTAACTTCTCTCAGTGTTGTCAGGATGTAATATCTGTTGTACACACCTGGTCACTTCCTCACACAGATTCAACAACAGTAACTTCTCTCAGTGTTGTCAGGATGTAATATCTGTTGTACAGACCTGGTCACTTCCTCACACAGATTCAACAACAGTAACTTCTCTCAGTGTTGTCAGGATGTAATATCTGTTGTACAGATCTGGTCACTTCCTCACACGGTTTCAACAACAGTAACTTTTCTCAGTGTTGTCAGGATGTAATAGCTGTTGTACACACCTGGTCACTTCCTCACACAGATTCAACAACAGTAACTTCTCTCAGTGTTGTCAGGATGTAATATCTGTTGTACAGACCTGGTCACTTCCTCACACAGTTTCAACAACAGTAACTTCTCTCAGTGTTGTCAGGATGTAATATCTGTTGTACAGAACTGGTCACTTCCTCACACAGTTTCAACAACAGTAACTTCTCTTAGTGTTGTCAGGATGTAATATCTGTTGTACAGATCTGGTCACTTCCTCACACGGTTTCAACAACAGTAACTTCTCTCAGTGTTTTCAGGATGTAATATCTGTTGTACAGACCTGGTCACTTCCTCACACAGTTTCAACAACAGTAACTTTTCTCAGTGTTGTCAGGATGTAATATCTGTTGTACAGATCTGGTCACTTCCTCACACAGTTTCAACAACAGTAACTTCTTTCAGTGTTGTCAGGATGTAATATCTGTTGTACAGACCTGGTCACTTCCTCACACAGTTTCAACAACAGTAACTTCTCTCAGTGTTGTCAGGATGTAATATCTGTTGTACAGATCTGGTCACTTCTTCACAAGGTTTCAACAACAGTAACTTCCCTCAGTGTTGTCAGGATGTAATATCTGTTGTACAGATCTGGTCACTTCCTCACACAGTTTCAACAACAGTAACTTCTCACAGTGTTGTCAGGATGTAATATCTGTTGTACAGATCTGGTCACTTCCTCACACAGTTTCAACAACAGTAACTTCTCTCAGTGTTGTCAGGATGTAATATCTGTTGTACAGACCTGGTCACTTCCTCACACAGTTTCAACAACAGTAACTTCTCTCACAGTTGTCAGAATGTAATATCTGTTGTACAGACCTGGTCACTTCCTCACACAGTTTCAAAAACAGTAACTTCTCTCAGTGTTGTCAGGATGTAATATCTGTTGTACAGATCTGGTCACTTCCTCACACAGTTTCAACAACAGTAACTTCTCCCAGTGTTGTCAGGATGTAATATCTGTTGTACACACCTGGTCACTTCCTCACACAGTTTCAACAACAGTAACCTCTCTCAGTGTTGTCAGGATGTAATATCTGTTGTACAGACCTGGTCACTTCCTCACACAGTTTCACCAACAGTAACTTCTCTCAGTGTTGTCAGGATGTAATATCTGTTGTACAGACCTGGTCACTTCCTCACACGGTTTCAACAACAGTAACTTCTCTCAGTGTTGTCAGGATGTAATATCTGTTGTACAGATCTGGTCACTTCCTCACACAGTTTCAACAACAATAACTTCTCTCAGTGTTGTCAGGATGAAGTATCTGTTGTACAGACCTGGTCACTTCCTCACACAGTTTCAACAACAGTAACCTCTCTCAGTGTTGTCAGGATGTAATATCTGTTGTACAGACCTGGTAACTTCCTCACACAGTTTCAACAACAGTAACTTCTCTCAGTGTTGTCAGGATGTAATATCTGTTGTACAGACCTGGTCACTTCCTCACACAGTTTCAACAACAGTATCTTCTCTCAGTGTTGTCAGGATGCAATTCCTGTTGTCTAGATCTGGTCACTTCCTCACACAGTTTCAACAACAGTAACTTCTCTCAGTGTTGTCAGGATGTAATATCTGTTGTACAGACCTGGTCACTTCCTCACACAGTTTCAACAACAGTATCTTCTCTCAGTGTTGTCAGGATGTAATATCTGTTGTCTAGACCTGGTCACTTCCTCACAAGGTTTAAACAACAGTAACTTCTCTCAGTGTTGTCAGGATGCAATATCTATTGTCTAGATCTGGTCACTTCCTCACAACGTTTCAACAACAGTAACTTCTCTCAGTGTTGTCAGGATGTAATGTCTGTTGTCTAGACCTGGTCACTTCCTCACACAGTTTCAACAACAGTAACTTCTCTCAGTGTTGTCTGGATGTAATATCTGCTGTCTAGATCTGGTCACTTCCTCACACAGTTTCAACAACAGTAACTTCTCTCAGTGTTGTCAGGATGTAATGTCTGTTGTCTAGACCTGGTCACTTCCTCACACAGTTTCAACAACAGTAACTTCTCTCAGTGTTGTCAGGATGTAATGTCTGTTGTCTAGACCTGGTCACTTCCTCACACAGTTTCAACAACAGTAACTTCTCTCAGTGTTGTCAGGATGTAATATCTGTTGTACACACCTGGTCACTTCCTCACACAGTTTCAACAACAGTAACTTCTCTCAGTGTTGTCAGGATGTAATATCTGTTGTACACACCTGGTCACTTCCTCACACAGTTTCAACACCAGTAACTTCTCTCAGTGTTGTCAGGATGTAATATCTGTTGTACACACCTGGTCACTTCCTCACACAGATTCAACAACAGTAACTTCTCTCAGTGTTGTCAGGATGTAATATCTGTTGTACAGACCTGGTCACTTCCTCACACAGATTCAACAACAGTAACTTCTCTCAGTGTTGTCAGGATGTAATATCTGTTGTACAGATCTGGTCACTTCCTCACACGGTTTCAACAACAGTAACTTTTCTCAGTGTTGTCAGGATGTAATAGCTGTTGTACACACCTGGTCACTTCCTCACACAGATTCAACAACAGTAACTTCTCTCAGTGTTGTCAGGATGTAATATCTGTTGTACAGACCTGGTCACTTCCTCACACAGTTTCAACAACAGTAACTTCTCTCAGTGTTGTCAGGATGTAATATCTGTTGTACAGAACTGGTCACTTCCTCACACAGTTTCAACAACAGTAACTTCTCTTAGTGTTGTCAGGATGTAATATCTGTTGTACAGATCTGGTCACTTCCTCACACGGTTTCAACAACAGTAACTTCTCTCAGTGTTTTCAGGATGTAATATCTGTTGTACAGACCTGGTCACTTCCTCACACAGTTTCAACAACAGTAACTTTTCTCAGTGTTGTCAGGATGTAATATCTGTTGTACACACCTGGTCACTTCCTCACACAGTTTCAACAACAGTAACTTCTCTCAGTGTTGTCAGGATGTTATATCTGTTGTACAGATCTGGTCACTTCCTCACACAGTTTCAACAACAATAACTTCTCTCAGTGTTGTCAGGATGAAGTATCTGTTGTACAGACCTGGTCACTTCCTCACACAGTTTCAACAACAGTAACCTCTCTCAGTGTTGTCAGGATGTAATATCTGTTGTACAGACCTGGTAACTTCCTCACACAGTTTCAACAACAGTAACTTCTCTCAGTGTTGTCAGGATGTAATATCTGTTGTACAGACCTGGTCACTTCCTCACACAGTTTCAACAACAGTATCTTCTCTCAGTGTTGTCAGGATGCAATTCCTGTTGTCTAGATCTGGTCACTTCCTCACACAGTTTCAACAACAGTAACTTCTCTCAGTGTTGTCAGGATGTAATATCTGTTGTACAGACCTGGTCACTTCCTCACACAGTTTCAACAACAGTATCTTCTCTCAGTGTTGTCAGGATGTAATATCTGTTGTCTAGACCTGGTCACTTCCTCACAAGGTTTAAACAACAGTAACTTCTCTCAGTGTTGTCAGGATGCAATATCTATTGTCTAGATCTGGTCACTTCCTCACAACGTTTCAACAACAGTAACTTCTCTCAGTGTTGTCAGGATGTAATGTCTGTTGTCTAGACCTGGTCACTTCCTCACACAGTTTCAACAACAGTAACTTCTCTCAGTGTTGTCTGGATGTAATATCTGCTGTCTAGATCTGGTCACTTCCTCACACAGTTTCAACAACAGTAACTTCTCTCAGTGTTGTCAGGATGTAATGTCTGTTGTCTAGACCTGGTCACTTCCTCACACAGTTTCAACAACAGTAACTTCTCTCAGTGTTGTCAGGATGTAATGTCTGTTGTCTAGACCTGGTCACTTCCTCACACAGTTTCAACAACAGTAACTTCTCTCAGTGTTGTCAGGATGTAATATCTGTTGTACACACCTGGTCACTTCCTCACACAGTTTCAACAACAGTAACTTCTCTCAGTGTTGTCAGGATGTAATATCTGTTGTACACACCTGGTCACTTCCTCACACAGTTTCAACACCAGTAACTTCTCTCAGTGTTGTCAGGATGTAATATCTGTTGTACACACCTGGTCACTTCCTCACACAGATTCAACAACAGTAACTTCTCTCAGTGTTGTCAGGATGTAATATCTGTTGTACAGACCTGGTCACTTCCTCACACAGATTCAACAACAGTAACTTCTCTCAGTGTTGTCAGGATGTAATATCTGTTGTACAGATCTGGTCACTTCCTCACACGGTTTCAACAACAGTAACTTTTCTCAGTGTTGTCAGGATGTAATAGCTGTTGTACACACCTGGTCACTTCCTCACACAGATTCAACAACAGTAACTTCTCTCAGTGTTGTCAGGATGTAATATCTGTTGTACAGACCTGGTCACTTCCTCACACAGTTTCAACAACAGTAACTTCTCTCAGTGTTGTCAGGATGTAATATCTGTTGTACAGAACTGGTCACTTCCTCACACAGTTTCAACAACAGTAACTTCTCTTAGTGTTGTCAGGATGTAATATCTGTTGTACAGATCTGGTCACTTCCTCACACGGTTTCAACAACAGTAACTTCTCTCAGTGTTTTCAGGATGTAATATCTGTTGTACAGACCTGGTCACTTCCTCACACAGTTTCAACAACAGTAACTTTTCTCAGTGTTGTCAGGATGTAATATCTGTTGTACACACCTGGTCACTTCCTCACACAGTTTCAACAACAGTAACTTCTCTCAGTGTTGTCAGGATGTTATATCTGTTGTACAGATCTGGTCACTTCCTCACACGGTTTCAACAACAGTAACTTTTCTCAGTGTTGTCAGGATGTAATATCTGTTGTACAGACCTGGTCACTTCCTCACACGGTTTCAACAACAGTAACTTTTCTCGGTGTTATCGTCGGTCTGGGTGGCTCAGTTGGTTAGACGCTGGCCTACTGATCCCAAGGTCGCGGGTTCAAACCTGGCCCAGGTCGATGGTTTTTAAGTGTGCTTAAAAACGACAGCTCCATGTCAGTAGATTTACTGGCATGTAAAAGAACTCCTGCGTGACGAAATTCCGGCGACGCTGATGTGCTACTGGCAATTGACAGCGTCGTTAAACAACAAAATATTTCATTTTATTTCTCAGTGCTATCAGGATGTAATATCTGTTGTAGAGATCTGGTCACTTCCTCACAAGGTTTCAACAGTAACTTCTCTCAGTGTTCTCAGGATGTAATATCTGTTGTACAGATCTGGTCACTTCCTCACACAGTTTCAACAACAGTAACTTCTCTCAGTGTTGTCAGGATGTAATATCTGTTGTACAGACCTGGTCACTTCCTCACACAGTTTCAGCAACAGTAACTTCTCTCAGTGTTGTCAGGATGTAATATCTGTTGTACAGATCTGGTCACTTCCTCACAAGGTTTCAACAACAGTAACTTCTCTCAGTGTTGTCAGGATGTAATATCTGTTGTACAGATCTGGTCACTTCCTCACACAGTTTCAACAACAGTAACTTCTCACAGTGTTGTCAGGATGTAATATCTGTTGTACAGATCTGGTCACTTCCTCACACAGTTTCAACAACAGTAACTTCTCTCAGTGTTGTCAGGATGTAATATCTGTTGTACAGACCTGGTCAATTCCTCACACAGTTTCAACAACAGTAACTTCTCTCACTGTTGTCAGAATGTAATATCTGTTGTACAGACCTGGTCACTTCCTCACACAGTTTCAACAACAGTAACTTCTCTCAGTGTTGTCAGGATGTAATATCTGTTGTACAGATCTGGTCACTTCCTCACACAGTTTCAACAACAGTAACTTCTCCCAGTGTTGTCAGGATGTAATATCTGTTGTATACACCTGGTCAATTCCTCACAGTTTCAACAACAGTAACTTCTCCCAGTGTTGTCAGGATGTAATATCTGTTGTACAGATCTGGTCACTTCCTCACACAGTTTCAACAACAGTAACTTCTCCCAGTGTTGTCAGGATGTAATATCTGTTGTACACACCTGGTCACTTCCTCACACAGTTTCAACAACAGTAACCTCTCTCAGTGTTGTCAGGATGTAATATCTGTTGTACAGACCTGGTCACTTCCTCACAGTTTCAACAACAGTAACTTCTCCCAGTGTTGTCAGGATGTAATATCTGTTGTACAGACCTGGTCACTTCCTCACACGGTTTCAACAACAGTAACTTCTCTCAGTGTTGTCAGGATGTAATATCTGTTGTACAGATCTGGTCACTTCCTCACACAGTTTCAACAACAATAACTTCTCTCAGTGTTGTCAGGATGAAGTATCTGTTGTACAGACCTGGTCACTTCCTCACACAGTTTCAACAACAGTAACCTCTCTCAGTGTTGTCAGGATGTAATATCTGTTGTACAGACCTGGTCACTTCCTCACAGTTTCACCAACAGTAACTTCTCTCAGTGTTGTCAGGATGTAATATCTGTTGTACAGACCTGGTCACTTCCTCACACAGTTTCAACAACAGCATCTTCTCTCAGTGTTGTCAGGATGCAATTCCTGTTGTCTAGATCTGGTCACTTCCTCACACAGTTTCAACAACAGTAACTTCTCTCAGTGTTGTCAGGATGTAATATCTGTTGTACAGACCTGGTCACTTCCTCACACAGTTTCAACAACAGTATCTTCTCTCAGTGTTGTCAGGATGTAATATCTGTTGTCTAGACCTGGTCACTTCCTCACAAGGTTTAAACAACAGTAACTTCTCTCAGTGTTGTCAGGATGCAATATCTGTTGTCTAGATCTGGTCACTTCCTCACAACGTTTCAACAACAGTAACTTCTCTCAGTGTTGTCAGGATGTAATGTCTGTTGTCTAGACCTGGTCACTTCCTCACACAGTTTCAACAACAGTAACTTCTCTCAGTGTTGTCTGGATGTAATATCTGCTGTCTAGATCTGGTCACTTCCTCACACAGTTTCAACAACAGTAACTTCTCTCAGTGTTGTCAGGATGTAATGTCTGTTGTCTAGACCTGGTCACTTCCTCACACAGTTTCAACAACAGTAACTTCTCTCAGTGTTGTCAGGATGTAATGTCTGTTGTCTAGACCTGGTCACTTCCTCACACAGTTTCAACAACAGTAACTTCTCTCAGTGTTGTCAGGATGTAATATCTGTTGTACACACCTGGTCACTTCCTCACACAGATTCAACAACAGTAACTTCTCTCAGTGTTGTCAGGATGTAATATCTGTTGTACAGACCTGGTCACTTCCTCACACGGTTTCAACAACAGTAACTTTTCTCAGTGTTGTCAGGATGTAATATCTGTTGTACAGACCTGGTCACTTCCTCACACAGATTCAACAACAGTAACTTCTCTCAGTGTTGTCAGGATGTAATATCTGTTGTACAGATCTGGTCACTTCCTCACACGGTTTCAACAACAGTAACTTTTCTCAGTGTTGTCAGGATGTAATAGCTGTTGTACACACCTGGTCACTTCCTCACACAGATTCAACAACAGTAACTTCTCTCAGTGTTGTCAGGATGTAATATCTGTTGTACAGACCTGGTCACTTCCTCACACGGTTTCAACAACAGTAACTTCTCTCAGTGTTGTCAGGATGTAATATCTGTTGTACAGACCTGGTCACTTCCTCACACAGTTTCAACAACAGTAACTTCTCTCAGTGTTGTCAGGATGTAATATCTGTTGTACAGACCTGGTCACTTCCTCACACAGTTTCAACAACAGTAACTTTTCTCAGTGTTGTCAGGATGTAATATCTGTTGTACACACCTGGTCACTTCCTCACACAGTTTCAACAACAGTAACTTCTCTCAGTGTTGTCAGGATGTTATATCTGTTGTACAGATCTGGTCACTTCCTCACACGGTTTCAACAACAGTAACTTTTCTCAGTGTTGTCAGGATGTAATATCTGTTGTACAGACCTGGTCACTTCCTCACACGGTTTCAACAATAGTAACTTTTCTCGGTGTTATCGTCGGTCTGGGTGGCTCAGTTGGTTAGACGCTGGCCTACTGATCCCAAGGTCGCGGGTTCAAACCTGGCCCAGGTCGATGGTTTTTAAGTGTGCTTAAAAACGACAGCTCCATGTCAGTAGATTTACTGGCATGTAAAAGAACTCCTGCGTGACGAAATTCCGGCGACGCTGATGTGATCCTGGCAATTGACAGCGTCGTTAAACAACAAAATATTTCATTTTATTTCTGAGTGTTATCAGGATGTAATATCTGTTGTACAGACCTGGTCACTTCCTCACACAGTTTCAACAACAGTAACTTCTCTCAGTGTTGTCAGGATGTTATATCTGTTGTACAGACCTGGTCACTTCCTCACACAGTTTCAACAACAGTACAAATGGCCTGGGTGCCATGCAAACCAAGGTAGCAATAAGGTTATGTAAAATTTGTATGTAGTTTAGGTTAGAGTAGGATAATTGTAAAAGTTATGTAAAAGAATTGGTACAAATAAAATTCATTCATTCATTCATTCATTCACAACAACAGTAACTTCTCTCAGTGTTGTCAGGATGTAATATCTGTTGTCTAGATCTGGTCACTTCCTCACAAGGTTTCAACAACAGTAACTTCTCTCAGTGTTGTCAGGATGTAATATCTGTTGTACAGACCTGGTCACTTCCTCACAGTTTCAACAACAGTAACTTCTCTCAGTGTTGTCAGGATGTAATATCTGTTGTATACACCTGGTCAATTCCTCACACAGTTTCAACAACAGTAACTTCTCTCAGTGTTGTCAGGATGTTATATCTGTTGTATACACCTGGTCAATTCCTCACACAGTTTCAACAACAGTAAATTCTCTCAGTGTTGTCAGGATGTAATATCTGTTGTACAGATCTGGTCACTTCCTCACAAGGTTTCAACAACAGTAACTTCTCTCAGTGTTGTCACGATGTAATATCTGTTGTACAGACCTGGTCACTTCCTCACACAGTTTCAACAACAGTAACTGCTCTCAGTGTTGTCAGGATGTAATATCTGTTGTATACACCTGGTCAATTCCTCACACAGTTTCAACAACAGTAACTTCTCTCAGTGTTGTCAGGATGTTATATCTGTTGTATACACCTGGTCAATTCCTCACACAGTTTCAACAACAGTAACTTCTCTCAGTGTTGTCAGGATGTAATATCTGTTGTCTAGATCTGGTCACTTCCTCACACAGTTTCAACAACAGTAACTTCTCTCAGTGTTGTCAGGATGTAATATCTGTTGTACAGACCTGGTCACTTCCTCACACAGTTTCAACAACAGTAACTTCTCTCAGTGTTGTCAGGATGTAATATCTGCTGTCTAGATCTGGTCACTTCCTCACACAGTTTCAACAACAGTAACTTCTCTCAGTGTTGTCAGGATGTAATATCTGTTGTACAGACCTGGTCACTTCCTCACACAGTTTCAACAACAGTAACTTCTCTCAGTGTTGTCAGGATGTTATATCTGTTGTACAGACCCGGTCACTTCCTCACACAGTTTCAACAACAGTAACTTCTCTCAGTGTTGTCAGGATGTTATATCTGTTGTACAGACCTGGTCACTTCCTCACACAGTTTCAACAACAGTAACTTCTCTCAGTGTTGTCAGGATGTAATATCTGTTGTACAGACCTGGTCACTTCCTCACACAGTTTCAACAACAGTAACTTCTCTCAGTGTTGTCAGGATGTTATATCTGTTGTACAGACCTGGTCACTTCCTCACACAGTTTCAACAACAGTAACTTCTCTCAGTGTTGTCAGGATGTTATATCTGTTGTATACACCTGGTCAATTCCTCACACAGTTTCAACAACAGTAACTTCTCTCAGTGTTGTCAGGATGTAATATCTGTTGTCTAGATCTGGTCACTTCCTCACACAGTTTCAACAACAGTAACTTCTCTCAGTGTTGTCAGGATGTAATATCTGTTGTACAGACCTGGTCACTTCCTCACACAGTTTCAACAACAGTAACTTCTCTCAGTGTTGTCAGGATGTTATATCTGTTGTACAGACCCGGTCACTTCCTCACACAGTTTCAACAACAGTAACTTCTCTCAGTGTTGTCAGGATGTTATATCTGTTGTACAGACCTGGTCACTTCCTCACACAGTTTCAACAACAGTAACTTCTCTCAGTGTTGTCAGGATGTAATATCTGTTGTACAGACCTGGTCACTTCCTCACACAGTTTCAACAACAGTAACTTCTCTCAGTGTTGTCAGGATGTAATATCTGTTGTACAGATCTGGTCACTTCCTCACACAGTTTCAACAACAGTAACTTCTCTCAGTGTTGTCAGGATGTAATATCTGTTGTATACACCTGGTCAATTCCTCACACAGTTTCAACAACAGTAACTTCTCTCAGTGTTGTCAGGATGTAATATCTGTTGTCTAGATCTGGTCACTTCCTCACAAGGTTTCAACAACAGTAACTTCTCTCAGTGTTGTCAGGATGTTATATCTGTTGTACAGATCTGGTCACTTCCTCACAAGGTTTCAACAACAGTAACTTCTCTCAGTGTTGTCAGGATGTTATATCTGTTGTACAGACCTGGTCACTTCCTAACACAGTTTCAACAACAGTAACTTCTCTCAGTGTTGTCAGGATGTTATATCTGTTGTCTTTGCCCTGGGAGAACTAACGTGGCACTTGACAGCCACGTCGATCACGTGACTCATAAGGGGCCGGAAAGGAGGCTCAGCTTATCACATCCAATCACGTTACAAATATACCATGTGACTATCACATGACCAGAGATGTGTACTCACCCATGTTGCAATATGTGTGGGTATTTGTGTGGTCCTGGCTTCTGCCTTCCGCATTTTTTGCCAGGCACAGCCATATATTGTTTGCTTGTTTAATAAGTGCAGAGTGAAAGAAGGTGACTTACAGACGAATTACATATTACAGTGTATCTGGGGAGATTGTAGTTTTATTATTTCATACACTTTATATGGTTTCCTGCTGCATATTTCAGTGTTTTGTTGCATTCGTAACAGATTTTAGTGATCTTGGTTACGCTGCATTTTGTTTAAAAATGGTTTATAGTTCTGGTGAAACCAAAAAGCGTGTATTGGGTACAGGAATAACCCTGAAAGGTAGGCCCAGGAGATGGTATGTGCCAAGAGAGTACCTTGAAAAAGAAAAGATAAATGGTACAACTCTTATGGTGAAACCACTGGCTATGGACAGCAAGTGAAAAAGCGGCAACACTGCGACAGAGAAGCTGTCAGGCAGCTGAAACATCAAGTGTCATGTTAATTCTCCCAGGGTATAGATCTGGTCACTTCTCTCACTGTTGTGCAGAGGACCTAGATCTGGTCACCCTTGAATCATCAGTTGCATCACCTTAGTGCTGGCATTAAACAGTAAATTTCCACCCCTTTAAAGGATGCCAACCGTTTAATGTGAAATGTTGAAATAAACATTAATGCATGTTTCTCTTGTGACTGTTCAGACGGTGAAGGACATAGAAACTCTGTTGACATAAGTCACACTGAAAAGGTTTGTACCCTAAATGTGTTGCTACATGTTCTTTTAAATGACTTCTGGTTTTGTACTTCTTATCACAAAGATGGCAGTCAAATCGTTTTTTGCCAAGATGTTCGCCTATGTGCCTTTTCGCTTTCTTTAGGAACACGAAAGTTTCACTACAGATTTTACACTGAAAGATTTTTTTTTTGTGTTGTTTGACATGTTTGACGTACTCATGTATTTGTGTGTAGGTTGCATTGCATAATGCACAATAGTATGCTGCTGTATCTGTTTCGTGAGAGTACAAATGTTGTAACATCTTGTCCATTGACTTAAACCGTACTGAGCATACAGGACAGATTTTCTTGAACATTGCAATGATTGGCTGAATGTACGCTGTAAAATCATTCCTTGGGTCAACCTGCTCAAACAACTTTGAGTACACTGACGGAGTTTTTGAATTCACTTTGACACATTCTTGCAAATGACTGTCAAAACTGGACTTGGAGCAAAAGCTAATTTCACAGGTCTCACAGTCTTTGCTAAAACTTTGTCTCAAATTTATATCACTTTCATCTACCAGGTTCTTCATTTCAGGAACAAGCTGCTCTTGTATTTCATCAACACGACGTAGTTTAATAACTGGGATTCTAGTTGCCATGCTTTGTATAATATGAATTACACTGACGTTCATTCTGTCAACTGCAACAGTAAAAACACGGCATTAAAACAAGCACAGAAAACACTAATCAAGTTGGTTCACTAAAGCTCATGTCCCACGGTTCAAAGCATTGTGTACATCGTGAGACATCAAGAGTTGGATACAATTTTGTTGCATTCAATTTCTATCCTATTACTTTCTCTACTACGCATAGTAAAGTAGAGTAAGTATTGTATTCCACCTAAAAATTTTATGTCAATATTTCACTGCAAATATGTTTTGAGGCCGCCTGAATAAAAAAAAAAGCATTTTTAGAAAAAGGTCTGTGTGTCTGTCAGTCTGTGGACAGCATAACTCAAAAATGAAAAGTCAGTTAAAAACCGAAGTAGATATTTAAGTTTAATGTCTTCAAAGGCTGAGATACAAAGGTTTTGAAGAAAATTGCACCATAAACTACCCTTTATATGGGAAGTTTTTTGAAGATTTTGATTTTCTTGAAAGTGGCTCTAACAATTTTGACTAAAAATGCTATATGTTTGAGATATTTTCATAACAAATGAAATGTATATCTTGAATTTTCTGGCTATAGCCATGTAGTCCTGTTTACTCTGGGTGACTTTTGGATAACTCGTAAACTATAAGAGATAGACAAAATCTTAATATACAGAAAATGTAGATGTCGCTAGAACACACAATTTATGCCTAAATAATTTTTTTTGTAGAGTGAACCATACAAATGCTCACAGCAGACCACAAGATTCAAAGAAAGGCCATTTCATCTGAATTGTTGGAGCATTTTGAGACTGAGCTGTCTCGGATCGTTATGGGAGACAAAAGCTGGGTGCACCACTTTGTGCCGGATACAAACGGGTAGTCCATGGAATAACGTCATCCTCATTCATTGGGTTGGACATCATTGCCTCATCCACCCTACGGTCCAGACCTGGCACCCTCGGACTTCCATCTCTTTGGGCCACTTAAAGATTCTCTACGGGGGACACACTTTGAAGATGATGAGAGTGTCATTCACGCAGTGACAACATGGCTACACCTACAGGACAAGAGCTTTTACCAGCAGGGAATATATGCTCCCCCACAATGTTGGCATAAGGCCATAGAATGTGATGGAGAATACATAGAAAAAGAGGACATGGACAAGACATATTGAGGTATATTGTCAACAAATTCTGACTCTTTTATATATTGAACAACCCTCGTAATTGTTGGTGAAATTACAAGATATTTTCATTCCCATGAATAATAGTGAGCCATGCTTGAATTTTTTCCAAGAAAATAGTGTAATTTGTGAATACTTTGTCACTTCATGTTACAGGTGTACAGTAATGTAAAGTGATTGATACTGTAGAGTAAGGATTGGCAGGTATCTCGCTCTGTGACGTCATTCTGCGGAGAAGGTTTTCTCTTTCCTCAGTGCACCTACTTCAAAGAGTCGAGTAGGGGAGAGTCAGACATGACCCCTCCACTCAACAATACAGCTTGTCTAAAACATTGTGACACTCCATATGCGCAAGTGTTGAGGGTGGTGGGGGAGCAAGTGGCTAGTAGGTTATCAGGACTTGGAGGCAGTCACATGAACTTATCACTCTCATGGCAACTGGAAGACTGACCCCACTTCTCTTTTATACAAGTGGACTGCTCTGTGATATTATGTATATTTGCTTTGGGAAAGGGGGATGTCAGGACATTCTAGACAAGCTGTAGCGGCCTTTGCACTGTGTAATTGTGTGAGTTGAAAAACCAGTAACGCAGTCAGGATTTGGTACCTTTTTTGGGAAACTTAACATTTATTTATCCATCTGTAAGTCCGTCCGTCAATGCATCCATTCATTTCTATCTGTCTGCCTATCTACTTATTTATCCTAAAGGAGTTCTCTCTTTGGCTATCGCAAACACAAAAAACATGAAAATATTGTAACAACATACAGGGTGGCCCCCTCGAATCTCCCTGATTTTAACTTACTTTTAAAATTTAAGAGGTAGAACTGGAACTTAAAAATTCAATGCCACAACTGGGATTTGAACCACAGACCTTCCGCTTACCGGGCGGACGCTCTAACCACTGAGCTATTGTGACAAACTGCCAGAATGGCATTAAATTCTCAAGTTAGTTCGTATTTCTCCTGGTAAACCACAAAGGCAGTCTCACATCAGAGACAATACCCCAATTGTGACTTACTATTGCAAGTACTTTATATCCCAGGATTAAATAACCTTCACATGTTGGCATAAATAAATAATAATTACTTTGCTACTAATCATCAAATGATTGCACCATTCCTTTATCTGTGGGGTGCTCATGGCATTGTCCCCAAAAGCCTGCTGAATTTTGGGAATGGTTTCCACTAGCATATCGCCATACGTTTGATGTAATATCACTGTACAAGTTTTTTGTCATGTCACAAAAACTGAAATTCAACAACCATTCACATGTCTTCACTCGCAGGTCGACTGATGCTTTCTGTAGGTGGGAAAACATTCATGATTGTGCATGAGTGTCTTCACTCACAGGTCGACTGATGCTTTCTGTAGGTGGGAAAACATTCACAATTGTGCATGAGTGTCTTCACTTGCAGGTCGACTGATGCTTTCTGTTGGTGGGAAAACATTCACAATTGTGCATGAGTGTCTTCACTTGCAGGTCGACTGATGCTTTCTGTAGGTGGGAAAACATTCACAATTGTGCATGAGTGTCTTCACTTGCAGGTCGACTGATGCTTTCTGTAGGTGGGAAAACATACATGATTGTGCATGAGTGTCTTCACTTGCAGGTCGACTGATGCTTTCTGTAGGTGGGAAAACATTCATGATTGTGCATGAGTGTCTTCACTTGCAGGTCGACTGATGCTTTCTGTAGGTGGGAAAACGTTCACAATTGTGCATGAGTGTCTTCACTTGCAGGTCGACTGATGCTTTCTGTAGGTGGGAAAACATTCACAATTGTGCATGAGTGTCTTCACTTGCAGGTCGACTGATGCTTTCTGTAGGTGGGAAAACGTTCACAATTGTGCATGAGTGTCTTCACTCGCAGGTCGACTGATGCTTTCTGTAGGTGGGAAAACATTCACAATTGTGCATGAGTGTCTTCACTTGCAGGTCGACTGATGCTTTCTGTAGGTGGGAAAACATTCATGAGTGTCTTCACTTGCAGGTCGACTGATGCTTTCTGTAGGTGGGAAAACGTTCACAATTGTGCATGAGTGTCTTCACTTGCAGGTCGACTGATGCTTTCTGTAGGTGGGAAAACATTCATGAGTGTCTTCACTTGCAGGTCGACTGATGCTTTCTGTAGGTGGGAAAACGTTCACAATTGTGGATGAGTGTCTTCACTCGCAGGTCGACTGATGCTTTCTGTAGGTGGGAAAACATTCACAATTGTGCATGAGTGTCTTCACTTGCAGGTCGACTGATGCTTTCTGTAGGTGGGAAAACATTCACAATTGTGCATGAGTGTCTTCACTTGCAGGTCGACTGATGCTTTCTGTAGGTGGGAAAACATTCACAATTGTGCATGAGTGTCTTCACTTGCAGGTCGACTGATGCTTTCTGTAGGTGGGAACAAGTTCACAATTGTGCATGAGTGTCTTCACTTGCAGGTCGACTGATGCTTTCTGTAGGTGGGAAAACGTTCACAATTGTGCATGAGTATCTTCACTTGCAGGTCGACTGATGCTTTCTGTAGGTGGGAAAACATTCACAATTGTGCATGAGTATCTTCACTTGCAGGTCAACTGATGCTTTCTGTAGGTGGGAAAACATTCATGAGTGTCTTCACTCGCAGGTCGACTGATGCTTTCTGTAGGTGGGAAAACATTCATGAGTGTCTTCACTTGCAGGTCGACTGATGCTTTCTGTAGGTGGGAAAACATTCACAATTGTGCATGAGTATCTTCACTTGCAGGTTGACTGATGCTTTCTGTAGGTGGGAAAATATTCATGAGTGTCTTCACTCGCAGGTCGACTGATGCTTTCTGTAGGTGGGAAAACATTCACAATTGTGCATGAGTATCTTCACTTGCAGGTTGACTGATGCTTTCTGTAGGTGGGAAAACGTTCACAATTGTGCATGAGTATCTTCACTTGCAGGTCGACTGATGCTTTCTGTAGGTGGGAAAACGTTCACAATTGTGCATGAGTATCTTCACTTGCAGGTTGACTGATGCTTTCTGTAGGTGGGAAAACGTTCACAATTGTGCATGAGTATCTTCACTTGCAGGTCGACTGATGCTTTCTGTAGGTGGGAAAACGTTCACAATTGTGCATGAGTATCTTCACTTGCAGGTCGACTGATGCTTTCTGTAGGTGGGAAAACGTTCACAATTGTGCATGAGTATCTTCACTTGCAGGTTGACTGATGCTTTCTGTAGGTGGGAAAACGTTCACAATTGTGCATGAGTATCTTCACTTGCAGGTCGACTGATGCTTTCTGTAGGTGGGAAAACGTTCACAATTGTGCATGAGTATCTTCACTTGCAGGTCGACTGATGCTTTCTGTAGGTGGGAAAACGTTCACAATTGTGCATGAGTGTCTTCACTTGCAGGTCGACTGATGCTTTCTGTAGGTGGGAAAACGTTCACAATTGTGCATGAGTGTCTTCACTTGCAGGTCGACTGATGCTTTCTGTAGGTGGGAAAACGTTCACAATTGTGCATGAGTGTCTTCACTTACAGGTCGACTGATGCTTTCTGTAGGTGGGAAAACATTCACAATTGTGCATGAGTGTCTTCACTTGCAGGTCGACTGATGCTTTCTGTAGGTGGGAAAACGTTCACAATTGTGCATGAGTATCTTCACTTGCAGGTCGACTGATGCTTTCTGTAGGTGGGAAAACGTTCACAATTGTGCATGAGTGTCTTCACTTGCAGGTCGACTGATGCTTTCTGTAGGTGGGAAAACGTTCACAATTGTGCATGAGTGTCTTCACTTGCAGGTCGACTGATGCTTTCTGTAGGTGGGAAAACGTTCACAATTGTGCATGAGTGTCTTCACTTGCAGGTCGACTGATGCTTTCTGTAGGTGGGAAAACGTTCACAATTGTGCATGAGTATCTTCACTTGCAGGTCGACTGATGCTTTCTGTAGGTGGGAAAACATTCATGAGTGTCTTCACTTGCAGGTCGACTGATGCTTTCTGTAGGTGGGAAAACGTTCACAATTGTGCATGAGTGTCTTCACTTGCAGGTCGACTGATGCTTTCTGTAGGTGGGAAAACGTTCACAATTGTGCATGAGTATCTTCACTTGCAGGTCGACTGATGCTTTCTGTAGGTGGGAAAACGTTCACAATTGTGCATGAGTGTCTTCACTTGCAGGTCGACTGATGCTTTCTGTAGGTGGGAAAACATTCACAATTGTGCATGAGTGTCTTCACTTGCAGGTCGACTGATGCTTTCTGTAGCTGGGAAAACGTTCACAATTGTGCATGAGTGTCTTCACTTGCAGGTCGACTGATGCTTTCTGTAGGTGGGAAAACGTTCACAATTGTGCATGAGTGTCTTCACTCGCAGGTCGACTGATGCTTTCTGTAGGTGGGAAAACATTCACAATTGTGCATGAGTGTCTTCACTCGCAGGTCGACTGATGCTTTCTGTAGGTGGGAAAACATTCACAATTGTGCATGAGTGTCTTCACTCGCAGGTCGACTGATGCCTTCTGTAGGTGGGAAAACATTCATGATTGTGCATGAGTGTCTTCTGTCGCAGGTCGACTGATGCTTTCTGTAGGTGGGAAAACATTCACAATTGTGCATGAGTGTCTTCACTTGCAGGTCGACTGATCCTTTCTGTAGGTGGGAAAACATTCATGATTGTGCATGAGTGTCTTCACTTGCAGGTCGACTGATGCTTTCTGTAGGTGGGAAAACATTCACAATTGTGCATGAGTGTCTTCACTTGCAGGTCGACTGATCCTTTCTGTAGGTGGGAAAACATTCACAACTGTGCATGAGGGTCTTCACTCGCAGGTCGACTGATGCTTTCTGTAGGTGGGAAAACATTCACAATTGTGCATGAGTGTCTTCACTTGCAGGTCGACTGATGCTTTCTGTAGGTGGGAAAACATTCACAACTGTGCATGAGTGTCTTCACTCGCAGGTCGACTGATGCTTTCTGTAGGTGGGAAAACATTCACAATTGTGCATGAGTGTCTTCACTCGCAGGTCGACTGATGCTTTCTGTAGGTGGGAAAACATACATGATTGTGCATGAGTGTCTTCACTTGCAGGTCGACTGATGCTTTCTGTAGGTGGGAAAACATTCATGATTGTGCATGAGCGTCTTCACTTGCAGGTCGAATGATGCTTTCTGTTGGTGGGAAAACATTCACAATTGTGCATGAGTGTCTTCACTTGCAGGTCGACTGA
Source organism: Tenodera sinensis (assembly GCA_030765045.1). Classification (NCBI taxonomy): domain Eukaryota; kingdom Metazoa; phylum Arthropoda; class Insecta; order Mantodea; family Mantidae; genus Tenodera; species Tenodera sinensis. The sequence goes on along the minus strand of CM060971.1, from coordinate 23,384,105 downwards.
TGCTTTCTGTTGGTGGGAAAACATTCATGATTGTGCATGAGTGTCTTCACTCGCAGGTCAACTGATGCTTTCTGTAGGTGGGAAAACGTTCACAATTGTGCATGAGTGTCTTCACTCGCAGGTCAACTGATGCTTTCTGTAGGTGGGAAAACATTCATGAGTGTCTTCACTTGCAGGTCGACTGATGCTTTCTGTAGGTGGGAAAACGTTCACAATTGTGCATGAGTGTCTTCACTCGCAGGTCGACTGATGCTTTCTGTAGGTGGGAAAACATTCATGATTGTGCATGAGTGTCTTCACTTGCAGGTTGACTGATGCTTTCTGTAGGTGGGAAAACGTTCACAATTGTGCATGAGTGTCTTCACTCGCAGGTCGACTGATGCTTTCTGTAGGTGGGAAAACATTCACAATTGTGCATGAGTGTCTTCACTCGCAGGTCGACTGATGCTTTCTGTAGGTGGGAAAACATTCATGATTGTGCATGAGTGTCTTCACTCGCAGGTCAACTGATGCTTTCTGTAGGTGGGAAAACGTTCATAATTGTGCATGAGTGTCTTCACTCGCAGGTCAACTGATGCTTTCTGTAGGTGGGAAAACATTCATGAGTGTCTTCACTTGCAGGTCGACTGATGCTTTCTGTAGGTGGGAAAATGTTCACAATTGTGCATGAGTGTCTTCACTCGCAGGTCGACTGATTCTTTCTGTAGGTGGGAAAACGTTCACAATTGTGCATGAGTGTCTTCACTCGCAGGTCGACTGATGATTTCTGTAGGTGGGAAAACATTCATGATTGTGCATGAGTGTCTTCACTCGCAGGTCGACTGATGCTTTTTGTAGGTGGGAAAACATTCATGAGTGTGCATGAGTGTCTTCACTCGCAGGTCGACTGATGCTTTCTGTAGGTGGGAAAACATTCACAATTGTGCATGAGTGTCTTCACTCGCAGGTCGACTGATGCTTTCTGTAGGTGGGAAAACATTCATGAGTGTGCATGAGTGTCTTCACTCGCAGGTCGACTGATGCTTTCTGTTGGTGGGAAAACATTCATGATTGTGCATGAGTGTCTTCACTTGCAGGTCGACTGATGCTTTCTGTAGGTGGGAAAACATTCACAATTGTCCATGAGTGTCTTCACTTGCAGGTCGACTGATCCTTTCTGTAGGTGGGAAAACATTCACAACTGTGCATGAGTGTCTTCACTTGCAGGTTGACTGATGCTTTCTGTAGGTGGGAAAACATTCACAATTGTGCATGAGTGTCTTCACTTGCAGGTCGACTGATGCTTTCTGTAGGTGGGAAAACATTCACAACTGTGCATGAGTGTCTTCACTCGCAGGTCGACTGATGCTTTCTGTAGGTGGGAAAACATTCACAGTTGTGCATGAGTGTCTTCACTCGCAGGTCGACTGATGCTTTCTGTAGGTGGGAAAACATACATGATTGTGCATGAGTGTCTTCACTTGCAGGTCGACTGATGCTTTCTGTAGGTGGGAAAACATTCATGATTGTGCATGAGCGTCTTCACTTGCAGGTCGACTGATGCTTTCTGTTGGTGGGAAAACATTCACAATTGTGCATGAGTGTCTTCACTTGCAGGTCGACTGATGCTTTCTGTTGGTGGGGAAACATTCATGATTGTGCATGAGTGTCTTCACTCGCAGGTCAACTGATGCTTTCTGTAGGTGGGAAAACGTTCACAATTGTGCATGAGTGTCTTCACTCGCAGGTCAACTGATGCTTTCTGTAGGTGGGAAAACATTCAGGAGTGTCTTCACTTGCAGGTCGACTGATGCTTTCTGTAGGTGGGAAAACGTTCACAATTGTGCATGAGTGTCTTCACTCGCAGGTCGACTGATGCTTTCTGTAGGTGGGAAAACATTCATGATTGTGCATGAGTGTCTTCACTTGCAGGTCGACTGATGCTTTCTGTAGGTGGGAAAACGTTCACAATTGTGCATGAGTGTCTTCACTCGCAGGTCGACTGATGCTTTCTGTAGGTGGGAAAACATTCACAATTGTGCATGAGTGTCTTCACTCGCAGGTCGACTGATGCTTTCTGTAGGTGGGAAAACATTCATGATTGTGCATGAGTGTCTTCACTCGCAGGTCAACTGATGCTTTCTGTAGGTGGGAAAACGTTCACAATTGTGCATGAGTGTCTTCACTCGCAGGTCAACTGATGCTTTCTGTAGGTGGGAAAACATTCATGAGTGTCTTCACTTGCAGGTCGACTGATGCTTTCTGTAGGTGGGAAAACGTTCACAATTGTGCATGAGTGTCTTCACTCGCAGGTCGACTGATTCTTTCTGTAGGTGGGAAAACATTCATGATTGTGCATGAGTGTCTTCACTTGCAGGTCGACTGATGCTTTCTGCAGGTGGGAAAACGTTCACAATTGTGCATGAGTGTCTTCACTCGCAGGTCGACTGATGCTTTCTGTAGGTGGGAAAACATTCACAATTGTGCATGAGTGTCTTCACTCGCAGGTCGACTGATGCTTTCTGAAGGTGGGAAAACATTCACAATTGTGCATGAGTGTCTTCACTCGCAGGTCGACTGATGATTTCTGTAGGTGGGAAAACATTCATGATTGTGCATGAGTGTCTTCACTCGCAGGTCGACTGATGCTTTCTGTAGGTGGGAAAACATTCATGAGTGTGCATGAGTGTCTTCACTCGCAGGTCGACTGATGCTTTCTGTAGGTGGGAAAACATTCACAATTGTGCATGAGTGTCTTCACTCGCAGGTCGACTGATGCTTTCTGTAGGTGGGAAAACATTCATGAGTGTGCATGAGTGTCTTCACTCGCAGGTCGACTGATGCTTTCTGTTGGTGGGAAAACATTCATGATTGTGCATGGGTGCCTTCACTCGCAGGTCGACTGATGCTTTCTGTAGGTGGGAAAACATTCACAATTGTGCATGAGTGTCTTCACTCGCAGGTCGACTGATGCTTTCTGTAGGTGGGAAAACATACATGAGTGTGCATGAGTGTCTTCACTCGCAGGTCGACTGATGCTTTTTGTATGTGGGAAAACATTCACAATTGTGCATGAGTGTCTTCACTTGCAGGTCGACTGATGCTTTCTGTAGGTGGGAAAACATTCATGAGTGTGCATGAGTGTCTTCACTCGCAGGTCGACTGATGCTTTCTGTAGGTGGGAAAACATTCACAATTGTGCATGAGTGTCTTCACTCGCAGGTCGACTGATGCTTTCTGTAGGTGGGAAAACATTCACAATTGTGCATGAGTGTTTTCACTTGCTGGTCGACTGATGCTTTCTGTAGGTGGGAAAACATTCACAATTGTGCATGAGTGTCTTCACTTGCTGGTCGACTGATGCTTTCTGTAGGTGGGAAAACATTCACAATTGTGCATGAGTGTCTTCACTCGCAGGTCGACTGATGCTTTCTGTTGGTGGGAAAACATTCATGATTGTGCATGAGTGTCTTCACTCGCAGGTCGACTGATGCTTTCTGTAGGTGGGAAAACATTCACAATTGTGCATGAGTGTCTTCACTCGCAGGTCGACTGATGCTTTCTGTAGGTGGGAAAACATTCACAATTGTGCATGAGTGTCTTCACTCGCAGGTCGACTGATGCTTTCTGTAGGTGGGAAAACATTCATGATTGTGCATGAGTGTCTTCACTCGCAGGTCGACTGATGTTTTCTGTAGGTGGGAAAACATTCATGATTGTGCATGAGTGTCTTCACTTGCAGGTCGGCTGATGTTTTCTGTAGGTGGGAAAACATTCACAATTGTGCATGAGTGTCTTCACTCGCAGGTCGACTGATGTTTTCTGTAGGTGGGAAAACATTCATGATTGTGCATGAGTGTCTTCACTTGCAGGTCGACTGATGCTTTCTGTAGGTGGGAAAACATTCATGATTGTGCATGAGTGTCTTCACTTGCAGGTCGACTGATGCTTTCTGTAGGTGGGAAAACATTCACAATTGTGCATGAGTGTCTTCACTTGCAGGTCGACTGATGCTTTCTGTAGGTGGGAAAACATTCACAATTGTGCATGAGTGTCTTCACTTGCAGGTCGACTGATGCTTTCTGTAGGTGGGAAAACATTCATGATTGTGCATGAGTGTCATCTGCACTGATGGAAGCCAGCTGCACTGGTTTAAGCAGGAGAAAATAAGGTTTGATAACGTAATTAATGTTTTTCCACACATGATTGGAAAGGGCCAGGATTTGAACCACAGATCTACTGGTTGCTGTCCGACTGTTCTAACCACTAAGCTATTATGGCCAACGAGCTGATATGACACTAAACTCTCCAACTCACTCGCATTATTCCCAGTAAGCCGCACAAGGAGATCTTAATTTACTCTGAGATAACATATCTTAATGGTGACTTCAGTGTTCTAAGTACAGTTCTAATCCCAGCCATGGCATTCAATTTTCCAGTCTCACTCTACCCTTTCCAAACATCTCCTATACATGGCTGTTGTATGAAAAAACGTTAATTACATTAATTGACATTATAGTTGGTCAAACTAGAAGCCCGGGGCTTAAGTACTTACTACACTGGAAGTCGCCATTAAGCTATGTTATCTCAGAGTAAATTGGGGTCTGGTTGTGTGGTTTACCGGGGAAAGTGCGAGTGAGTCATGTTGGCATGTTGGCCACGATAGCTCAGTGGTTGGAGCAGCTGGACGGTAACCAGTAGATCCATGGTTCAAATCCCGGTCATGGCATTATATTCCTCAGTCTCACTCTACCCTAGGGTCTCTAGCAACTACAAATTGAATTTCTCTGGTGGTGGCTTATAGACCAGCTCCTTTCCCACTACCCTGTAGATTCACAGTCCACTGGTAGCCCTAGGACTCAAAAGACTTCCCCAATCAAGAAGATGATTTACAGAGAGCAAGCACCTGCCATGCACACTGAAACTTCTGTCTACATTAGAACTCTTGACTCAGGGGTCTCCGTCTAGGGGATATGTGGATAGTGACCACAAGTTACCCAAGCTGAGTAGAACATTACTTCCACTTACTGGTGTCTAGGGGATATGTGGATAGTGACCACAAGGTACCCAAGCTGAGTAGAACTTTACTTCCACTTACTGGTGTCTAGGGGATATGTGGATAGTGACCACAAGGTACCCAAGCTGAGTAGAACATTACTTCCACTTACTGGTGTCTAGGGGATATGTGGATAGTGACCACAAGGTACCCAAGCTGAGTAGAACATTACTTCCACTTACTGGTGTCTAGGGGATATGTGGATAGTGACCACAAGGTACCCAAGCTGAACAGAACATTACTTCCACTTACTGGTGTCTAGGGGATATGTGGATAGTGACCACAAGGTACCCAAGCTGAGCATAACATTACTTCCACTTACTGGTGTCTAGGGGATATGTGGATAGTGACCACAAGGTAACCAAGCTGAGCAGAACATTACTTCCACTTACTGGTGTCTAGGGGATATGTGAATAGCAACCACAAGGTACACAAGCTGAGCAGAACATTACTTCCACTTACTGGTGTCTAGGGGATATGTGAATAGCGACCACAGGTACCCAAGCTGAGTAGAACATTACTTCCACTTACTGGTGTCTAGGGGATATGTGGATAGCACCACAAGGTACCCAAGCTGAGCAGAACATTACTTCCATTTACTGGTGTCCAGGGGATATACAGATGGCGACCACAAGGTACCCAAGCTGAGCAGAACATTACTTCCACTTACTGGTGTCTAGGGGATATGTAGATAGTGACCACAAGGTACCCAAGCTGAGTAGAACATTACTTTCACTTACTGGTGTCTAGGGGATATGTGAATAGCAACCACAAGGTACACAAGCTGAGCAGAACATTATTTCCACTTACTGGTGTCTAGGGGATATGTGGATAGTGACCACAAGTTACCCAAGCTGAGCAGAACATTACTTCCACTTACTGGTGTCTAGGGGATACGTGGATAGCGACCACAAGTTACCCAAGCTGAGCAGAACATTACTTCCACTTACTGGTGTCTAGGGGATACGTGGATAGCGACCACAAGTTACCCAAGCTGAGCAGAACATTACTTCCACTTACTGGTGTCTAGGGGATACGTGGATAGCGACCACAAGTTACCCAAGCTGAGCAGAACATTACTTCCACTTACTGGTGTCTAGGGGATATGTGGGTAGTGATCACAAGGTACCCAAGCTGAGCAGAACATTACTTCCACTTACTGGTGTCTAGGGGATATGTGGATAGTGACCACAAGGTACCCAAGCTGAGCAGAACATTACTTCCACTTACTGGTGTCTAGGGGATATGTGGATAGTGACCACAAGGTACCCAAGCTGAGCAGAACATTACTTCCACTTACTGGTGTCTAGGGGATATGTGGATAGTGACCACAAGGTACCCAAGCTGAGCAGAACATTACTTCCACTTACAGGTGTCTAGGGGATATGTGGATAGTGAACACAAGGTACCCAAGCTGAGCAGAACATTACTTCCACTTACAGGTGTCTAGGGGATATGTGGATAGTGAACACAAGGTACCCAAGCTGAGCAGAACATTACTTCCACTTACTGGTGTCTAGGGGATATGTGGATAGTGACCACAAGGTACCCAAGCTGAGCAGAACATTACTTCCACTTACTGGTGTCTAGGGGATATGTGAATAGCAACCACAAGGTACCCAAGCTGAGCAGAACATTACTTCCACTTACTGGTGTCTAGGGGATATGTGGATAGTGAACACAAGGTACCCAAGCTGAGCAGAACATTACTTCCACTTACTGGTGTCTAGGGGATATGTGGATAGCGACCACAAGTTACCCAAGCTGAGCAGAACATTACTTCCACTTACTGGTGTCTAGGGGATATGTGGGTAGTGATCACAAGGTACCCAAGCTGAGCAGAACATTACTTCCACTTACTGGTGTCTAGGGGATATGTGGATAGTGACCACAAGGTACCCAAGCTGAGCAGAACATTACTTCCACTTACTGGTGTCTAGGGGATATGTGGATAGTGACCACAAGGTACCCAAGCTGAGCAGAACATTACTTCCACTTACTGGTGTCTAGGGGATATGTGGATAGTGACCACAAGGTACTCAAGCTGAGCAGAACATTACTTCCACTTACTGGTGTCTAGGGGATATGTGGATAGTGAACACAAGGTACCCAAGCTGAGCAGAACATTACTTCCACTTACAGGTGTCTAGGGGATATGTGGATAGTGAACACAAGGTACCCAAGCTGAGCAGAACATTACTTCCACTTACTGGTGTCTAGGGGATATGTGGATAGTGACCACAAGGTACCCAAGCTGAGCAGAACATTACTTCCACTTACTGGTGTCTAGGGGATATGTGGATAGTGACCACAAGGTACCCAAGCTGAGCAGAACATTACTTCCACTTACTGGTGTCTAGGGGATATGTGGATAGTGACCACAAGGTACCCAAGCTGAGCAGAACATTACTTCCACTTACTGGTGTCTAGGGGATATGTGGATAGTGACCACAAGGTACCCAAGCTGAGCAGAACAATACTCCCACTTACTGGTGTCTAGGGGATATGTGAATAGCAACCACAAGGTACCCAAGCTGAGCAGAACATTACTTCCACTTACTGGTGTCTAGGGGATATGTGGATAGTGACCACAAGGTACCCAAGCTGAGCAGAACATTACTTCCACTTACTGGTGTCTAGGGGATATGTGGATAGTGACCACAAGGTACTCAAGCTGAGCAGAACATTACTTCCACTTATTGGTGTCTAGGGGATATGTTGTTGTTGTTAGCTAATGCTGGATTTCTGACAATGAAGTCATTAATCCTCTTGCTCTCCAATATTTCTCACTGATGATATTGAAGAGAGCAATAGCAGTAATAGTAACCGCTTTTTAGAGAGCACCATATTTTTATGTTTTGGTGGTCACATCGCTCTCTCACAACCGCCAGAATGTCTGGAGGACCACACCTGTCGTTGGTTTACGGGTCTCACTGACCTGACCGGGAGAGTTATCAAAATAAATTCACCGGCCATATCCTGTGATTACCAATCAGAGGACACATTACATGCCATGACAGGTCAGCATGTTAGGGATTAAGATTTTATAGACTATTGAGGTGGTCTAAAAATTCTGGGATGGTGTTTTCTCCATGAGGCCAGATGACAAAAGTATCATGTACACATCTCAATCACATTAGAAGTTTCTGGGTACGGATCTAGCAGTGGAACTGAGCAGACATATAGTGAAGGAAGCTCCCGTGGCCAAGGTGAAAAAGGAGTTAAGCGACATGGCAGCTAAAGGGCAGATAAACAAAACAGTTGTAGTAAGAGATAAAGAACTGGCAGAGAGATTTAGACAAGAGTGGATGAAATACGATTGGGGAAACAAAGAAATGGATATGTTAGAACGGAAAATTCAAAACTTAAAAAGAACACTTGAAAGAATGGAAGATAAAAGCAGAAAATACAATGTAGTAATTTCAGGTGTTGAAGAAAAACGTGGAGTGGGGGTATATCAGGATTTAGAAGATCTACTAGTGAACAAATTGGAAATATATCTGAGAGGCTATGAGATTTGCGACGCATTTAGAATCAGCAAAATACTGGGGAAAAGAAATATTCTTGTGAAGCTTACAAACACACAAACAGCTAAGGAAGTACTAAAAAAGGCAAGAAAATTGAGAGGATCAACTATTTACAGCAACAAGGACTTAACATATGCACGAAGGGCGCAAATGAAGGAGCTAATTAATCAGAGAAGACAAGCAAGAAATGAAGGCAAGAGGATATAAATTAAAAAACACTGAGCTGTACGCAGTTAACCATGCAGCAGAGAGGAAGAATGGACCAAGCAATGGGCAGAGGCAGAACCAGCAGGCATTGCACCAAGAAAAACAGGGAAATGACCAAACATCAGCAAGAAATATAGAACAAATGACTACTTGGCAAATTGCAACACGTGTGGTTTCAGTGACAAGTGCTTCAAAGTCACGGTCAAGGCTGAGCAAAACGCAAGGTGACAAAACGGTAGGATGTGGCACATGAAAAAAACTGGGGAAAGAGCCAAGGCAGGGGATGACAACATTGGGCATTAGAGAGCCCAGAGAGGAAGCGATACCAGCGAGAGTGAGGGGGAAAGGGAGAACTAGGCAGGAGAAAAAGAAAAAGGGGTATTTTGCCGAGAGCAACAAGGTTTAAAACATGGTTGGGTAATCCATAAATGAGGAAGTAGAGGGTTTTTTATACACAGTGAAAGTAAGGTTATAGGTGTTATGTGTAGTGAAGTACTGAAATGAAAACTAATGAAGTGTACGATGTAAGCTGATGAAAAGAAGTTATCAGTGAAGCTGATAAGAAAAGTTAGAAAGAGGGAAAGGAATAGTGGTGGGAGATGACAGAAAAACAGAAATAAAGATTTAAGGGTGGGAGCAGGATAAGATTGGTGAAAAGGTAAACACATGTAATGTATATGTAAAAGGCAATTATATTGAAGGGCTACCCTAATAGGAAAGGGACCAGAATCCAGCTCAGGGGTAGCCCAAGGTGTGTAAGATTTGGTACTCAATAGGGGATATGTGGATAGTGACCACAAGGTACCCAAACTGAGCAGAACATTACTTCCACTTACTGGTGTCTAGGGGATATGTAGATAGTGACCACAAGGTACCCAAGCTGAGCAGAACATTACTTCCACTTACTGGTGTCTAGGGGATATGTGGATAGTGACCACGAGGTACCCAAGCTGAGCAGAACATTACTTCCACTTACTGGTGTCTAGGGGATATGTGGATAGTGACCACAAGGTACCCAAGCTGAGTAGAACATTACTTTCACTTACTGGTGTCTAGGGGATATGTGGATAGTGACCACAAGGTACCCAAGCTGAGTAGAACATTACTTCCACTTACTGGTGTCTAGGGTATAGTGAGTGAGTGAGTGGTGTTTAAGGGCCCGTCGACAGCTAGGTCATTTGGGCCCCAAGTCAATTTTAAAGGGTAAAACACTCACTAACTTCTGGTTAAGAGCTAAGCTAAAATACAAAACTAAAAAATGCTAAAACGGTTAGAATACTAAAAAGGTTAATGTTAAAACCGTTAAAACACCAAAAAGATTAAAACGCTAAAAAAGGTTTAAAATACTAAACAGTAAAACAAAACAAACCTAATTGCAGATTTTTAATCTTACTCAAAAGTCTAATACTAAATGCACAAGTTATACTTGTTTGGCGAATCCAATTTCAGCAACGAACCGCAGCACCGTATCTACGGAGACTGGGTCGTCGCCTAGGATGGACCGCAGACTAAAACCCAGGCCAAGCGACTGGCGCACCGGGGCATATCTCGGACAATCAATTAAAACGTGCGACACAGAGAGTTGGACGTCGCACGTGTGACAGACAGGGGCCGGGTCACCGCACAGATGGTGACCATGTGTGGCACGTGTGTGACCTATGCGTAACCGCGTTAAAATGACCTCTGCCCGACGGGAATCCCTGCAAGAAGTCTGCCAGGGTTTTACTGAGTCCTTAATTGTCCGTAGTTGGGTGCCAGTCAGCTCTTCCCAAGATTTCTGCCAAAAGGAATAAAGATGACTGCGGAAGTATCGCTGCACATCTCTAAAAGGAAGAGCATATGTGGCAAACACCGGCAAACGACATGCAGCCTTAGCAGCCACATCTGCCTCCTCGTTGCCGGGAATACCCAGATGGCCTGGGATCCATGTAAAAATAAACTGGTATCCGCGAGTGACTAACTGTGAAACGAGTGTCTGGACTTTAATTATCAATGCTGATCTGCCGAGAAACTGTTGCAACGCCTGAACAGCGCTCATGGAGTCGCAGCATATAATGAAGCTGTCAGGAACCGAACTAGAAACAAAGAGTAAGAAATAAAAGATGGCAAACAGCTCGGCAGTAAAAACGGAAGTGCTGACTGGAAGTCTGTACGTATGAGCCTCACCGTTGTACATGAAACTACATCCTGTACCACCCCCCACCTGGGACCCCACCGGGGTGCAAGTCCGGTAACGTCCCAGGAGCTCGATGAATAGTTGGCGAAACACCAAGTTAGGGGTAGCCACCTTCGCATAGCCCGAAAGCTCCAGGTCAAACCGCGCGCGCTGGAGTTGCCAAGGTCTAGGGTATATGTGGATAGTGACCACAAGGTACACAAGCTGAGCAGAACATTACTTCCACTTATTGGTGTCTAGGGGATATGTGGATAGTGACCACAAGGTACCCAAGCTGAGCAGAACATTACTTCCACTTACTGGTGTCTAGGGGATATGTGGATAGTGACCACAAGGTACCCAAGCTGAGCAGAACATTACTTCCACTTATTGGTGTCTAGGGGATATGTGGATAGTGACCACAAGGTACACAAGCTGAGCAGAACATTACTTCCACTTATTGGTGTCTAGGGGATATGTGGATAGTGACCACAAGGTACCCTAGCTGAGCAGAACATTACTTCCACTTACTGGTGTCTAAGGGATATGTGGATAGCACCACAAGGTACCCAAGGTGAGCAGAACATTACTTCCACTTACTGGTGTCTAGGGGATATGTGGATAGTGACCACAAGGTACCCAAGCTGAGCAGAACATTACTTCCACTTACTGGTATCTAGGGGATATGTGGATAGTGACCACAAGGTACCCAAGCTGAGTAGAACATTACTTCCACTTACTGGTGTCTAGGGGATATGTGGATAGTGACCACAAGGTACCCAAGCTGAGCAGAACATTACTTCCACTTACTGGTGTCTAGGGGATATGTGGATAATGACCACAAGGTACCCAAGTTGAGCAGAACATTACTTCCACTTGCTGGTGTCTAGGGGATATGTGGATAGTGACCACAAGGTACCCAAGCTGAGTAGAACATTACTTCCACTTACTGGTGTCTAGGGGATATGTGAATAGCAACCACAAGGTACCCAAGCTGAGCAGAACATTACTTCCACTTACTGGTGTCTAGGGGATATGTGGATAGTGACCACAAGGTACCCAAGCTGAGCAGAACATTACTTCCACTTACTGGTGTCTAGGGGATATGTGGATAGTGACCACAAGGTACCCAAGCTGAGCAGAACATTACTTCCACTTACTGGTGTCTAGGGGATATGTGGATAGTGACCACAAGGTACCCAAGCTGAGCAGAACATTACTTCCACTTACTGGTGTCTAGGGGATATGTGGATAGTGACCAAAAGGTACCCAAGCTGAGCAGACCATTACTTCCACTTACTGGTGTCTAGGGGATATGTGGATAGTGACCAAAAGGTACCCAAGCTGAGCAGAACATTACTTCCACTTACTGGTGTCTAGGGGATATGTGGATAGTGACCACAAGGTACCCAAGCTGAGCAGAACATTACTTCCACTTACTGGTGTCTAGGGGATATGTGGATAGTGACCACAAGGTACCCAAGCTGAGCAGAACATTACTTCCACTTACTGGTGTCTAGGGGATATGTGGATAGTGACCAAAAGGTACCCAAGCTGAGCAGAACATTACTTCCAGTTACTGGTGTCTAGGGGATATGTTGTTGTTGTTAGCTAATGCTGGATTTCTTTTTCCAACCTCTCCATATCTCTATAAAATCTTAACCCCTAACATGCTGACCTGTCATGGCATGTAATACGTCCTCTGATTGGTAATCACAGGATATGGTCGGTGAATTTATTTTGATAATTCTGCTGGTCAGGTCGGTGAGACCCGTAAACCAACGACAGGTGTGGTCCTCCAGACATTCTGGGGGTTGTGAGAGAGCGATGTGACCGCCAAAACATAAAAATATGGTGCTCTCTAAAAAGCGGTTACTATTACTGCTATTGCTCTCTTCAATATCATCAGTGAAAAATATTGGAGAGCAAGAGGATTAATGACTTCATTGTCAGAAATCTAGCATTAGCTAACAACTCTACCGTTTCCAAGGTTTGATATTTTTTGAACACACCTTGTATGGTAACATTCCTCTAAACAAAGTGAACAATGCACATTTTAAAAACTTTATGGTACAAACTTATAAGATTTACAGAAAAATAAATAATATGTGATAGAGAAAGTAACACAGTGAAATATTAATGAACATCCAATGAGTGTAAAACAAAACTGTAGTGAGAACAGTGCCATGATAATTGAAAAATCAACATCAATTCCAGATCATATAAGAAATGAACACAAATGCTGGAAAACTGTGAATGAAAATTCTGTGAACATGATAAACTGTTGGAAGAAGACCATAAGAATAAATTATAAATTAACGCTTTCATGCCTGGTGTGTATTATAAGATACATAGGCTTTTTTTTTTTCCTATTTGTACTAGTTTTAACTTTTTTTTGTGCTATATTCTTGTTATACTGTCTGTCACCAATTAAAAATACATATTTGAGATGTTTTGAATTGTAAAAAATTATTTTTTTTACAATTTATATTGTAGTGTTTTTTTATAAGAAAAGAAGCAAAATCCATGCAACCGCAGTCAAATGATACGTCATCATCCACGCGTGCCATCACACCGATTATTTTATGTGGGCCCTCCCCGTCCTTTACCACAGGCACATTTGACTGTGGTTGCCGAGACTCAAGCTCACAACCTCAGGCTTTGAGTGCATGGCCAGTGCACTACGTGTTGCCTTAACGATCATGGCTATTCAAATCAGTATGCTGAAGGTGTCCCAGACTGCCTAATCTAAACTGGTTTCGAATTAGAGGAAGAACGGCATAAGTAGCAAAATAATTCAGGCATGAAAGGGTTAAAGGCAAATCAAATGCCTATCATGCTCTGAAGAGAATTATTTTGGAAGCAGCTTCTTAACCATCAAGTGGGCATGTCTAAGAATCCTACGTGAGTGGGCACAGTGGCGCATTGTGCGCCACATTAAACTGATATACGTATGGCTGCTAGTTTCATTTAATTGCATTTTTATTATGTTACTATCCCTGTTTACTTTCTCTACTACTAAACAGAGGAAGTATTGTATTCCACCCAAACATTTGATGTCGAGATTTCACCGGAAGTATATGTTTTGAAGCCTTTTGAAGCACTTTTAGAATAAGGTCTATGTGCGTGTGCCTGTCAGTCTGTGGACAGCTTAACTCAAAAAAGGAAAGTCGGTTAAAAACCAAAGTTGCTATTTAAGTTTAATGTCTTTCAAGGATGCGTCAGAAACATTTTGATGAAAATTCTCTCCACTCTAAACTACCCTTTACATGTCCAATTTTTCAAAAATTTTGATTTTCTTGAAAATGGCTAACGATTTTGATTAACAAGCCATATGTTTAAGATATTTTTATGACAAAAGAAATGTATATTTTGAATTTTCTGGCTATAGCTTATGTAGTCCTGTTTACTCTGGATGACTTTTGAATAACTCGTAAACCGTAAGAGATATACAAAATCTTACTATACAAAAAATCTGTGTTGCACTCACATGACTTTCTCTACTCTTGCACTAACCATTCTTGCAAACTCTTATTCCTATATCTTCTTCATGTTAGTTGAGATAAACATTTGTACAAATTATCTTATTGCTTATTTCCTTCTAGGTACAAGGGGAATATGAGAATACAGTAGGCTTTGAGCCATAGTCAAGCTTTGAGATCCCGTTCTCTTTGCACACTTGACATATAAAAAATGAACAATGTTCCATTTCACAAAAGTTTCAAGTTTTCCGAATCTGACACAAATAAGAAGGAATATCTCCAAAATGGTTCACTCGACAAAAGAAAATTATTTAGACATAATTTGTATCTTTTAGTGGGATCTTTAGTTTTTGTATATTAAGAATTTGTCTATCTCTTATGGTTTACAAGTTATTCAAAAGTCATGCAGAAGAAACAGGACAGGGCTACGGCCAGGGAATTCAAAATATACATATCATTTGTCATGCAAAGATCTTAAACATATGGCATTTTAATCAAAATCGTTAGAGCCATTTTCAAGAAAATCAAAATTTTCCATGTAAAGGGTAGTTTAGTGTGGGGTTATTTTCTTCAAAATTTTCATGTCACTTCCTTGAAAGACATTAAACTTAAATATCAACTTTGGTTTTTAACCGAGTTTTCGTTTTTGAGTTATGTTGTCCACAGATATATTTCCAGTGAAATCTCGACATCAAATTTTTGGGTGGAATACAATACTTCCTTCTACTTGTCAGTAGAGAAAGTAACATGTAGATCTCACTAAAACACACAAAATTATGTCTAAATATTTTTTTTTTTTTTTTGGTTGTTGTTGTAGAGTGAACTATTTCGGAGATATTCCTCGCTATTTGTGTCAGTTTCGGAAAACTTAACACTTTCGTGAAATGGAACATCACTGTTCATTTTTTATATGTTAACCATGCAAAGAGAACTGAATCTCAAAGCTTTAAAACATTTGACTATCGCACAAAGCCTTCTGTATCCTAATATTCCCCTTGTACCTACAAGTAAATAAGCAATAAGGTAATTTGTACAAATGTTTATCTCAACTAACATGAAGAAGATATAGGAATAAGAGTTTGTAAGAATGGTTAGTACAAGAGTAGAGAAAGTCATGTGAGTGCAACACATCAGATTTTTACATTAATAGTTAATTTATTTAATGTATTTTCAATAATAAATGTTGTGCAACATTACAGTGTATTACGCAGAATTATTTACTAACCACGTGCCTCTTCCGCTGTTCTTAAAATCAAAAGTAAATAGTAACATTTCAGAATATAATAAGTCAAAGGAACTCAATGTTTACAAAAATTAAATTAATTGACATACATACATAAACTTTATCAGTTACCTAGAGTGTTCATTCACTTTCATAACCTTGGTCCTGCTAATCACCTTTTTCACATGCAACTCTTGCCTTTGAGTGTCTTACACACAAATGAAGAACCATAGGAAGAACACCAAATTGTTGTATGTTTGTTTTTTCCACACCCACATATAACACAGCGAAATTGCTTCTTCCTTTGAGTTACTCGCCAAGAGAGTAACTGTCAGGATCATATTTGATTTCTGAATAAGTTTCTTGTTCCCTGTTTTCAAAGCTTTCCTCTTTGCCATCAGAGAAGTCACCATCAAAAACCTAATACTCATTACTTTCCTATGCTAAAACTTGTAACTTCTTGGTTTTACTAGGGTTGTCCATAAAATAAAGTTCCCAAGGATCTGCACTTGCGAGGAACGCTGTCACAGGAGATCCAGCAACACTGGCATGTAGCTTCTTGGTTCTTCCTTTCCCAGTACCTTGCCTTGTGAGCTGTCTGCAATGCTCAGTCTTGGCTTGGCAGCTGTGCGAATTGCACTTTATGGTGTGTTTTTTGTGTGCAAAAAGACTGCACCAGTTAACATTCATTCCCAACTGTGAGAAGTGTATGGAGGGCAGTGCATGAGCGTACAACATGTGCGCAAATGGTGCAGAGAATTCAAAGACAGCCGTACAGACGTCCATCGTTTTTGGATGAAACAATTGTGAAAGTGGAAGAAGCAATGCTGAAAGATCGAAGGGTGACGGTTCAGGAGACCTGCAAGATGATCCCTGATGTCAGCAAAACCTACATCCACAATATTTGACCTATCATTTAGGGTATACCAAGGTGGGTGGAGGCATGCTCACGAAAGGAGTGCATTTCCATCAGGACAACACTCGTCTGCACATTACCCATATGGCAGCCAATGTAATGAACAAATTACTAGCATCATTTCCCTGACTTGAAGAAACACTTGCATGGGACACATTTCAGAACCAGAGAGGAATTGAAAGAAACTGTTTCAAGCGATCTTCACCGTGTGGCGGGAGAGTTCTATAGTGCAGGCATACAAAAGATGGTACACCACATGCAAAAATGCATTGATCAGAACGGTGATTATGTTGAGAAATAGGAAAAAGTCTAAGCTTTCCTCAAATGTATTACTCAATGTCAATAAATATGTTTTTCACTGTGAAAAAAATTGGGAACCTTATTTTACGGACAACTCTCATACAATATTTGCCCTAAAACTAAAACATTTGAGTAATCGCAAAAGCCATAAAAACAAATCAGAAATGTATCATGTGATTCAATACGTTCAAATTAAGAAGAGTAATAACATAAATATCCAAGCAGCAATCTGTATAAAATACTTACATGGCCAAGTGCGCTGGTGCACAGTGTAATTCTAGACATAAACCTTAACAGCTCCTGAACTATACATGCTAGCACCTTGCAAGTACTACTAAGGCCTGTTAAAAACTGGAGAGAAGATACAGGAAGCAGTACCATTGTCAGCACAATCATGTGGTAAAAATTACAAAGTACCTGGGTGATCGAGCTTTGCTGGGTGTTGTTCCCCCCTTTTTGTGAAATCTTGTTTTTTGGGGAGAAGATACTTATTGAGATAAACTTGAAAAGCAAAGCATTAAGTAAATAAAAATTTTTGTTGCAATTGTTAAGTCATTTCCGAGATACAAGAGATATAGATGTACAATAAATATTTCATAAGCACCATCATTTCAGTCGTAAAATGTAATACGTTGTATTCCTATTTGAAACATATAGACAGAACGAGCTGTATATATAGCTAGGTCAACTTTCTTATTGTATTCTGATAGCCCTGGAAGAGGACTTTAAAATGCTAGCTCCTTTGCTGAAATCGAATTATGGCTGAAATAAGGTTTAGACTGTGACTGTTACGCGTAGACTAAGATAGCTAAGTCAACTTTCATTAGGTTTTCTGAAACCTCTTGGCAAGACCTTTAATATCTTTATTGGTGTTTTGTAAATTATGGATTTTGTTTGAGAGGTAGAACTGGAACTTAAAAATTCAATGCCACAACTGGGATTTGAACCACAGACCTTCCGCTTAACGGGCACCTGCTCTAACCACTGAGCTATTGTGGTTTGAGAATTTAATGCCATTCTGGTAGTTTGTCACAATAGCTCAGTGGTTAGAGCAGCCGCCTGGTAAGCGGAAGGTCTGTGGTTCAAATCCCAGTTGTGGCATTGAATTTTTAAGTTCCAGTTCTACCTCTCAAACTTTGCCCACACACGGCTTGTGTGTTTAAAAACACCAACAGTAAGTTTGTTGGCATAAATAAATAATTATGGATTTTTTGTTTGTATTATCCAGAATTTTGGATTTATGAAGGTTCAGATTACTGGGGTTTTACTATATAAAAAAAGTCCCAGCTGGAGAATTACTCCCCAGAGTCTGCAAGGATGAAAATTAATGTTTATAAGGAAAATGCAACATAAGCAAACCCTAGAATACACAATAGCAAACTAGTGAACATCAATGCAGAAGAGCAATTGCTCCAAATACCTTAGATGTTATAGATGTCATATAAATGATAAAAAAAAATCTGGAAGAGTGAGTAGAGAATATCGTGTGAGTGGAAACTTGTACCTGAATTATTATGTGAAACCTCCTTTTCCAGCTTTATTTCCTGGCCACTGTTTTCTATCTTAAATTGTTTACTTTCCATTTTTGCACATTCTTCTCTCATTTGATCTCTCTTCCTCCGGCGGAGCAGCTGTTCTCTCTCTCTGTATGCTTGATACCTCACAGGATCTTCTTTAATCTTGGCACGATGCCTGGCCCACACAGATAAGGGTGGCGCATGCATTCTCATCTAATCTGAAAACACAAATTAACCCATTAACGCACCAGTCTATTTATATTTTTAGACCTCTACAGATATTTTTACTTTCTCTACTATGTATAGTGAAGTAGAGGAAGTATTGTATTCCACCCAAAACTTCAATGTCAATATTTCACGGAAATATATGTTTTGAGGGCCCAAAACAAAAACAAACAAACAAAAAAAAAAGGGGGATTTTTAGAAAAAGGTTCTTGTGTGTATCTGTTAGTCTGTGGACGGTATAACTCAAAAAACAAAAAGTCGTTTAAAAACCAAAGATGTTATTTAAGTTTAACGTCTTTCAAGGATGCAACACAAACATTGCTTCATCCTATACTACGCTTTACATGCAAAATTTTTCAAAAACGTTGATTTTCTTGAAAATGACTAACGATTTTGATTAAAATGACACATGTTTGAGATATTTTTATGGAAAATGAACTGTATATTTTGAATTTTCTAGCTATAACCCATGTAGTCCTGTTTACTTTGGATAGCTTTTTAATAACTGGTAAACCGTAAGAGATAGACAAAATCATACTGTACAAAAAATGTAGATCTTGCTAAAATACACAATTTATGTCTCAATAAATTTTCTTGTAGGTTGGACCATTTCGGAGATATTCCTTGTTATGTGTGTGAGTTTCGGAAAACTAAAAGCTTTCGTGAAATGGATTGTTCATTTTTTATATGTTACATGTGCAAAGAGAACGGAATCTCAAAGCTTTAAAAGATTTGACTATTGCACACAGCCTACTGTATTCTAACCTTCCCCTTGCACCTACAAGGAAATAACCAATAAGATAATTTGTACAAATGTTTATTTTAACTAACACGAAGAAGATATAGGAATAAGAGTTTGTAAGAATGGTTAGTACAAAAGTAGAGAAAGTCATGTGAGTGCAACACATCAGATTTTTTATGTTAGCCATGCAAAGAGAACGGAATCTCAAAGTTTTAAAAGATTTTACTATCGCTCAAAGCCTAGTGTATTCCTATATTCTCCTTGTAACTACAAGGAAATAAGCAATAAGATAATTTGTACAAATGATTGTCCCAACTAACATGAAGATAAACGAATATGAATTTGTAAGGATAGTTAGCACAAGAGTAGAGAAAGTTATGTGAGTGCAACACATCAGATGTGAAATTGCCCCCTGAGCCTGCCTGGCCTGACTAGGATTAGCGCTACCTGCTTTTATAATGAACATTTTCAAGATATGAGGATTTGTTCCAGGTAAATCAGCAGCTAAAGCGAGTGAAGCCCAAAGTGCCTTCAATGATTATAAACTACATGCCAATTAGCTTATATCCAAAGCAATTTTGGATTCATTGCTGTCAGTATTTTGAAATTACAAACTCCTAGACCGCGGAAGTTGTGACATCCAAGTTAGGTAAGTGCTCTTGAAGGGACTGTTGAAGAAATTTGAGTCTGGCTTCTCGATATTGACTGCAGTGTGGCAAAGAAGTGAAACCTCCAGACAATAATCCACCTAAATTTGCATCATACAGCAAGCTTTCTGCACACAAACATATCCTTTCTCACTGCAATTCAGAATGACACTGAATTCTGCACGATAATATTTCTTGGACAGGTGGTTTAAACTGCGACTATGAAAATTAAAATAGGTAATTATGAATCTTCATAATAATGGAATACCTTTATGTTTGCTATGTGAATGTTAATTCACATGCCTAATTAATTACTGTACCACACTTCAGTTTGCAAAAATATAATTAATAAAATGAGGTATCTGTTTAATACATCATACATATAAAAATTAAATTAATATCACATATTTTAAAAGTTTTTATCCAATAGTACATATTTCGACCACCTCTGTAGTGCTGTGGTAGAGCTCCTGCCTCTGGCATGGAGGACACAGGTTTGACCCCCACTACCAGCATGGGGATTTTTCCCCTGCTGGGAGGTCCAGCACAGGGTGCACTCAGCCTTGTTAGGTCCCTGAGGGACCAATTGTGGAGCTACTTGGTTGAACAGTAGCGGCCGCTGGTAAAGAAGACCACCTAATGGCTGGGAGGGATCGGGGTGCTGGCCATGTCCCACCTCCAGTACTGCACCCCACTCATGATGCCCATGGTGCACAGAGGTGGGGACATAGTGGTCAGGCAGTAGGCCTTGGTCTGAATGGCTTACGTTTACTACACATTTTACTTAATATTACATACACCGGGTTGAAGGGAAGTCATTACATTAATTTAAACCAGTGGTGGATCTCGGTATTTGGAACACATTTTGTATCTTATGTTTTTGTCTCTGACCATGTTCTATGGATATACTAAAGTGTGGGTGTCACTTTGCCTAGCTCAGAACATAAACAAACACTGTAATAGTGCATCTTGAGAACATAAACAAATACCCTGCCTTGTCCTTCCATGTTTACTGTGGAAGTGTAAGTAGCTCCCAAAATATTATATGAAAGCAAAAGTGCCCCATCTGTTTACATCCACAAAACAGTTCAATTTCCTGATCAACCTCAGCACAACGTTGTTGACTTACTGCTCAGAGTATTCCTCCATGTCTTTTAAGTGATCAATTATTTCAAAACCCTGTGTGATGTATGTCCCATGTTACTCTACGCATCTTACAAGTAACAAACTGTTATCTTCGTCTCGTACATTCCTGTGGAATTACACATCCAATTTGGTGCAATATTTATTTTTTTCAAATCGGCTGATCAACGAACAAAATGCAATCAGACATTTTGCTTGTAATACTTCTATGAAGCACATATTAGAAAGAATGTAATGACTTCCCTTCCACTCTGTATATGTACATATTCATGTTGACATTACATAAAAATCCTTGGGGCAATACATCAGCTGGGACATTTTGAACTATTATATTTAACCTACTTTTCATTTCCCCTCCAACCCCCATCTCTCCTTTTTCATGTCACATGATTCATGTGATTTCTCCCACCATTACTCACCCACTCAGCGGGAAATCCTCATTGTTGGACCAACACCATGAATTTCCAGGGACGGACTATGATTTAGATTATGAATCTGTTTAGCATTACATATTGGGGTAACAGGATATTGGTGAGGGATCCACTGCAGCATGACATCATTGGATGTAGCAGAGCGACGTCTGAGGTTCGTTGTAAGGATACCCAGGATGGGGTAATGTGGAGATGTTCTTCACATAACGGACTAAACATTCCTTCCTGGAGCAACAGCACATCTCACTTGACACCAGCGAGTGGACTTACTCGATTCCAGTTGGAACGGTACAAGTAGCAAGACTATGGTACCATCATCTCCGAGGGATTTGCTCTCCATGGCTGATCACTAATCCTATTATGATTGGCAGACCTGGTACTATTGTTCAACTGGACGAGAGCCTAATCACTAAACAAAAGTATGGTCGAGGGTTGTTCACAAAGCTGGGCTTTTGGCATTTACGATTGTCACAGGAAACTGGAAATTTTACAATATGTGGATTCTCATGATACAGACTCCAAGTACGGAATTAAGTTCTGATTACTGAAGGCTGTATTGTGCACTACCACTAAACACACATTTGCATGTAAACCACACCGAAAATTCTGTGGATCCTGTGACAGGAGCACAGTGACCATGTAGAATGTTTCTGGAAGAACTTGAAACAAAAAAATCTAATGTGCCGCACTCACATGACTTTCTCTACACTTGAACTAACTAGACTCTTATTCCTATATCTTCATGTTCATTGAGATAAACATTTGCACAAATTATCTTACTGTTTATCTTCTTGTAGGTACAAGGAGAATATGGGAATATAGTAGGCTTTGAGTGATAGTCAAATCTTTTAAAGCTTTCAAATTCCGTTCTCTTTGCACAGTTAACATATAAAAAAATGAATAACAATGTTCCATTTGACAGAAGTATAAGTTCTCCAAAACTCACACAAATAACAAGGACTATCAAAACCGTTGGCTTTACCAAAAAAAAAATTAGTTATAAATTGTGTGTTTGAACAATATCTACATTTTTGTATAGTTGTTATAGATATTTTGTATATCTCTTGTTCTCTTCCGACCCCGATGCTATTAGGGTTCCCGAGGGCTAGGAAGTCTTTATTTTTTCAACCTCTCCATTTCTCTATAAAATATTAACCCTAACATGCTGACCTGTCATGGCATGTAATACGTCCTCTGATTGGTAATCAGAGGATATGGTCGGTGAATTTATTTTGATAATTCTCCCGATCAGGTCGGTGAGATCCGTAAACCAACGACAGGTGTGGTCCTCCAGACATTCTGGGGGTTGTGAGAGAGCGATGTGACCGCCAAAACATAAAAATATGGTGCTCTCTAAAAAGTGGTTACTATACTGCTATTGCTCTATCAATATATTAAATATTGGAGAGCAAGAGGATTAATGACTTCATTGTCAGAAATCGAGCATTAGCTAACAACAACAACAACATTTTTGTATAGTGTGATTTGGTCTATCTCTTATGGTTTACCAGTTATGCAAAAGTCATCCAGAGTAAACAGGGCCACATGGGTTATAGCTAGAAAATTCAAGATATACATTTCATTTGCCATAAAAATATCTCAAACACGGCATTTTAATCAAGATCGTTAGAGCCAATTTTAATCAAAATTTTTAAACAATTTTCCATGTAAAGGGTTAGAGTGGAGGAATTTTCTTCAAAATCTTTGTGTCACACCCTTGAAAGACATTAAACTTAAATAGCAACTTTGGTTTTTAACCGACCTTTTGTTTTTGAGTTACACTGTACACGCATATGCACACATGCGCGTGCACCCACACACACGGATCTTTTTCTAAAAATGCTTTCTATGGATTCAGGGGGCCTCAAAACACATATTTTTGCTGAAATGTTGACATCAAATTTTTGTATGGAATACAATACTTCCTCTATTTTACTATACATAGTAGAGAAAGTAAAAACAAGAAAATGTCCAATACGTGCAAGACTACCTGGAATTGTACACGGAAGAATTTATGTGTAGGCAACTCCATGGAGAAAAAGACCACTGAAGCCTTCCAAAACAAGCTGCAACAGATCTGTATCACTTATCATGTATAGACCTGAAAACAACATTTGCACTTTCGGTACTAGAGGACTTTCTTTCCTTTCCCCCCCCCCCCCCCCCCCTTGTGAGCTCAGTCATTTTCATAGCCACCAAATTCTTCATAAGAGCAGATTGGTCTTGTGTTTGAAATAAATAAAATGTATTCCTTGCCCATGACCACCTTCGTAGCACAGTTGGTAGCACGCATGTCTCTGGTGCAGAGGACCCGGGTTCAATCCCCGGTACCAGTATGAGGATCCCCCCCCCCCCGGGAGATCTGGCACAGGATGCACTCAGCCTTAGGTCCCGGGGAACCAATTGAGGAACTATTTGATGGAGAAGTAGCGACCCCAGGTTGAGAAGGCCGTATATCTGGCCAGGAGGGCTCGGTGCACTGACCATGTCCCACCCTCAAGTCCTGCACCCCACCAATGACGCCTGTAGTGGGCAGAGGTGGGGGACGCAGCAGCTGGGCGGCAAGCCTTGGCCCTTCATGAACTGTTGCACTGGGGTTTAGTTAGTTATTCCTTCCCCATTTTTTTTTTATAGCAAGGGAAAATTTTTTTGAAGACACCACTTTACATGGCGAGATGGATTTGCACCTTACTGCCATAGCATAGCATCCTGGAACCGCAACTGGTATCTTGCTGACGGTCTATACAGCCCTCCTTGGTTTCCAGGATACACCTAGCTAATTGTTAAGCTACATTCAATCCATGTCTCTGAGCTCAGTATCATTTCCACGTCCAATTTAGCGTATGCTTCACTAAAACAAAGTATGCTCAACTGGGTCTCCTTCCTTACAATATGCACAGCTGTCAGTCTTTCCCATTTTAAAGGTGTGTAACGATGATTTATTTATTCTTACTAGCCACACGTTGGTGCGACATTTGTAACGATGCTGCTCGTTGCACTGTTGACCCAGGTAGTTTCCAATTGGTAACGTTCCTTCTTCTTACGTGGGGCTTACCTCACTGAGACCTGAGGGTACCATTTGCTGTTTGGTGTGGGGGGCATCAATCCTTCCTTGCCGGGCTAACACAGCGGTGAGCACGAACGACTCTTTCTTTTTTCTGCGGTCCTGTTAAATGTATATATCTAAGGGGTGGTGCAGATCAACATGCAGTTTGATTAATTATAATTTCACGTTTAATTTGTTGAATTAGTTTATTTTTACTATCACACGAGAATACACATTTAGATATGATGGATTGGCGTCCTTTCCTATGTATGGGGTTCACCCGTCGATGCCAAAGACCATGCGCTATTCTATGTTCTGTAAGTTCTTTATATTGTGACCCGCGTCGTAAAATAATATATCTCTTGTGTGAAGGGTAATTCCTTCTTACTACTACGCATGAATATTTGTATATTATGGTGTATATGCCGTAATATCACAGTTTTTACTCAGACTTGGTGTATCAGACGCGATGCCAATCCAGATAACACATGAACAAGAAAAATTGACTATCTACATCATTGCCCACTAGAACAATGATTCACAATTTTAGGGGGCTTTTTCTGCCACCACTATAAACATACATTTTAAATATTTTAGGAGGCTTCTTCCAAACAATATCGCCTCAGGTGTAATGTTTAAATCTTCCATGACCAGTTAACACCTGTGATAGGAAGATGCAACCTCTTTTCCTTGTCCCATTCCTTAAAAACAATAAACAGAATGTATTGCTTTCACATCTGATCTGTCTTTTCTTTGTCACGCTTCTTAAAAAAAAGTAAATAAAATATATTCCTTTCACATCCAAGCTTTCTTTCCCGGTCCCATATCTTAAAAAGTAAAATACATTAACATGTCAGTGTCCTGGGTTCAATGCTTGACTGGAGAGTGGGAATGTTTACTTAACAAGAATTATTTCCCAGCCTCCCAATGCATGAGGTATAAATGGGAGTGTGTGTTTGATGTAATGTAATACAAATCCAAACATTAACTATCGTAAGCCAGTGTGAAGCAATGGTTATCCTGTATCATAGCGACCTCATGTGCTTTACTGAATACTTTCGTCTGCATGGCAGGGAGGAGAGAATACCGGCAGATGGCGTGCTTTCACTACCCATGCATGACTGTACTTAAGAAAGATGTCTGCTTACATTAAAAACAATGATAAATACTCCGGAGTTTAGCAGTTTATAATCAATTAATATTGCTTAAAATGGATAATTGGCATCCTTTAATATTACAACCGAACCTTTTAATGTAATTCCTTGGCAGAATAGAACACACAGCTAAGAGAGAATTTATAAATTAATTGAAATCTTGTTGGCATGCTAACCAAATTATGTTATCGCATCCACAAGCAAAACTCCTTTATTTCATGTAATTGTCAAAAACTCATATTTCAAAAGCATACTTAGGACTTCATTATTCGACTGACGTGCTTGGGAAGTATTTTATAAATAAAAATAACTCTCATACATGCTGGAAATACAATAAACCTATTGAATTAAAACTGCAGTTATCTGCATGGTACCTAATCAAGGAAGAAACTTTAGGTACTAGTAATGCACGATTAGGATCTATTAAGATAAGATGCTTTATTGTCACAAACGCTTACATACAAATGAGCAAAAGCTCTGTAAACAGGCGACTCGTCAGATTGGTAACACAAAAATTGTTACACGTAATTAGAATAAGATTATAAAACTAGGTTCAGTTAAACAGTAGAAATTAAGGTACTTATATTTAGGTTACATGCTATCACACATATATTCGGCTACTGAATAATACGCCCTATCTAATAGTAAGTTCTTCAATTTCTTATTAAATAATCCTTCATTCTTTATGGTTTTCAGTTGGGTTGGCAGTCTGTTATAGGCCTTTATTCCTGCGTAGAGTGGAGTTTTTTCGTATAATGTTAACCTATGCATAGGTGGTTTTAGATTAATTTTTGTTCTAGTTCCATAACAGTGCTGATACTGTGAGTCATACAATTTATTGTGATTTAGGATGTGTTAATTAGTATGTATAATGTAAAGCACATTAATGACTGCATATCATTAAAAATATTTACATATCTAGATGAATTAGGTTTTAAATTACAAGGTCACAAAACCGACAAATGTTGGAAAGATACCCTAGATTTAGTCCTGGAATATTTCCTTCCCCAAAAAATCCTTTTCCAAATACCATTTCATTTCATTTATCACCAGTGTCACCAAACACTACTAGCACGACATAACACGCTATTAAAATACAACGAACACGACCAACACAAAGAAGTACAAGCAAGGTGCCACGCCACCGCTTTACTTAACTCTAGGCTTCCTGCTGTGCTCTCTGGGCATCTCCCGTTATTCTCTCCTCCCTGACACATAGCCTCTGCTGCCAACATAACAAACATGAACATGCTTAAAATACCAACACTGTGATACTAGATTGACGCTACCACACTTTTTAAAGAAGTTGCTTCTGTGTCACAACTTACACGGTATTCATATTTCCTGTGGTTGACAACATTCACAGTTGCAGCATTGGCAACATCTATGTCATTCAGGCATAGCAATAATGCAGATAATAGAAGGGGCTAGGCCATGCATTAAATGAGCTGGGGCCGCTATTCTATTGTTGTGAATTTTTTCTTATGAAATAAATTTACGTGAATCCATGTAACGTGTATATGATCTTTTCTTGGTTTCAGTCATTTAAAGAACTAAATAAGCAATACATCTAAGGATCCTAAATGTAAGAACATGTAACCTACGCATTAGCACCAAATGTTGACATGTTCAATCATATGGCATGACTGAGTAAATTTCTTATTTTAGAATAAACATAAATTAACATGCATTCATGTATCATGTAAATTACACTTTCTCTGCCCCTGTCCTTTGCAATAAAGAAATGTGCATTGGGTTGTATTCGGTGATACATATCACAGCTGAAGTAGTGGTGGGGGAACCAAAATGCTCGGAGGGGAAGTGGAAAGGTAGGTTAAATATAAGGGTTTAAAGGGTGGTCCCAGCTTTCCTACTATTTTTTCCTAAATTGATCAATAATTACGTAAAGGTAGGGGTTTCGTACCTGGCCGTCCACATAAAACAATAAAGTACTGGTGCATGTGCAGGTCTGTTGCTGGTCGGTTGCTTGAAACAATGTATAATTGGCATTCGGGTAGAAATATACGTTATTAGCTCCACTGAATAAAAAAAAATTCTCTGATACATATTTAGAGAAAGTATTCCAACCAAAATTTTCAACAGCGAGATTTTATTGAAAATACACGTTTTTTGAGAATTCCTGAATGTGAAAAGTATTTTTAGAAAAAATGTCCGTGTGTGTGTATGGGGTGGGGGAGGTGTGGACAATGTAACACAAAACCAAAACCTCAGTTAAATACCAGACTTGGTAAATAGTTCTGCATCTTTCTAGAATGCGAAACGAAGATTTTCAAAACCACCAGCCTCAGATTATCCTTCACATGGAACTTCTTTCAAAATGTTCATTTGCTCAAAAATGTCTTACAATTTTAATTATGATACCATATTATTATGTTTAAGATATTTTCAGGACAAGTGAAATGTATATGTTGAATTTTCTGTGAATAGACTCTAGAATGCTCTTTGTTCTGAATGACTTTTGTACAACTGGTAAATTATAAGAGATGCTCAAAATATTACTGCACAAAAGGTGTAGTTCTCGTTAAAATATACAATTTATATATAACACTTTTTTTGTAGAGTTAACTGTTCCCAGATATTCAATTTATCAGTTTGCATTACATTTATTTCCAGTGAAAACTTGGTATGAAATGTTTGGTTGGAATATTACATACTGATCAAGTGCCGGCGCATATGCATGGAGAATTTGCTGGTTACCGTCACTAGACTTGGCTTCCAACTTCAAGTGCCACTGTCCACACAATAATAAAAGTATTGTTTCCTTGCACTTTAAAGTCCCTCCTATTCTTCACTGTCCCTCTACTTCCTCTAAATACGCAGTTAAGAAATTATCCTTTTTTTTTTATTCAGCTGGGGTAGCTCATAACTTCCAGTGAAATCTCAGAATTTTTAGATGGATTGCAATATCACATCTACCTACTATGCCTATGTGAAAGGGGCAGAAAGTAAAAATAAAAAATCTGACGTGTTACACTCACATGACTTCCTCTACTCACTCTTGTACTAACCATTCTTACAAACTCTTATTCCTACATCTTCTTCGTGTTAGTTGAGATAAACATTTGTACAAATTATCTTATTGTTTATTTCCTTGTAGGTACAAGGGGAATATTAGAATACAGTAGGCTTTGAGCGATAGTCAATTCTTTTAAAGCTTTCAGATTCCGTTCTCTTTGCACACTTTACATATAAAAAAATGAACGATGTTCCATTTCACGAAAGTTTAAAGTTTTCCAAAACTGACACAAATAACAAGGAATATCTCCGAAATGGTTCACTCTACAAATAAAATTTACTTAGACATAAATTGTGTGTTTTAGCGAGATCTACATTTTTTGTACAGTAATATTTTGTCTATCTTATACGGTTCACGAGTTATTCAAAAGTCATCCAGAGTAAACAGGACTACATAGGTTATAGCCAGAAAATTCAAAATATACATTTCATTTGTCATACAAATATCTTAAACATATGATATTTTAACCAAAATCCTTAGAGCCATTTTCAAGAAAATCAAAATTTTCAAAAACTTTCCATGGAAAGGGTAGTTTAGGGCGGGGCTATTTGCTTCAAAATCTTTGTGTCACATCCTTGAAAGACATTAAACATAAATACCAACTTTGGTGTTTAACCGACTTTTCTTTTTTGTTTTATGCTGTACACAGACTGACAGACACACACACACACAGGATCTTTTTCTAAACTGCTTTTTTTTTATTCAGGGGTCTCAAAATATATATTTCC
The DNA here is from genome assembly GCA_030765045.1 of Tenodera sinensis. Taxonomy (NCBI): domain Eukaryota; kingdom Metazoa; phylum Arthropoda; class Insecta; order Mantodea; family Mantidae; genus Tenodera; species Tenodera sinensis. The sequence continues at coordinate 23,354,591 of CM060971.1, read as the reverse complement.
GGTGAAATCTCAACATTGATTTTTTGGGTGGAATACAATGCTTCCTCTACTTAGCGGTAAAGAAAGTAAAAATGGTAAAAATAAATAAAAGCACAATTTGAAGTATCAAAATGTGATTAGGAAATATGTTTTGTGTTCTGCCTACACATAGCCTAATCTTTCCCCAGGAGTTACAGCGTCTGAATTATAAATATTCCCCAAGCTGCAAGTCAGAATCTAGTGAAGGTGCCCAGCGAATTCTCAATGCATGTGCACCAGCATTTAAAAGTTTTATGATTCAATATGTAATAGGTAAAGTGCTTTATTCCAACCAAAAATTTTATACCAAGTTTTCACTGGAAATAAATGTAATGCAAACCAATAAATTGAATATTTAGGAAATAGTTAACTCTACGAAAAAAAGTATTTGATATAAATTGTGTATTTTAACGAGACCTACATCTTTTGTGCGTTTCTTGTCATTTACCTGTTGCACAAATGTCATTCAGAAGAAAGAGCATTTCAGAGACTATTCACAGAAAATTCAACATATACATGTCACTAGTCATGAAAATATCTTTAACATATTAAATATGGTATCGTAATTGAAACTGTAAGACATTTCTGAGAAAATGAACATTTTGACAAAAAGTTCCATGTAAACACTAATCTGACATTTTCTTGAAAATCTGCATTCTAGGAAGATGCAAAACTATATACCAACTCTGGTATTTAACCAACATTTTGTTTTTGTTATGTCGCTCACACAACCCCGCACCCCCCCCCCCAAAAAAAAATTCACATATGCAAGTTTTTTTTCCCTAAAAATACCTTTTCACATTCGGGAATTTTCAAAACGTGTATTTTCACTGAAATCTCGGTGTTGAAAATTTTGGTTGCAATACTCTCCCTAAACACGTATTACATGCGCAGTAAGTAGCATCGGCAAGTGCTACGGGACTCTTTCTAAAGAAGAGCCCATATCAATACCTAGATTACTAATACACGCATAAATATACGATTGCCGAACTAGTTACATTTATGCAACGTTGGTGCTACTGCCCTTGCTGAAAGGCTTTCTGTCTGGCAATCTGTGTGTCTAGCTTTACATCTTCGTTTGGCAATAACCCCTCCATCGCTTCGACTAGCCGACCAGCAACCAACCAGCTCATACGCCAGTACTTCGTTGTTTCCCGTAGACGGCCAGGTATAAGGCCCTATCTTTAGGAATAATTAAATTAGTATTTTCCTGAAACCACCGATGCGAGAATTAATTAAAATCTAAAACAGACTGCTTCTCGGTCGGCCCTGATGAAGTACGGGATTATACAGATGAATGTTAGGCCGCTACTGGGCAGGATGATCCATAAACCATATTTTTTTGCCTTAAAACTTACACTTATGCACTGTTACTTGCAGAGACGCTGCCTTTATCGCTGTCGTTCACCCTAGATTTTCGAGCGAAGTACGTGAGTTAGCTGCAAAAACGATTGTATTTTGCAACAACTAATTAATACTAAGCAGTAACACATGTTATGAACGTTAGTAACTGTCATAGATAAATAACAATAATCGAAATTAAAACCACCGACACCAGTAGCAAGGCGCATAAATTATAGTGTTTTGTTTGCCAACCAAGCAGAAAGAAAACGCATCATGAGAATCGTGAGCGATACCAACATTCACCTGCCGCGCGAAACTTGAAAGAAAATTCTAAGCCATTTATGGAATTCTTTTATTCACAGATGGTTCTAAATGTATTTAATATTGAATGGGAGCGGCAATTTTAATTAGCCATAATAAGCAGAACAGAAATAAGCTATGGCAGGAATTTTTAGTTCATTCAGTTATTCTTCCTGAAGCTGCAGTATATGCTAAATACAACCTTATAAATCTTTTTCTCACTTTTTTATCGCGTATGTAATAATGGGGAAGCATTCCATCCAAAAATTCGATGCCCAGTTTCATCGGGAATACTCGTTTTGAGGCTCCCTGAATCCCAAATCAGTCTCATTAGAAACAGATACGAGCGCGCGCGCTATGTGTGTGTGTGTGTGTGTGTGTGTGTGTGTGTGTGTGTGTGTGTGTGTGTGTGTGTGTGTGTGTGTGTGTGTGTGTGTGTGTGTGTGTGTGTGTGTGCGCGCGTGCGTGTGTGTGTGTAATCCAATCCTGTCCTACACACAGCTATTGTGTGGAAGAACATTAATTACATTGATTGACCTTATAGTTGATTAAACTGGAAGCCCGGGACTTAAGTACTTACAACACTGTAAGTCAGGTGCGGATCTAGAAATATTCGATAGGGGGGAGGGGACCCGGTTCCGGTCCACTATCACTTCTTAATAATTAAATCCATGCTAAGACATGACTAGCTAAATATTTAACTGAAAGAAACAATGTTTAAAGGTAGGTAGTACATATCTATACCAATTTTCATAGAAATCGGTTTGTCCATTTTGCGTGATGATGAGGTAACACACATATAGCAATAAAGTAGGATATGACAGGGGGGTGCGGGCCCCCTGGCACTCCCCTGGATCCGCGCCTGCTGTAAGTCTCCATTAAGGTATGCTATCTCATATAAATTGAGATCGTGTGTGGTTTAGCGGGAAAAATGCGAGTGAGCTGGAGAATTTAGTGTCGTGTTGGCATGTTGGCCATGATAGCATAGTGGTTAGAGTAGCCGGACGGCAACCGGTAGATCCGTGGTTCAAATCCCGGTCATGGCATCAAATTTTAAAGTCTCACTCTTCACTCTACCCTTTCCAACTGTGGTCCAATTCAAAGGGGAGTACTTAATGTTTGAAAATCTCTCGTCAGGTGTCAGAAAAAGTTTTATTGGCCAGTGAAAATTAATTACTCGCATAGGAAAGTGCCTCGTTCGTTCTTTTACACGTAGTGCAGTAGTAGATGGCAGCTTGTTACATTCCTGCAGTCTTATTGGTTGGTCTGAGTGGCTCACTTGGTTAGACGCTGGCCTACTGATCCCAAGGTCGCGGACCAGACCAATGGTTTTTAAGTGTGGTTAAAAACGACAGCTCCATGTCAGTAGATTTACTAGCGTGCATTTATCTTTCTCTACTTACCTTGACTAGCGTGTAAAAGAACTCCTGCGGGACGAAATTCCAGCACACCGGCGACGCTGATATGATCCTGGCAATTGACAGCATCGTTAAGCAACAATACAATATATGAATGAAACATCGATGGAAACTACCAAATAATTCGGTTGTTTGCGACTATCGAATAATTCGATAGTTTTCGTTCGGACTGCCCAACAGCATTCTATAAACGAAAGTAAATGGCCTAATGTTTGCGCCCCACACTATACTATAGTATACTTGGTTTCCACTCCTACTTATGTGATAAAATTGTTTTCTCCCCCAAGAGATATATACCTTTCAAGCCTTGCATTGCTTAAACATATTTGTAATTATCTGCAACTTCATTTTAATTATTGTGTAGATGCATTGCTGCTACATTTATACAGAATATATCGCATAACAAACTTAGAAATGCGTATATTAGCGACGCCCGCTTTCCTCGCGTTGTTTAATCCTTAGTAAGATTATATAAAACCATAATAGCTTTCTTTAAACTGCCTACCTATACTATAATAAAAATTTAAGTGGACACATGGGCGTCGCGAAGGGTGGGGGGGGGGGGGAGGGGGGGCCATTGCCTCCTGGAAGTTAGTCAACTTAATGTGCAATCAATTATAGACTATTGAACTATTTTAATTTTAATGTAAAGATCAATTTTTATTTAGCACAAATTAATATGGTTATATGCAACAAATATGATAAATTTTGATAGTAAAATAATGAATTAATATTATCTGATTGCAAATTTCAAACATGTCCCCCCCCCCCCGAAAAAAATGTCTGCCGACGCTCATGAGTGGGTATGTACATTACTATATTCAATAATTAATTCCTCTGTATGGATCAAACATACAAATGTGCTATTGAAGTCTTGAGGCATACCTTTTCTTCACGCCAGTTGAACCTTATTTCAAATCCACAAAATTAATTTGCATGCCTAACTTAATTGGTATTCAAAATGGCAGCACCTTCGTATGCTGAAACTAGATTTGTCCCTAATAATTACCTATATTGATTATTTTAAAACATATTTCAATTCTGATTTTTCTATTTTAAAGCTTAAACTTCGTTTTAGGGAAGTAATTAGAACTAAGCTTCTATCTGCACAAACAACGTTAAGAATATATTTTTCTCGTAAATTAGCACAGCAATTTTTCTGGATTATTTAATCATAAATTACCTTTTTCTTTCTTCAGAAAAAACTATCAACCAGAAGGGCATAATTCTGATCAGTTTCCTCGGTCAATATATTGATAACAAGCACAGCAAATTTCATTTAAATCCCTCAAGTAGTTGTTTTAATTGTCAAGGTTAAAATTTAGAAACTATACTTTGTGGGAAATGAGCTTCATCACTTAGATATAAAATTTTAGGTGCCTTTTTAACCATGTATAATATACCGCAGGATTTATTACTTACTATGAAACTAATCTGGATATTTAAATAATTGTTTTTGCAAACTACACTTAAATGTTTTCTATATTCAATAACATGTATTTTAAAAACTGATATTTTGAAAATTTCAAGCTGCTCCTGAAGTGGGCAAATACTTTCCACTTAACCATTTGGATGTGGAGAATTGTATTGCCTGCCTATGTCTTGTTTTTTGATTGGATCCAATTGGATCTACGACGCGTCTGAAATATTTTAAAGCAGGCAATTACTCGATGTGACTAGTACACAGAACACCAACCTTAACGTTAGTGAATTAACTTTATCCCATGACCTGTGGAAATTTGGCACGTAGCTGTCATAGCTATTTCATGTGCAAACATCAGGTCTTAGAATTCCGAGGCTGTTAAGAACGTTTCTTTGTATTTGTGCATGGTAAAAGCAACTGGGATTCAATCATTGTAAATTCAGACAATTTAATTTCAAAATTCAACATGAAACGAAACATTTTAGTCGGCTCAAGTTTGTCTCAATTGACGATCAACAGCCGTGCGAGTTGTATCTCTGCATCAATGAAGAGATGAAGAAATGATCACCTAATAATTATTTGAGATGTTACCAACTACCGGTTATTTTAAACACATAAATTGTCCGTTTTATGACAGTGGCCTTTGTGAAAGGCCTTATTGTCATTTTCGGCATGGCAAAAAGGGTAAGTTGACTGAAATACGTAAATAAGGACCTTGGAAAATGTAAACAAAGAGTGAGTTATGAGTGCTTTGTTTGTGTGTTTAGGTTATGTTGTGTTTAGGTTATTTATGTGCTTTAATACTATCTCCGATTTATATTGCACGAGTTTGCCTTCTCTAGTATTAGTCGATAGTTTCAGCAACGAGCGAACTTACAATTGATACCGCAAACGTTTGTTGGAAACATGTCGGTTAGACGTTAAAACGGAAGTACATTCTCGCGCTGGTTTAAGATTATTATTTAAGATGGCCTGCCTTTGGGAATACCATCACATCTACTAATTAGCGAACCGTATAGGATGTAGAACACTGAAATTGAAAAGTCATGTAAACCAAAAGGGAAACCCCCGACTGAAAATGATTATATAATTTATCTAAACAGGTTAATACCTTGATATTTGAACTGTTCATCATATATTTTGTTTCAGTTGTTGAAATGAGCGATTATTCCCATTTTGACACTAGGGAAATTAAATGCTACACTGAAGACAAGTTTGAGGTCTGAGATTAAACCTTGGGCTGTCATTTGAGATCAATATTGTAAAGAATATTTCAGCCCCAATTTCTTACATCTAGAGAGCAGTAAAACACATTTATTTACAATTTGTTTGCTCTTTTCCAGGAGAAATTGCGGAGATGGCCTTGGGTGTCATCCAGCCAGTTCCTGTGGAGAAGCCGCCTCAAGCTGAACAGAATAACGTTGATGAAGATGTTCTCAAACATCTTGTTTCAGAAACAGTGAAAAAAGTGTTATCACATGCCGAAATTCTATCTGGAGCAATAGTGTCTGATTCTGTGAACTCATTGGTGTCGAAAGTTGTTGAAGAACTGAAACCTGGTAGTTCGGTGAATGCTGAACCTGCCCCACCACCTCCATCACCTGCACCGTCACACAGATTGTATCTCCCTCCTGCAGGAACTCCGTCTTACAAGCCCACGCCTATAGCACAGCTCAAGCGACACGTTCCTGTGCCATACATACCCTCTGCCCCATGTCGACTAAAGCCAAAACCAGTTAACAATAGCCGTACGTCTGATCGTGAGAAACCTAAAACAAATTTCTCCATTTCTAACAAAGAATATGTTTATAAACCTTCGTCTTACAGCAAACAAGAGAATAGTAAAAGTCTGTTGGAAGACCCAGAGAAAGAAAACAGTGAAGAAGAACAAGAAGAGGAAGAAATTGAAAATGATAAAGAAGAGGAAGAAACTGAAGATGATAAAGATGAGGAAATGGAAACAGAAGATGTATCACAAAGTGCCAGTGTTAATGTTTCAAATTCAAGTGGTGGTGTTGAAGTTGATGGCGTTGATGTCACAAATGAGCTGGACATGTTGAATGACATCTTAACAGAGTCAGATAATGAGCTCCCAAAAGAAGAAGAGGAGGAGAATAACTGTAGTAAGAGTGTGGTGAAAAAAAATAAGGAAAGTGAAAAAGTAAAAGGCAAAAGTGAAAAACCGAAAGATAAGTCAGAAAGCGATAGAGTGAAGAACAAGAAATCAGAAAGTGACAAAGCAAAGGACAAGAAATCGGAAAGTGATAAAGCAAAGGACAAAAAATCGGAAAGTGATAAAGCAAAGGACAAAAAATCGGAAAGTGATAAAGGGAAGGACAAGAAATCAGAAAGTGATAAAAGAAGACATTCAAGGTCTAGTTCTCGTTCACATTCTCAGTCCCATTCGAGCTCAAGCAGGAACAAAGAAAATGAGAAACACAGAAGTAGATCGAAGCATTCAAGTAGTCGCAAGCGAAGTCACTCAGAGTCTAGCAGGTCTAGCCACAAGAAATCATCGTCATCATCATCATCACACAAATCACATTCCAAATCATCATCATCGTCGTCGTCATCACATAAACGTTCTCGTCACAAAGACTCACATTCAAGCAGCAGTAAGTCACGTTCAAGTGCTAAGTCAAGTTCAAGCAAGAGTTCGCGTAGGTCCAGTGATGATTCCAGCAAGTCAAAGAGGGGCAAGAAAGAGGACAGCCACACCGAAGAAGAGGAAGAGACATCTTCAAGTGAAGACGGTAGGTAATATGTTACTGTCCATTCTTTCATTTACATCCCCACTCCATAGAAGTAACAATTAATAATCATAATGAAAACTGAGTCAATTGAAACACAGAACATCACTTACATATAATTAAACTTGGCCGGTTTCAAGAGCCCAACTTGTTCCTATCATCAGAATTAACCAACTGGTTCTTGTTGATATTGTTTGATGTATGGTTGGTTGGGCTGACATCTAGTGGTGAGCCGATAAACTTCCATAAAGGGTTTTGTGGAGGCAAATCAAGGTTCATTAAGCAGAGCTTGTTTTTTATTATATGAATTTTTTTCCAAGTATCCAACTCTACAGCATGTTTTGTAGCTTTTAAAAGTTTTATGTTAGGCGTAATGTTGTGGTTGGATGTGCAACTGCAGATTTATCCATCTGTTTGTATTTGATGCATCTCACGTGTTCTTTTAGCCTAGTTTCTAAATTCCTCTTGGTTTTCCCTATGTAAATCTGGTCACAATCTCTGCAACAATTCTCAAACCAGTTCTACCTCTCAAACTTTGCCCACACACGGCTTGTGTGTTTAAAAACACCAACAGTAAGTTTGTTGGCATAAATAAATAATAATCTATGTGGGTAGTTCCTCCTCCTCTATCTTCCTCCCCTCTCTCCTCTCCTTCCCCTCTCTCCTCTTCCACACCTCTCCCTTCATCTACTCCTCACCCATCCCCTCCTCTATCTTCCTCCCCTCTCTCCTCTCCCTCCCCTCTCTCCTCTTCCACAACTCTCCCTTCATCTACTCCTCACCCATCCCCTCCTCTATCTTCCTCCCCTCTCTCCTCTCCTTCCCCTCTCTCCTCTTCCACACCTCTCCCTTCATCTACTCCTCACCCATCCCCTCCTCTATCTTCCTCCCCTCTCTCCTCTCCCTCCCCTCTCTCCTCTTCCACAACTCTCCCTTCATCTACTCCTCACCCATCCCCTCCTCTATCTTCCTCCCCTCTCTCCTCCTCTATCTTCCTCCCCTCTCTCCTCTCCCTCCCCTCTCTCTTCTTTCACAACTCTCCCTTCATCTACTCCTCACCCATCCCCTCCTCTATCTTCCTCCCCTCTATCCTCTCCCTCCTCTCTCTCCTCTTCCACAACTCTCCCTTCATCTACTCCTCACCCACCCCCTCCTCTATCTTCCTCCCCTCTATCCTCTCCCTCCCCTCTCTCCTCTTCGACACCTCCCTTCATCTACTCCTCACCCCTCCCCTCCTCTATCTTCCTCCCCTCTCTCCTCTCACTCCCCTCTCCTCTTCCACACCTCTCCCTTCATCTACTCCTCACCCATCCCCTCCTCTATCTTCCTCCCCTCTCTCCTCTCCCTCCCCTCTCTCCTCTTCTACTCCTCACCCCTCCCCTTCTCTATCTTCCTCCCCGCTCTCCTCTCACTCCCCTCTCTCCTCTTCCACACCTCTCCCTTCATCTACTCCTCACCCATCCCCTCCTCTATCTTCCTCCTCTCTCTCCTCTCCCTCCCCTCTCTCCTCTTCCACACCTCTCCCTTCATCTACTCCTCACCCATCCCCTCCTCTATCTTCCTCCCTCTCTCCTCTTCCTCCCCTCTCCTCTTCCTCCCCTCTCTCCTCTTCCTCCCCTCTCTCCTCTTCCACACCTCTCCCTTCATCTACTCCTCTCCCCCATCTCCTTTCCCTCTCCACTGCTCTCTCTCCATCCCCTTCTCTCCTTTTCTCTCCCTCTCCTTCCCCCTTCACCTATTTGTTTTCCTTTTGCATGCAGAGCTAAAAACCTGTTTTGCACTGTGTCAAGGCATGAAAGATTAAATGTTTGAGAGGTAGAATAATTGGAACTGAAAAATTCAATGCCACAGCTGGGATTTGAACCGCAGACCCTGCACTTACCAGGCGGTTGCTCTAGCCATTAAGCTACTGTAATTGTCTCTGATCATTGGGGTAATTGTCTGTGATGTGACACTACCTTTGTGTGGTTTACCGGGAGAAATACGAATTCGTTGGAGAATTCATTCTGGTAGGTTGTCACAGTAGCTTAATGGTTAGAGCACCCGCATAGTAAGCAGAGGGTTTGTGGTTCAAATCCCAGCTGTGGCACTGAATTTTTAAGTTCCAGTTCTACCTCTCAAATAATCCTACATGTTTATGAAAAGTCATGTGAGGTGTTTTAGCAAATATGCAATTATTACCAAACTTTGTGTCGCTTGCATAGGCATTTAATGTTTCAATTTTGTTTTGTTTAGATAAGCATTGATGTGAACACTGACGGTAAGGTGGTGTCCCACGGTCCAACATTTTTGACCAAATGTTTTTTATCCAATGTAATTGCACACAAAAGAAACAGTGTCTGTCACACAATGATGCATTTTGGTCCAATACAAATGACAGTTCACGTAGCAAGCATGAGAAATAAACATGGCAGACAAAAATATTGATTTAGCGATTGCTATATTAAGTATAGGTTTGGGATATATTTCCACGAGTCTCTCTCAGTAGGATTAGGAGTAAAAGATGTTGATGGACATGGTCATGAGAACAGGACACAGGCCGAGGTATAATGGGTCTACTACAAAACAAATTGAGGTTAGAGGATCTGGAAAACTATTGCAATTTTCTAGGAATCGACAAAGATTTATTTCTCAACCTTTTATCATGTCAAAGACAGGACACAAATATGAGACAAACATGTGAGAGATAAGGAACAATTGTAATGGTTTTAATCCTAGTTTGGATGTACAGGAGATTTGAACTCATTTCATAACATAAAATTTAAACATACTGTTAACTGGATTTCTTATTATTTATTAAATATAGCTATGTAATAACCACATCAGTAAAATACGTTAATGGTCACGAAAAATTGTTAATGAATCTTCCAGAAAAAATTAAACATTTTATTAAAATACCCATCACATTAAAAGAGCCACGAGCCGTACATTCACAACAGCTGATTATGCGGTCTGCCCTATTGTTACGTTACAGATGCTTATTGGCTATTTTCATGTTGGATGAAAACATTTGTTGCAACTCAATCACATTGTGTACAAACAGATTGTATACAATGCTTTCGACCAAAAAGTTGGAACGTGAGACATCAGCATTAACGTTTGAGACGGGGAAATGTGCCAGGGGTATAGAGTGTTGTGTGTTTTACAGATACAGGACACGAGTCAGACAAGGCAGGTAGTATTACATTCCCGTCACCAACTCTGGACGAAGTGGAGCTCTCAGAGTCTGATGAAGACACTGTCATGCAGGAGTGTCGCAGAATATTTGAAGAGTACAAACCAGAACCAAAGCAAGAAGTATCTGCTCCAAAGGTAACATATATAAGGTTCTGCAAAAGGGACAATAACTGGAAATGGAAACAAGACTTGGTTCTGTTCTTATACTGGATCTGTGTATTACTGTGTACCTACATGCACAAGCATGTGTAACAAAGCAGCATGTAAAAGTTGCATGCACAAGAGTAGCTCGCCAGTTGATAAGTCAACTTTCCCTACTAAAACAGATACTGAGAAACATATCAACATAATATCACAGTGAATACCTTCAATAAACTCATTATTTTAGTACAGTGTCAGTTTCAAATGTTTTCCAGCTCACATACTCCTAGCGGCGAGGGGAAGCCGCTATTAGTCATGCCAGGTGGTCTCAAAGGTTGACTTGCCAGCTCATACCTGTCTACAAGGAGAGGGGCGTAATGTGTCCAAAGAGAATATCATTCCAACATTTCTCTTTCACTTGTTTGTAAGAAAGTAATCTGTTGTTGTTTTCTAGTGCCTTGCATCTGGCAATGAAGCCATTAGCATTCGTGCTTTCCAATACTTTTGAACTGTAGTTTCTTCTGATCTTAATGCTTCACAGGTCTTCAAGTGGTCTTCGTTCATTTCTGCTGGATCGTTACACAGGACACATATTGGTGAGGCTGAGATACCTATTCTGTAGAGATGACTTGCTAAGCAGTCGTGATTTGTCAACAGTCGGAAGGCTGCAACCGCTGTTTTCCTTGGTCTCTGGGGGATTATATCTGGGTTGGAAAGTAGTGTAATCCATTTTTTATCTTTGGCGTTTGTTTCTATTTCTTGTAGGTATGAATGAGAAAATTTTTTAATGATCAAGCGTTTTATTGAGGAATATGAGAAATTGAATTTAGACTTTTGTTTTATTGTTGTGCCTTTCTTTGCAAGTGAGTCTGCAGCTTCATTCCCCATGACTCCACAGTGTACCCGCCTCGGTAGCGTGATGGTTAGCGTGTCTGCCTCATGTTCAAGAGGTCACGAGTTCGAATCTCGCTTAGGGTAAGTTATCCGGGTAAGGTTTTTTTCCGAGGTTTTCCCTACCCTGAGAAGGCGAATGTCGGGTAACTTAAAGCTCCATGGACCTCGGGCTCATTTGAGCATCATATCACCCATTTCATTTCATTCATTCGTCCGATATGACACAATGTTGGAGGACGTTAATTTTTTAAAAAAAAAAAAAAAAAAAAACTCCACAGTGTGCTGGAATCCATTGGAGATGAACAGTCTTATTAACATTATCCAAAAAAGAAAGTAATCTCATTGTAAAGAAAACATTAATGTTATAAATCCAGAATGAACTTGCAGCGAGGATGGCAACTAAATTTTCAGCATTAGAGGCGTCATATCACTATACGGAAATTCAACTTAAAAAGTTTAAATACTATTAATGTACCACATCTTTGTAAGCTATTCATGGAGACACACACATGCGTGCTGTAAAATTTGCAGGTTGGTTTTATTCAGCCAACATGAAATCGTGTACTTGACCCGAAATTTCATGTCACAGTTTAAAACATTGAGGGCTGTTTGTCAGAAATGGTAGGAAAACAGAACTTAAAAGGAAAATGAACGTTTAGTGTAACACAAGTAATCAAACTACTGCAAATCACAAAAGAGCATGTTCAAAAAAACTATGAGGCATCAACTACTATAAGTTACGACATAGCTTCTCCCCCTCAGCTTTCTTGCCTACCACCCTTTAAATCTGAAGTGGTTTGTCTATTATTGTTATTATTTATTATTATTATTATTATTATTATTATTATTATTATTATTATTATTATTATTATTATTATTATTATTAATGAGATATACGAGGGCCGTTCAGAAAGTAACTTCCGATCGGTCACAGTGGGGGGAGTAGCGACGCCATCTGTGCATTCACACACTCAGCAGGTCAGTCGGCATCAAGCCGTGGTCGAGTGAATGTTGTACCTGCGCTAGTTTAGTGTTTGTGGCCGTTTGAAATGTGTGCTGCAATAGAAAACCCCGCCAAATGTGAAGTGCGTGCTGTTATAAGGTTTTTTACAGCCAAAGGATATTCGCAGCAGCTATTCATCGTGAGCTTTGTGCCGTGTACAGACCAAGAGTTATGAGTGAAGGAGTGGTCCGTGAATGGGTATGTTTATTTAAAAGTGGACGAGAAAACGTTCATGATGAAGAGAGGAGTGGTAGACCATCATTGGTGACGGACGAACTCGTTCAAACAGTTGATGCAAAAGTTCGTGAAAACAGACGTTTCACAATGTAGGAGTTGTCTACTGATTTTCCACAGATTTCTAAGACTCTCTTGTACGAGATAGTGACAGCAAGATTGGGTTACCGTAAGTTCTGTGCACGATGGGTGCCCAAAATTCTTACCGACCACCACAAAACTCAAAGAATGGCCTCTGCATTAAACTTTCTGTCACGTTATGAGGACAAAGGTGAACCATTGTTAAACAGAATCGTGACCGGGGACGAAACCTGGATTAAGTACGTGAACCCTGAGACAAAAGAACAATCAAAGATGTGGGCACATTCAAATTCGCCTACCAAACCAATAAAAGCCCGGCAAGATTTTTCTGCCCGAAAATTGATGGCAACGGTGTTTTGGGATGCAAAAGGGGTGTTGTTGGTTGAATTCATGGAACGTGGGACGACCATTAATCAAGACGTGTACTGTGAAACACTAAAAAAATTACGACGGGCTATACAGAACAAACGCCGTGGTATGCTGACTTCCGGTATCATTTTTTTGCACGATAACGCCCGTCCTCACTCTGCTCGCAGAACAACAGCCCTTCTTGAGTCCTTCAAGTGGGACGTTGTCAACCATCCACCTTACAGCCCAGATCTGGCGCCAAGCGATTATCACCTCTTCATGCATATGAAGAAATGGCTCAGGTCCCAGCAGTTTGATGACGACGAAGAGCTCAAAGATGCGGTCACAGGCTGGCTCCAGGCACAAGCGGGTGATTTTTATGCAGAAGGAATTTCAAAGCTTGTGAACAGATACGATAATTGCCTCAATCGTTACGGAGACTATGTAGAAAAATAGTGCAAAGATGTAGTTGTAAGATGTATATATTAAAATATTTTTATTTAACTTGGTGAATTTTTTGCAATCAACCAGAGGTTACTTTCTGAACGGCCCTCGTACATCATGTACATTATCTTTGTTTAAGGAATTGTTTAAACATATTTCTTAAACAGCGTTAATGCTACCACAAAAAAAAGCAATGTTACTTATTTAAACACATGCGCAGTGATAGCACGTCTGCCTCTGGAACAGAAGACCCTGGTTCAATGCCCAGTAATGGTGTGGGGCCTTTCCCCACACTGGGAGGTTCGGCACGGGGTGCACTGAGCTTTGTTAGGTCACAGAGAGGCCAGTTGAGGAGGTACTTGATAAAGAAGTATACACCTCAGGTCACAAAGGCCACATAACTGGTTAAGAGGGCTCGGGGTGCTGACCCTGTCCCACCCTGCAGCACTGCACCCCACTCATGATGCCTATAGTGGGTGGAGATGGTGAACGCAGTGGCTGGTCATTAAGTTAGTAAGCTTTGGCTCGTCAGGGCTGTAGTTTTGTGCTTGCATCAGATTCAGAGCCATGATCACCAACATTTGTTTCAAAAATGAAAATCCCATTTCTAGTAGCAATGTATGGAAACTTGTTTGTAGTTGGTAGCTCACTGTCTCTCCCCTCATCTTTGAACAAATTGCACACTTAACAAAGTTGTCTACTCGTCGCAAAACTATTTCACATCTCTTCTTCTTTTTGTACGGTATTTTAACAGCAGTTTTGCGAGTTCTTTGCAAACACTGGCTTCTGACGTTATTTTAACCAATTTGTTCACTACAATATCCACATTATGCTCCTTTAACTCTTGAAAGACATTTAAAACAATGTGTTTCTGCCCGTTTTTAATAATTTATCTTAGGGTACTTTTTATAACCATGAACACTCAATTTACATCACTCATAAGCTTGCTGCCGTATTCCTCCCACCACAGTAACTGATTATTTCTTGAGAATGGATATATTTCAATTCCAAATAACTAAAAATATGGTACATTGTAATGCTACAGTTAACAACAGTAAGTTTGTTGGCATAAATAAATAATAATTACCATCTGAAGGTTATTTAATCCTGGGATATAAAGTACTTGCAATAGTAAGTCACCATTGGGGTAATTTGTCTCTGATGTGAGACTGCCTTTGTGGTTTACCAGGAGAAATACGAACTGGTTTGAGAATTTAATGTCATTCTGGCAGTTTGTCACAATAGCTCAGTGGTTAGAGCAGCGGAAGGTCTGTGGTTCAAATCCCAGTTGTGGCATTGAATTTTTAAGTTCCAGTTCTACCTCTCAAAGATTGTTTAATTTTTAATGATTAGTGGATTGTTTTAGGCTGGTAAGCTGTGGGTGGGGCTTGGCCTCTGCAAGTCACTGCTGCTGCATTTCCAATGGTCGTGGCCAATAAGGCAGTTGTGACTAAACCGTTGGCAAGAAGATTGAGGCCACACCTCTGATGATGTCCACTACTGATGTGGACAAAATGCGAACAGACCACAGCTTATCAGCCCAGAAGAATCTACTCATTATTCTGACTTTGGCTATGAAAGCTTATATTTGCCAATGTTTAATTTTTGTTTACAAGAAATTGTCTTGGAGCGAGGAGTTCAATGAGGAAGATGAAGTGAGGAAGAAGAAGCGTGTTGCACACGAAGGAGCCAAAAGTCTGCACCCTGTTCATTTGGCACCAAAGCCAAAAACAATAAACCCAGTACAGGTTGGTGCTGTGTTTGTTATTATAGTATCTGGATGACTGAGCTTCGCTCAGCTTTTTTTTTCTTTTCCTTTTTTTTAATAGTTTTTTTGGGGGGGGGAAAGATGCTTATTTAGATAAACTTGAAAAGCAAAATGTTAACTAAATATAAATTTTCATCCTAATTGTTGGAACTGTTTCCGTGACAAGAACTTCAATATCCTGACTTGTTTGTTGAAATTGGTCCATTAACAGAGAAATTATGGCCAAAATAAGGTTTAGACTAATTGTGACTGTTACGCGTAAAATCATGTTTTTTCAGAAATGACACCTATATAGATAAACTTAATAAGCAAACTGGCTGGCCCCATAGCGCAGTTGGTAGAACACCTGCCTGCTGTGCAAGGGGTCCCGGGTTTGATTCCCGGCACAGGGGGTAGGAATTTTTCTCCAGCCAAGATTATTTCTCATCCTACCCTGAGAAGGTATAGGCTGAGTGGTTAGACCACTCGCCTACCACCTAGGCGGGACCTGCATGTGGTATTTGTGGTGGACAAAGCGGCATCTGGGCGGGTTTTCTCCGGATTCTCCAGTTTCCCCCCACCATTCATTCCACCAATTGCTCCACTATCACCCTTCCAATCATCCATTTCGCCTGCATTTCATATCATCCTCTTCCTCACTATCATACCTGGTACTTGGCTGACCACCTGTTTCCAGGTCTTCACTCTGTCTGGTCCCTCTGCTCCCCAACAGGCATCTGACTCTAGGCACTGGCTTGTAAGTCCTACATAAGGGGAGGGTAATCACTTCCTCACTCTCATACTTGCAGGTGTTCACTCTGTCTGGTACATAGGTTCCAGTGTTCCCAGACAGACGTCTGACTCTAGACACTGGCTTGTAAGTCCTACATAAGGGGAGGGTAATCACTTCCTCACTCTCATACTTGCAGGTGTTCACTCTGTCTGGTACATAGGTTCCTGTGTTCCCTGACAGACGTCTGATTCTAGACACTGACTTGTAAGTCCTACATAAGGGGAGGGTAATCACTTCCTCACTCTCATACTTGCAGGTGTTCACTCTGTCTGGTACATAGGTTCCTGTGTTCCCTGACAGATGTCTGGCTCTAGACACTGACTTGTAAGTCCTACATAAGGGGAGGGTAATCACTTCCTCACTCTGATACTTGCAGGTGTTCACTCTGTCTGGTACATAGGTTCCTGTGTTCCCTGACAGACGTCTGATTCTAGACACTGACTTGTAAGTCCTACATAAGGGGAGGGTAATCACTTCCTCACTCTCATACTTGCAGGTGTTCACTCTGTCTGGTACATAGGTTCCTGTGTTCCCTGACAGATGTCTGGCTCTAGACACTGACTTGTAAGTCCTACATAAGGGGAGGGTAATCACTTCCTCACTCTGATACTTGCAGGTGTTCACTCTGTCTGGTACATAGGTTCCTGTGTTCCCTGACAGACGTCTGATTCTAGACACTGACTTGTAAGTCCTACATAAGGGGAGGGTAATTACTTCCTCACTCTCATACTTGCAGGTGTTCACCCTGTCTGATACATAGGTTCCTGTGTTCCCTGACAGACGTCTGACTCTAGACACTGTCTTGTAAGTCCTACATAAGGGGAGGGTAATCACTTCCTCACTCTCATACTTGCAGGTGTTCACTCTGTCTGGTACATAGGTTCCTGTGTTCCCTGACAGACGTCTGACTCTAGACACTGGCTTGTAAGTCCTACATAAGGGGAGGGTAATCACTTCCTCACTCTGATACTTGCAGGTGTTCACTCTGTCTGGTACATAGGTTCCTGTGTTCCCTGACAGACGTATGACTCTAGACACTGTCTTGTAAGTGCTACATAAGGGGAGGGTAATCACTTCCTCACTCTCATACTTGCAGGTGTTCACTCTGTCTGGTACATAGGTTCCTGTGTTCCCTGATAGACGTCTGACTCTAGACACTGTCTTGTAAGTCCTACATAAGGGGAGGGTAATCACTTCCTCACTCTCATACTTGCAGGTGTTCACTCTGTCTGGTACATAGGTTCCTGTGTTCCCTGACAGACGTCTGACTCTAGACACTGTCTTGTAAGTCCTACATAAGGGGAGGGTAATCACATCCTCACTCTCATACTTGCAGGTGTTCACTCTGTCTGGTACATAGGTTCCTGTGTTCCCTGACAGACGTCTGACTCTAGACACTGACTTGTAAGTCCTACATAAGGGGAGCGTAATCACTTCCTCACTCTCATACTTGCAGGTGTTCACTCTGTCTGGTACATAGGTTCCTGTGTTCCCTGACAGACGTCTGACTCTAGACACTGTCTTGTAAGTCCTACATAAGGGGAGCGTAATCACTTCCTCACTCTCATACTTGCAGGTGTTCACTCTGTCTGGTACATAGGTTCCTGTGTTCCCTGACAGACGTCTGACTCTAGACACTGTCTTGTAAGTCCTACATAAGAGGAGGGTAATCACATCCTCACTCTCATACTTGCAGGTGTTCACTCTGTCTGGTACATAGGTTCCTGTGTTCCCTGACAGACGTCTGACTCTAGACACTGACTTGTAAGTCCTACATAAGGGGAGGGTAATCACTTCCTCACTCTCATACTTGCAGGTGTTCACTCTGTCTGGTACATAGGTTCCTGTGTTCCCTGACAGACGTCTGACTCTAGACACTGTCTTGTAAGTCCTACATGAGGGGAGGGTAATCACTTCCTCACTCTCATACTTGCAGGTGTTCACTCTGTCTGATACATAGGTTCCTGTGTTCCCTGACAGACGTCTGACTCTAGACACTGTCTTGTAAGTCCTACATAAGGGGAGGGTACTCAATTCCTCACTCTCATACTTGCAGGTGTTCACTCTGTCTGGTACATAGGTTCCTGTGTTCCCTGACAGACGTCTGACTCTAGACACTGTCTTGTAAGTCCTACATAAGGGGAGGGTAATCAGGAAAGGAAGAAGAATAAGTAAACCCTGTCTGAATACAAAATTTGATCAAAATTGTTAGAACCATTTCCAAGTTGCATGGAATATATTAATATACAAGAATTGCTGGGTTAAATATATAAAATATTAGTGACTTTGGTGCATTGAGAATGACCAAAGTTAAATGAAGGTGGATGAATCAATCCAGTTCATTGTGGCTATTTGTAGGAGAGTTTTGTATGGAAAAGAATCTTAAAAGCATTTCCGTGGAGAAAGTGAGCAAGCAGTTTCAGACATTAATTTGAAAAGCTGCATAGTTGTGAAAGAACTACCTTGTTAATTAAATCATTGAATTTAAATAAAAGCAAACATTTGGTTAAAACTGAGCTTTATGCAAAAAGAACCCTTGCTCAAGGCATTTTGTGAACTTCATCTGTTCCCGCTACATATATTGTGAAACCTCATGTGCAGATAACACCTTTTAGAATTTTCTAATGGTTTCTTTTAACGTCCTACAACATAGTGTCATATTAGATGGTGAATGAATGAAATGGGTGAAATGATGCTCAAATGAGCCCGAGGTCCATCGAGCTTTAACTTGCCAGACATTTGTCTTCTCATGATAAGGGGAAACCTCATAAAAAACCTTATCTTGGTAACTCACCCTGAGCAAGATTCAAACTGGCGACCTCTTGGACTGAGGCAGAAATGCTACTAGCACGCTGCAGAGGTAGACTTATCTTGTATATTTAAACAAGCAATTCTTGTACATATTCCCCGCAACTTGGAAACAGCTCAAATGATTTCGATCAAATTTTGTATTCAGAGAGGTTTTTGCTTATTAAGTTTATCTATATAGGTGTCATTTCTGAAAAAAAGTGATTTTATGCGTAACAGTCACAATTAGTCAAAACATTATTTTGGCCATAATTTCTCTGTTAATCGATTTCAGCAAACGAGCTAGCGTTTTAAAGTCCTCTTCCAGGGCTATCGGAATACAGTAAGAAAGTTGAACTAGCTATATTAGTTTGTTACAGCTCATCCTATCTATATGTTTGAAGTAGAAATACAACATATTACATTCATGCTATTTTCTCTTCTCACTTTTGTTTTATGTAACAATTCACATGTTATTCTCTATTGTTTATCAACACCTATACGTATTGTCTGTTGAAGAGTGAGTAAATTCCAAAACCGGTTAACCGATCGCCATGAAAATTGACATGTCTAAGTGTTTTTTCATGGAGAAGGTTTTTATGCCATCCGTTTTACCACGCTACGTAATTGCGATAAAAAGTTTTATTTTGTTAACATTTTGCTTTTCAAGTTTACTTAAATAAGTATCTCCTCCCAAAGAAGAAGATTTCACAAAAAGGGGAGGGGGAAATGCCGAGTGAAGCTCGGTCACCGAGGTACTAATTCTGTAATGAGAGACATTACGCTGAAATCTACAAAGCTATGGTTTACATGGTGACAAGTAACGAAATGTACTCACTTAGGTCTCTATGGTCATGAAAGTTGTATATTTTTATATTTGATCCCAGCAATGCTTATAGCTTGAGTAACCTTTTTGTATTGAGAAGCATTGAGCTCTGCAAAACAGCAGACCCCACGTCTTCGTTGTTGGCAAATCCTTTAGCACCAAACCATCTTAAATTTGGAAACAAAAAATAATCAGAACGGGTGAATAGAGTGCATGAGGAAGCCATTTGAACTTTAACTAATTGATTTTGGACATGGTGATAATGGATGTGTCAACTAGTGCATAGTCTTGATGAAACAAAGCTTTCTTTTTCATTGAATGCAGCCGCCTTTGCAAAATTCATCACTTAAACAGTCCATTAGTTCACATAATACTCAGCATAAATTGCTTTTCCCTGAGAACACACGGCTTGTGTGTTTAGAAACACCAACAGTAAGTTTGTTGGCATAAAGAAATAATAATTACCATCTGAAGGTTATTTAATCCCGGGACATAAAGTACTTGCGATTGTAAGTCACCATTGGGGTGTTTATGTCTGATGTGAGATTCTACAGTTCAGTCAATGTCCAGTTGATAATGGAGGAAAGCTAGCCTCCAAAATATGTACCGGGAAATTTTAAAAGTGAGTGTTGTTTAGTGTTATTAATTGACTCAAAATTCCTATTTTAAAGCAGCAGTAAGTTTGAGGTTGGTTAGTTTGTTATGTGGGTGGCGTTGTCTGATGCAGGCGATGACTCAGAGGTTGATGAAGATCAAGGAAGTGCAAGAGCAGAAGAAGGCGATGCTGATGAAACAGGCAGCTGCACCAGCATTCTCTCACGCTATGATGGAGAGAATTGCCAGGATAAAGGAACTCAAAAGGTTATCTTTTGATGAACCAAAACCTGTCCAGCCGTCGCCATTGCCATCGTCATCCAAGCCTGTTCCACCTGCGGGTCCCAGCACTGCCCCAGGCAAGTATCATCTCTGCGCTTGCACCATATAAAACAACAAAGACTCCTGCATAAGTAAAGCTGAAAGGAATTCATTCAGAGATTTGAAATTTAAAATGTTCAGCCATTGTTGTAAGGCATGGGACAAATTTGTTAAATGGCAATATATTATAAGTGTAAGAATATCTTAGAGACTATAAACTTCACTTTCTTAGTGTTTGTTGCAAGTTCTTGAAATGTTACACAAACTGCAGTTTCACATCATTGGTGCCACACTTGTTTATACCAGTTGCTATCGTAACCAATGCAAAACCATTTAATATCTCTATGTGTTACCAACTGCAGAAAACAAAAATTTGTTAACATAATCAATTGGCAGTGTTTCAAAATTAATTACACGGTCCTTATTTTTCAAAATAAATGTTTTCTCGAAGCATTAAATATGTGGATCCATTTAATTGTTTTAATAATTTAACCTCTGGAATGAAATTACATATATATGGACATATTTTAAAAATGATTCAATTTTAGTTTAATTTGCATTAGGTACTTTGGTTTGGTTTAAGGGCGCTCAACTTCGAGGTCATCAGTGCCCTTAAAAGATTCATGGCAATAGCCAGATATAAATTTTACTCAAAAATAAAAATACTAGCTACAAGAAAATATACACAAAAGATAAAAAACAGTGGCAATAGCAGATATGAAACAAGGTGATAAGTATGTCCAAAAGCATAAACAGATAACTAAAATTTTAAATCCTCAAATTGATATTGCACTCCGCTATAAAATTAAAAACTCTATCAACCGCTGTTTTGTTGTCTGCTAGGACCTCTGCAAGTCTGGCAGCTGCAGAGAATCTGTAGAGCAACACTCTAGCAGCACGTGGCGAACTGACAAAAGGTTGTCACACAGGGGACATAGAGGCGTATTTGTATTACTCCTCATTTATTAAAGATGTTGTGTATGAAAGACTGATAGATTTACATACTATTGCAGTCTCTAAAATTGTGATTTCAAGGACTTTCATATTAGAGCAATTGTCAAAGTTCCATCTAAGTCTATGGCCTAAATAAATAATAATTACCATGTGAAGGTTATTTAATCCTGGGATATAAAGTGCTTGCAATAGTAAGTCACCATTGGGGTAATTGTCTCTGATGTGAGACTGCCTTTGTGGTTTACCAGGAGAAATACGAACTGGTTTGAGAATTTAATGCCATTCTGGCAGTTTGTCACAATAGCTCAGTGGTTAGAGCATCCGCCTGGTAAGCGAAAGGTCTGTGGTTCAAATCCCAGCTATGGCATTGAATTTTTAAGTTCCAGTTCTACCTCTCAAATACTGAAACTGATTTTTTCCTGTAGTTTCCGTGATAGTTTCGTATCTGTAACATAAATATTTGAAAAGAGTGGGTTTTTATGTATAATGTTGGAAGGCGGCAGCACTCTCGTATTGCTCTATTTTGTGGACCCTACGTGCGTTTTGCATACCAGACAATGGAGGTGAGACGAGAGGAGCAGTGCAGCACAATCAAATTCTGTTTATGTTTAAACCATGCAGCCACCGAAACTTATGAAAAGCTGAAACAAGCGTACAGTGAAGATGCACTACCTCGTGGAACAGTGTTTAGGTGGTTCAAGGACTTCAAAGAAGGCCGACTTGTCAGTGTTAAGCAAGGTGGGCCTGGTGTTTCGGCTTCTGCTGTGACTGAAGTCAATATCAACACAGCTGCTGTGATTGTCCGAGAGGATCGGCTCGTGGAACAGTGTTTAGGTGGTTCAAGGACTTCAAAGAAGGCCGACTTGTCAGTGTTAAGCAAGGTGGGCCTGGTGTTTCGGCTTCTGCTGTGACTGAAGTCAACATCAACACAGCTGCTGTGATTGTCCGAGAGGATCGGCTCGTGGAACAGTGTTTAGGTGGTTCAAGGACTTCAAAGAAGGCCGACTTGTCAGTGTTAAGCAAGGTGGGCCTGGTGTTTCGGCTTCTGCTGTGACTGAAGTCAATATCAACACAGCTGCTGTGATTGTCCGAGAGGATCGGCTCGTGGAACAGTGTTTAGGTGGTTCAAGGACTTCAAAGAAGGCCGACTTGTCAGTGTTAAGCAAGGTGGGCCTGGTGTTTCGGCTTCTGCTGTGACTGAAGTCAACATCAACACAGCTGCTGTGTTGTCTGAGAGGATCGGCTCGTGGAGCAGTGTTTAGGTGGTTCAAGGACTTCAAAGAAGGCCGACTTGTCAGTGTTAAGCAAGGTGGGCCTGGTGTTTCGGCTTCTGCTGTGACTGAAGTCAACATCAACACAGCTGCTGTGATTGTCCGAGAGGATCGGCTCGTGGAACAGTGTTTAGGTGGTTCAAGGACTTCAAAGAAGGCCGACTTGTCAGTGTTAAGCAAGGTGGGCCTGGTGTTTCGGCTTCTGCTGTGACTGAAGTCAACATCAACACAGCTGCTGTGTTGTCTGAGAGGATCGGCTCGTGGAACAGTGTTTAGGTGGTTCAAGGACTTCAAAGAAGGCCGACTTGTCAGTGTTAAGCAAGGTGGGCCTGGTGTTTCGGCTTCTGCTGTGACTGAAGTCAACATCAACACAGCTGCTGTGTTGTCCGAGAGGATCGGCTCGTGGAACAGTGTTTAGGTGGTTCAAGGACTTCAAAGAAGGCCGACTTGTCAGTGTTAAGCAAGGTGGGCCTGGTGTTTCGGCTTCTGCTGTGACTGAAGTCAACATCAACACAGCTGCTGTGATTGTCCGAGAGGATCGGCTCGTGGAACAGTGTTTAGGTGGTTCAAGGACTTCAAAGAAGGCCGACTTGTCAGTGTTAAGCAAGGTGGGCCTGGTGTTTCGGCTTCTGCTGTGACTGAAGTCAACATCAACACAGCTGCTGTGATTGTCCGAGAGGATCGGCTCGTGGAACAGTGTTTAGGTGGTTCAAGGACTTCAAAGAAGGCCGACTTGTCAGTGTTAAGCAAGGTGGGCCTGGTGTTTCGGCTTCTGCTGTGACTGAAGTCAACATCAACACAGCTGCTGTGTTGTCCGAGAGGATCGGCTCGTGGAACAGTGTTTAGGTGGTTCAAGGACTTCAAAGAAGGCCGACTTGTCAGTGTTAAGTAAGGTGGGCCTGGTGTTTCGGCTTCTGCTGTGACTGAAGTCAACATCAACACAGCTGCTGTGTTGTCCGAGAGGATCGGCTTGTGCAACAGTGTTTAGGTGGTTCAAGGACTTCAAAGAAGGCCGACTTGTCAGTGTTAAGCAAGGTGGGCCTGGTGTTTCGGCTTCTGCTGTGACTGAAGTCAACATCAACACAGCTGCTGTGTTGTCCGAGAGGATCGGCTTGTGCAACAGTGTTTAGGTGGTTCAAGGACTTCAAAGAAGGCCGACTTGTCAGTGTTAAGCAAGGTGGGCCTGGTGTTTCGGCTTCTGCTGTGACTGAAGTCAACATCAACACAGCTGCTGTGTTGTCCGAGAGGATCGGCTTGTGCAACAGTGTTTAGGTGGTTCAAGGACTTCAAAGAAGGCCGACTTGTCAGTGTTAAGTAAGGTGGGCGTGGTGTTTCGGCTTCTGCTGTGACTGAAGTCAACATCAACACAGCTGCTGTGTTGTCCGAGAGGATCGGCTCGTGGAACAGTGTTTAGGTGGTTCAAGGACTTCAAAGAAGGCCGACTTGTCAGTGTTAAGCAAGGTGGGCCTGGTGTTTCGGCTTCTGCTGTGACTGAAGTCAACATCAACACAGCTGCTGTGTTGTCTGAGAGGATCGGCTCGTGGAACAGTGTTTAGGTGGTTCAAGGACTTCAAAGAAGGCCGACTTGTCAGTGTTAAGCAAGGTGGGCCTGGTGTTTCGGCTTCTGCTGTGACTGAAGTCAACATCAACACAGCTGCTGTGTTGTCCGAGAGGATCGGCTTGTGCAACAGTGTTTAGGTGGTTCAAGGACTTCAAAGAAGGCCGACTTGTCAGTGTTAAGCAAGGTGGGCCTGGTGTTTCGGCTTCTGCTGTGACTGAAGTCAACATCAACACAGCTGCTGTGTTGTCCGAGAGGATCGGCTCGTGGAACAGTGTTTAGGTGGTTCAAGGACTTCAAAGAAGGCCGACTTGTCAGTGTTAAGTAAGGTGGGCGTGGTGTTTCGGCTTCTGCTGTGACTGAAGTCAACATCAACACAGCTGCTGTGTTGTCCGAGAGGATCGGCTCGTGGAACAGTGTTTAGGTGGTTCAAGGACTTCAAAGAAGGCCGACTTGTCAGTGTTAAGCAAGGTGGGCCTGGTGTTTCGGCTTCTGCTGTGACTGAAGTCAACATCAACACAGCTGCTGTGTTGTCTGAGAGGATCGGCTCGTGGAACAGTGTTTAGGTGGTTCAAGGACTTCAAAGAAGGCCGACTTGTCAGTGTTAAGCAAGGTGGGCCTGGTGTTTCGGCTTCTGCTGTGACTGAAGTCAACATCAACACAGCTGCTGTGTTGTCCGAGAGGATCGGCTTGTGCAACAGTGTTTAGGTGGTTCAAGGACTTCAAAGAAGGCCGACTTGTCAGTGTTAAGCAAGGTGGGCCTGGTGTTTCGGCTTCTGCTGTGACTGAAGTCAACATCAACACAGCTGCTGTGTTGTCTGAGAGGATCGGCTCGTGGAACAGTGTTTAGGTGGTTCAAGGACTTCAAAGAAGGCCGACTTGTCAGTGTTAAGCAAGGTGGGCCTGGTGTTTCGGCTTCTGCTGTGACTGAAGTCAACATCAACACAGCTGCTGTGTTGTCCGAGAGGATCGGCTCGTGGAACAGTGTTTAGGTGGTTCAAGGACTTCAAAGAAGGCCGACTTGTCAGTGTTAAGTAAGGTGGGCCTGGTGTTTCGGCTTCTGCTGTGACTGAAGTCAACATCAACACAGCTGCTGTGTTGTCTGAGAGGATCGGCTCGTGGAACAGTGTTTAGGTGGTTCAAGGACTTCAAAGAAGGCCGACTTGTCAGTGTTAAGCAAGGTGGGCCTGGTGTTTCGGCTTCTGCTGTGACTGAAGTCAACATCAACACAGCTGCTGTGTTGTCTGAGAGGATCGGCTCGTGGAACAGTGTTTAGGTGGTTCAAGGACTTCAAAGAAGGCCGACTTGTCAGTGTTAAGCAAGGTGGGCCTGGTGTTTCGGCTTCTGCTGTGACTGAAGTCAACATCAACACAGCTGCTGTGTTGTCTGAGAGGATCGGCTCGTGGAACAGTGTTTAGGTGGTTCAAGGACTTCAAAGAAGGCCGACTTGTCAGTGTTAAGCAAGGTGGGCCTGGTGTTTCGGCTTCTGCTGTGACTGAAGTCAACATCAACACAGCTGCTGTGTTGTCTGAGAGGATCGGCTCGTGGAACAGTGTTTAGGTGGTTCAAGGACTTCAAAGAAGGCCGACTTGTCAGTGTTAAGCAAGGTGGGCCTGGTGTTTCGGCTTCTGCTGTGACTGAAGTCAACATCAACACAGCTGCTGTGTTGTCTGAGAGGATCGGCTCGTGGAACAGTGTTTAGGTGGTTCAAGGACTTCAAAGAAGGCCGACTTGTCAGTGTTAAGCAAGGTGGGCCTGGTGTTTCGGCTTCTGCTGTGACTGAAGTCAACATCAACACAGCTGCTGTGTTGTCTGAGAGGATCGGCTCGTGGAACAGTGTTTAGGTGGTTCAAGGACTTCAAAGAAGGCCGACTTGTCAGTGTTAAGTAAGGTGGGCCTGGTGTTTCGGCTTCTGCTGTGACTGAAGTCAACATCAACACAGCTGCTGTGTTGTCCGAGAGGATCGGCTCGTGGAACAGTGTTTAGGTGGTTCAAGGACTTCAAAGAAGGCCGACTTGTCAGTGTTAAGCAAGGTGGGCCTGGTGTTTCGGCTTCTGCTGTGACTGAAGTCAACATCAACACAGCTGCTGTGTTGTCTGAGAGGATCGGCTTGTGCAACAGTGTTTAGGTGGTTCAAGGACTTCAAAGAAGGCCGACTTGTCAGTGTTAAGCAAGGTGGGCCTGGTGTTTCGGCTTCTGCTGTGACTGAAGTCAACATCAACACAGCTGCTGTGTTGTCCGAGAGGATCGGCTTGTGCAACAGTGTTTAGGTGGTTCAAGGACTTCAAAGAAGGCCGACTTGTCAGTGTTAAGCAAGGTGGGCCTGGTGTTTCGGCTTCTGCTGTGACTGAAGTCAACATCAACACAGCTGCTGTGTTGTCCGAGAGGATCGGCTTGTGGAACAGTGTTTAGGTGGTTCAAGGACTTCAAAGAAGGCCGACTTGTCAGTGTTAAGCAAGGTGGGCCTGGTGTTTCGGCTTCTGCTGTGACTGAAGTCAACATCAACACAGCTGCTGTGTTGTCCGAGAGGATCGGCTTGTGCAACAGTGTTTAGGTGGTTCAAGGACTTCAAAGAAGGCCGACTTGTCAGTGTTAAGCAAGGTGGGCCTGGTGTTTCGGCTTCTGCTGTGACTGAAGTCAACATCAACACAGCTGCTGTGTTGTCCGAGAGGATCGGCGTATAACATTACATAACCTCAGTGAAGTGTTGAGAATTTCATATGGCAGTGTGTTTACAATTATGCACGACCATCTCCATATGACCCAAGTTTGTGCTCGTTGTGTGGCACGTCTGTTGACTCGTGAACAAAAGGCTGTGCGAATGGAGACAAGTCGTGAGGTGCTGTGTCTCTTTGCTGATGGAGGGGATGCATTATCGCTGGTGATGAGTCATGGCTGCATCATTATGATCCTGAAGGAAAACAAGCCAGCACAGTGTGGAAATCGTCAGGTTCTCCAACACCAAAAAAGACAAAAGTTGTTCCATCTGCAGGGAAAGTGATGGTGATCACATTTTTTGACTGTAATGGAATGATTTACCAGCATGCAGTTCCCCCTCACACTACTGTTACAGCAGCATACTGTACGTCAGTATTGGCTACACTGAGGAAGCACATTGCAAAGAAACAACCAGAGCTTTCTCGGACTGGGTGGCGACTTCATCATGACAATGCACGGCCTCACGTCGCAAATCAAGTCATGTAGTTTCTGGCTCGATTCAACATTACCTGTCTACCACATCCACCTTATAGCCCCGATCTTGCAACCTGTGACTTTTTTTATTCCCATCACTAAAAGCAAAGCTTAAGGGAGGGGGGTATTCGATTTGAAAACTGTGAAGCAGTGCTTAAGAAAAGTGAGGCGATTCTCAAGGACTGGCAGAGACGCTATAAAAAGTGCATTGAAGTAGGAGGTGACTACTTCGTAAAAGGTCATGTAAACATTGAATTGGAGTAATAAACATCTGTGAAAAATAATCAGTCTCAGTCTTTGTTGATCAGGGCTCGTATAACCAGTGAATTAAGCTTCTAAATGCTGCCAGTTGGTGTGAAACTGGGTTGCAACTATCCACATGTGTGGGCTTTCTATACATTCCAAAATTGGTACCACCTATATCTCTAGTAATTTTGAGGTCCAGGAAAGGTAATGTGTTGTATTCTATTTCAGTTGTAAATTTTATATGGTTGTCCTGCCAGTTTTGTAAAGTTCAGAGAGTCTTCTTTTTGTTTCTGGGGAATTATGACGAAAAAATACCTACACTCATTAGGAAATGGTTGACTCCGACTACAATAGACCCCACGGAAATATACATCATTAACCTTGTGGAAATTTGCACAAAAAGTAATTACTTCACATTTGACAATAAATTCTACAGACAATCAAAAGGATTAACAACGGGGAGCCCGCTGTCACCATTTTTAGCAGACATATACATGAGCTTTTTCGAGACTCAGACAGTAAAAGCCTTTCCACATTTGTTAAAATTTTGGAGAAGATATGTAGATGGCATTTTCGATGATGGGATCGAACAATCCTGAAAATGTTTCCAGTTTTTAAAACATTTTAAGTGAAGGTGAGTGTAAAAAAAGTGACTCAAAATGACCTCAAGTATGAAGAATAATTTTTATTTCTCCCAGTAAAGCACGAAGGCAGTCTCACATCAGAGACAATTACCCCATTGGTGACTTACTATTTTAAGTACTTTATGTCCTAGGATTAAATAACCTTCAGATGGTTTATTGTTTATTTATGCCAACAAACTTACTGTCAGCTGGGAGAATTCAGTATCATTCTGGCATTTTGTCACAGTAGCTTAATGATTAGAGCACCTGCCTGGTAAGCGGAGGGTCTGTGGTTCAAGTCCCAGCTTTGGCATTGAATTTTTCAGTTCCAATTCTACCTCTCAAATATCTTATTCTTTCTCTGAAGCGCCATAAATGAAGCTTTCTATTTAATTAAATTCCTTAAAGCGATAACATTCTTTCATTTTCTTCTTCTTCATCTGTTTACCCTCCCTGTATGGAGAACTGACACCCTCTAGGAGTTACAGGGGCTCTAATGACCTAGCTGTCGATGGGCCCTTAAACCCTAATCAATCAATCTAGGACTTACAAGCCAGTGCCTAGGGTCAGATGCCTGTTGGGGAGCAGGCGAACCTATGGTCCGGACAGAGTGAAGTGGTCAGTATGAGAGTGAGAAAGAGGATGAAACGAAATGTAAGTAATGATGGAGTGACTGATGGAAGGAGCGGCCGGGGAAACCGGAGAACCTGGAGAAAACCTGTCCAGGTGCCACTTTGTCCATGACGAATACCACATGTGAACTGGGCCGAGTTTGTGATAAGTGAACTATTTAACCACTTGGCCATGGCGTGGCCAACATTCTTTAATATTCCCATCCTCCCTAGAAGCTACCTGCATTCTGGGCAGTTGGAGCCAGCATTACAATAAGGAGAATGTGCCATTGTTGCAGGAGTGAAGATAGCAAGTGTGCAGAATGTCCAGCTACTGTTGAATGCCAAGAACAGAATGCAAGCTCAGCTGGAGATGAGAGTAAAGAAACAAAACTCCACTACAAGTAGCAGCACCATCGCCCAGACAGCCAAGGGAGGTCAGCGTGTGGCACATGTTCCAAATGAGGTATGTAACGTAACATCTTCACAAGCATCGCTGCTTCACAGAGTAAGAAGAAAATAAAAGACTGCAAAATAATTTTATTTAAAATATCTGAAATTTATATGTATGTAACTCAGTTAATAATTGTAAACACACATCTTTTTTTATCTTGTTCATGTCTAAATATTTGTATTTTACTAATGTACAGGCAATAAACAATAAACTTAGAGAATGGGACGAGGGCCAGATAGTAGACATAACCTTGGTTGGTTCAGATTGGGGCAAGCTCACCTTGCATGTGTGTTACAGAAAGTGCTGGTGCATCCAGTGATAACCAATGAAGGAGGAGGCAAATTCCCAGCAAACTTCCGTCAGAAACACTTGGATCATCTGGTGCAACAATACATGAAACTGACCGGAGATGTGGAATATTCAACAACAAAGGTGAGTCTGTATCCTGCAGCTTGTGGCAGAAGTTAGAAGCTATTATGTGTACTTGCTTCATTCTCCAAATGACTTTGTTCTCCCTGATTTTGCCTGTATCATCAAACGGATTGGTCCTTATGTAAACAATGCCTAAAATGTACCCCTCTGTTTTCTCACTCTGATTGGAGAAGTACTTTCTTAACCCTTTGGCTGCCAAGATCCAATGAAATCCGATGCCAGATGCCTATGAATAATGCCATGATCCGATCCAATCCGATCCGCTGAGGTTGGTTTTTTGCGTTCAAATAATTTACAAATTATACAACAGATGGCGTATGTGTCCACCTATATCTAATGTACGATATCTAAATTGTGTGTTGGTATCATTGTTTGTTTGTTAATCTCTGCATTTCCTCTACAATTAATTTTTCTTTCTGAAGTTGTCACGAATTGGACATGTTAGTGCGTTACAAGAAAAGAGCGGCAAACACATGATGTAGGTTAAAATATGATTTGAAGCTTTCCTGGCGACGAACATATTGAAGATACTCTCGGGCTTCGAGCCAGGTGTAGTGATGAAGAGCCATCAACGCTTCGGGAGTGTACATCTCTCCCATCATCAGGATGAATGACTAGCAAGAGTGAAGGGAATAGTATACATACTGTCCGCTATACCGCTCGCAAAAGTTAAAGGCTGACCAATGCTCAAGCAGAGCGCTGTTGCCAAGCGTAGTGCGTGTACCGGCAGAGAGTCTGTACATAAAAGCGCTTGAGATGCATGTACCACATTCAGCAGCGCTGGTAGGAGGGGCAAGCTTAGGATTCGCTACAGTCTGCAGTAAGACCCGCCTCCATATGCCTTTAACTTTTGCGAAGATTATAGTACATACCGACTAGAAAACACCCAGTCAATGGCATTCATCAAGCAAAAACTCTAAATTGTAGTTCATATTATTATGCTCATTTCAACAATTTTAAACATAGAAGTTTCATAATTTGTAATCTTATAAATAATATAATGATTAATTGATAAGCAAAAGCAAAAATTGGTATGTGATAATAATTATGGTGTCAAAAATAAACTGAAAGTGGAAAATTAAAATTGAAAAATAAAAATTTAATAATTCAATTTTTGTTTTAAAAATATGTGTAATAGAGTAATGTTCTCAAAAGTGTGTATAAATAAAACAATATTTCAGAAGTGACTGCAAAAAATCTCAACTCAACCGATTCAAAATTGAGGTGAGTGGAAAGCTTTGTGTAGAACCTTACATTTCTCCATATTTAGGGTTGGCAGTTTAAGCAGTAGCATAGCATTTAGCTTGGCAGCAAAAGGATTAACCACGTGGAGTCTGGAAATATCACTGGTTGCCTTTGACCCACCAACCTCTTTGTGCCATAGTTTAAAACAAGCTGCTGATTAGGTAACAGTTGCATATAGCAGTGTGAACTAAACACATAAATAACAAATATATCCTCACAGTTAACAAGTGTTGTTAGGAAGTTGGAACCATGGTCAAGTAACAGCTTGTAGGAAGGTAGGGGTCATCGTTCGTTGACAAATGCAAGCACTTTCTTGACTGTAGGTGGCTCATTTATGAGGAAGGAATGATGAACTCTTTGACGAACTGCACTCCTAACAAATTTGTCACACTGAACTTCTAGCAGTAGCTTTTTACATTTTGTTGGTTAACTTGTCTGTTTTTAGCCTTTCACTGCACATGGAATTTCTACTTAATACTACTACTAACACATCTGTCAGGTTAACAACACCCTTGTAAGTCAAAGTTGGATATTTCTGGCATACTTTGTAAATTATAACTTTGTTACCACTCGTTAGAGGCTTCCCTCTGCAATATTTTACAAAGTGCACTTGTTTAGTCTTGATGGTTCACCTTCCCTCTTCCATCACTGGCAAGGGACACCTTTGACCTCAAACACTCGTAACCTCATGAAAATGGGCTTAGAATAACAATCAATCGTAAACAAAACAGTGGTCTGTGTCATTTCCATGCAAAACGTTGCATAGAGGGAAACAAAGTGCCAAGATATCAATACCATAGGAGGGAAATTATTTGTAATTCAATGACGTCAGTGTATCATTACATTTTCAATCAACAGTGCCAAAAACCCTCTGCTTAAATTATTTATAATACTGCAAAATACACATACCACATATGTGATAGTGTTTACATTAGTCAAAGTGCAGATGCGGGATTTCGATGAAGAGGTTAAAACAAAGTGGAAGAGAACAACAAGCCGCATTATCACACTCCATATAACTTTCTCATTGACGCAGTCCAATATCAAAACCCACATTAATTATCTTTGCAAATGATGATATGGTGTATGGGAATACATGATAAAGGATGATATGATATTGACATACCCATATCATCATTTGCAAATATAATTAGTGGGACTGCGTGAATGAGAAAGTGATATGGAGTGTGATAATGCGGCTTGTTGTTCTCTTCCACTTTGTTTTAACCTCTTCATCGAAATCCCGCATCTGCACTTTGACTAATGTAAACACTATCACATATGTGGTATGTGTATTTTGCAGTATTATAAATAATTTAAGCAGAGGGTTTTTGGCACTGTTGATTGAAAATGTAATGATACACTGACGCCATTGAATTACAAATAATTTTCCTTCTATGATATCTTGGCACTTTGTTTCTCTCTATGCAACGTTTTGCATGGAAATGACACAGACCACTGTTTTGTTTATGATTGATTGTTATTTGAAGCCCATTTTCATGAGGTTCCGAGCATTCGAGGTTAAAGGCATCCCTTGTGAGCAATAGAATGGCAGTCTGTGCATGATCTTCACCCAGTTTCTGATTAAATGTGATTAATTACTTTGGATTCATTCTGCTACAGTTCTATGTACTATAACACCTTAAACATGCCATTTTTACCTTATACAGAGAAGATGCACCAGTTTTTGTTAGTATTGAGTGAATGTACCTTGTATTACGCAGCATCAGCCGATTTGTTTACATAAATGCTGAAACTGGCCACGATCGTTGTCCATACATTTTTGGCACCTTTTTAGGAAACTATCCATCACTTGCTGTAGTTGACGAGAAATACTGGCAGTTTCCTGATGGATATTTTGTTTTAAATCTTCCAGGGTGTGTGGGTTTGTCTTGTACAATTTAATTTAAAAGGTGAGTCAATTAATAACACTAAACAACACTTGATTTAAAGTTGCTATTCTCCAGTATACCAATAAAAAAACTTCCACCACTAATCAAAAACTGGCTCAAAATACTTGGAATGTCATCATCAGAAATTGCAGAATACATAGAACTCGCCAAATTATGCACAGAACAAAATTTCTTCCAGTTCCAAACAAAGTATTTCCATCAAACTTCAGGTTTAGCAATGGGCAACCCTCTCTCACCGCTCTTGGCAGATATTTACATGAGTTCATTGGAAATAAGGATCACAAAAGGTTTCCTGTGGATGTTCAAACTCTAGCAGCAATACGTAGATGACATATTTGCATTAGTTCCAAAAAGACACATCAGTGACGCATTAAAACTCCTAAACATACAGGAAAAAAGTATAAATTTCACAGTGGTAGTGGATAAAGATGATCAATTACCATTTTTAGATCTAACATTAATCAAAAACAAGGATAGAATAAACTTTGATATTCACAGAAAACCAACGCAGACAGACAACTACATAAAAGCTAATAGTTACAATCCAAGAAGCCACAAACAAGCAATTTTCAATAGTTTAACACATAGATTGGTGAACATCCCTCTTTCAGCAGAAGAATATAAAACAGAATATTACAAAATAATTGAAATAGCAAAAAAAAAAAAAAAAGGCTTCCCCAAAGAATTAGTAGATATAAAAGTAAAACGAGCAGAAAAGAAAAAATTATTAAAAGAAACTACCACTCTCACAACAGCAGAAACAAAAATGACATTAAAAAATTCACATATCATCCATGGACCTTTGATAAATTTAAAAAGGTGTTCAAGCATTCAGCTATCACCAGTAAACCATTACTCCATAAAAAACCTACTACTTTCAAACATCAAAGATGCTATTCTACCTAACAAAAAATCTGGCATATACCAAATTGAATGCATTGATTCTAATGAAGTATACATAGGAAAAACCAAAAGTAATTTAGAAATTAGATCCAAGGAACACGTTAGAAACATTAAGAGTAAACAATTGGAAAAATCAGCAGTTGCCTTTCACTTTTGGACAAAAAATCATGACATAAAGCTAGAACCGAAACTTCTCAAATACATAACCGGAAAACAAGAACTGTCCACATGGGAACAAATGTTCATTTTAAAAAATAGAAACCGAGTATTTCATTTCGACATTCCCCAGAAAGATATTTTCAGCAAATTCCTTGAACTGTCACCAGAGGAAACATCAGAAGAACCATTGCCATCTGCACCATGGAAGCCCAGTTATTGTCCGGTTGATAATGGAGGAAAGTTAGCCTCCAAAATGTGTTCTGGAAAATTATAACGGCTTGTGTGTTTAAAAACACCAGCAGTAAGTTTGTTGGCATAATGAAATAATAATTATAAATGTAAGTGTTGTTAAGTGTTATTAATTGACTCACCTTTTAGATTAAATTGATTATAACAATACTGTTTTCAAACTTCTAAGAAAGGAAGATTGTCTAGTACACTTTCACTTGGCGAGCTGACTAAGTTAACACATATGAATCATAAATAAACACATGCTGTGCAGTAGAAAACAAATGCTGAGCCATAATACACTTTGTGACTAAGTAAAGGACAAAATAATAAAGCCCACTGGTAATAACTCAACCACACGATAGTGTGTCAGCTCAATACTGCACTTTCAGAGCAGAGAAAAACAAATCAACCACATGACCTTGTGTACAGTGTTTGGATGTTTTTGGGTCTCTCTGTATTACTAGAACATAGCTGTAGGGGCAAAATGGTGCATGTGCATGACCATGTGTGAAACATTGTTTGACGCAGGGCAAGGAGACAGAGCATGAGATCTGCGAGAGAGCAACATCCAGAATGGTGTACTCCAGTATTATGGCAACCACCATCAACAAAATACGCAAGGAATGCGAGATTAAAGGTAATTATCAACACTGTCCTTATATACAGAGTGACTCACTACATATAGTTCCATTCCTGTCTATGCCCTAATGCCCAGGTAGCTGTAGAAAAACCATCAGATTTTTAAAAGCTATTGTCAGGACACTTTCCAATGAAAAGGAAACTTGAAGTCCTTAAGAATGATGCAGCATCCTTAAAGGCGACTTAGGGAGCACTTTGCAACCATTTTTTTACCCCAACAAATGAGGAAAAAATTTTACAGATCATGAAGGATCTTAAACTGAAATACTCCACTGGTGTTGATTGAGCATCAGACTTCCTTCACGTAATTATGAACCCACTGACATATTTGTGCAATATGTCACTAACAACAAGTACTTTTCCATCATGCTTAAAAAGAGCCCTCATCAAACCATTGCACAAAAAAGTGAAAAAGAGGTGATATGTCCAACTATCAGCCTATAGCTTAACTATCTGTTTTCTCCAAATATTAGAAAAGCTCTTCTCTAAACAACTCATAAACTTTGTGGAGAAACATACACTACTATCTGAATTTCAGCATGACTTCAGGAAAAATCGGTAAACTGAACTGCAGTGTTCACTTTTATAAGGGTATCCCTTAAAGCCACAGGTCAAAAGCAAGATGCCTTAGCTATTTTCCTAGACTTAACAAAGGCTTTTGATATGGTAGATCACCAGAAATTGTTAATTAAACTAGAGGGACTAGGCATCAGAGGATTAACTAGTGAATGGCTAAAATTATACCTGAGTAATCAAATACAAATCGTTCCAGTTGGTGCAGTTTTTCAAATAAAATGACGTAGGTGAAGAGCTTTCGACTCTGTAGTTACCTCGAGTCGAGGTACAGGGTCAATAACGTGGATATGGAATGAAGTCTTTTACAATGTTTTATTTGCACCTTTTTTTTACTGTAAATTACACACGTCACATTAATAGAAATTCTATGCACGCGGATCGACTTCCTCAATGTTTACGTTATATCTTGTCAATGGAAATTTCACTTATAGCGTCTATCCCACACACATTAAAAACACGTCTTGCCTCTTTTGGCATTGGACGCTAAGAGAGATTGACTGCCACATTCTTTAACTATGCGTTTATATTCATATGTGTATATGCATATTTCATGGCGTCCGATATGACATCATCTTGCATATGTATTATATAGTTCTCAAAATGTTGGGGAAGCGATCTCAATCTATCCTTCCAACACGTTTAATATTACATTTAAAATAATTCTTATAATTATATATATTAAATTGGAACATAATACTCAACATTAATGATGCTAGTAAACAAATAATATTCTCAACAATGAAACCATGGTGTAACACATTTAACACTAACCAAATCATTACCGACATGAAAAATAAGCTAAATTTACAATATTTTTGATATAAATGTTTTCTTTTTGGAGACTAACCATATATTCTGTCTCACAGTCCAAAGTCAAATATAGGTTTCCACAAGGTTCCATATTAGGCCTTATTTTATTTCTTCTTTTTGTAAATAACTTCCAATTAAATGAACCATCTACAAAATAGTATATTATGTAACGATACTGTAATGGTAGTAATTAAGACGTTAGTTTCCTAATT
This sequence comes from Tenodera sinensis, assembly GCA_030765045.1. Classification (NCBI taxonomy): domain Eukaryota; kingdom Metazoa; phylum Arthropoda; class Insecta; order Mantodea; family Mantidae; genus Tenodera; species Tenodera sinensis. The sequence goes on along the minus strand of CM060971.1, from coordinate 23,317,919 downwards.
TTCATACAAGCATCTTAATTACCATTATAGTTAAGTTTCATATGACAATTTATGCTCAACCATATACCTAATTTTATAGTTGAAATATTGTAAAATGTTGTACACCCACCAGGGACAATGACCTACAGCTGATATTTGGAGTTCTTGGCAGGCGCTAAACGATCGATTCATTTCCAGCACATCACAGCTGCATGATGAAAATGATAACCTTGGAATGTTACGTAACATTGAAAAATAGGAGGCAAATTGAAGATAGAATAGAATAGAAGGCAGATGAAATTTTATTTCATGTATAAGTTTTTTATTGTGCAATTAGTGAAATTAATTTGCAGGATTGTGCTTAGTGCAATATTCTTGGAAGTTGATGCTGTATTGAGGTTAATTTTTGTGTTTTGTGTTTGTCCAACATTTCAGCATTTCCTAAACTCGCGTTAGTTGCATTTCAACAATTGATATTGTGCTTTGCTGTTGCTGCATGAGAATTCTCTGATTGGTGGAACAACTGTCCTTTAATGAAAATTGAATTGTCTGATTGGATGAAGACCAGTCCTTTAATGAAAGTTTGAACTAAAGGAGGTCCATTAAAGGATCGCTATCAGACTTATAATTAATAAGTTTGGGTATGGACGAGCATAAGCTATATTGTATGCTGGTGACACAAATGCTCTGATCAAAGCAACTCAACAAGAAACATTTATAATTGTCATTCAGCACACCACTGAGATAATCACTAATTGTTTTACATGTAATAACCTCATGATAAATACGGAAACAACTGTAGTAATGGATATACACATTAACATCATCCTGTCCCTTAAGTACAACTCCTCAATCACACACTTATAAAAGTTGAATCCATCAAATTCCTTGCCATCTGGGTACAAAGTAATATGCAATGGGATTACATTAATGTAATAAACAAAAAAACTTAGTTTGCTGTGCTACGTGATTAGAGTATTAACGAGTTGCACAAGTGGCATAATTTGCGCATGTTCACACTATGCCAAAAAGTGCAAAACAATTAAAATTGCTAGTTAAATGCAAAGGTAATATCTGATAAACAAATATTTGTATAATGATTGTAATTAACATTATGCTAATGGCTTCATTGCCAGAGGCAAGTCACTAGAAAACAACAGCATTATGACAGAATGACAAAAGTCTAGTCCAGTTACTTTTCTATCTGTTTATTTTGCTTCTGCACAAATACAGTTTTCTTTTACTGACATTAACACAGTCTAGTCTTTTGTGATATTACAACTCACAACTGTTTTCTTCTTGTAGACTTGACTCGGTCATTTCACTGTCCCTCTTATGCTAACTTCAAGGATACAGTCATTCGTTGCTCATTAAAACCTCACTTCAATGTGACGTATCTTTCACAACGAAAGTACCGTCCACACACACAGCCGTCTCACACTCACTGACACACTGACCAACTCAAAAGCTGCCTGCCCTCACTTGCACTGCAAGCTTTTATACTGACGACAAGGTAGCCAGATCTTTCTCAAACTTTCACAAACAAGCCTGCCAAATGATGTGGAAAAGCTCCTTTTTTTGACGTACCATGCTCATTATTGTCATATGTTTGCTTGCGTGAGTGGTGTGGGGAAGCTTGACCTTGTGACGGGCTTAAGAGATGGTCAGTTGGCAGGAGCAATGTGTACTCCTTTCTCATCTTGGGCCTAGTAGGTAGGTAGGTACCTACACAAATAACACAAATTCAATTGTGAATCTGATGCTTTAATTCGATCATTATACTTTATACCTACACTTGTATGGAAAGTTATAATTGCTGATTTTTAGCAAGATACTTAAACTTTCTAGTGAGCTTGAGATTGCGTGTCATAAGATTTAGCAAATTTTCACACAATACACAAACTATCTTCTTTTTCTCGGCACTTTCAATAGTATTATCTTAGTTTGGATAATATATTGAACTTTTCATAGAATCACTAAAAGAATTAATTCTTCTTCACAATAAAACCTTGGTCCAGGAGTATTTAAAACACTTAATAATCCTTTTAGTATAGCGGCACATAAATTCCATGTCTACATTCGCTGAAGTCATCAGACTAAGAGAGAATTCAACATCCCCGCATTGCTAGGAACAATGTGATTCTGTGAACATCCCTCTTTCAGCAGAAGAATATAAAACAGAATATTACAAAATAATTGAAATAGCACAAAAAAACGGCTTTCCCAAAGAATTAGTAGATAAAAAGGTAAAACAAGCAGAAAAGAAAAAATTATTAAAAGAAACTACAACTCTCACAGCAGAAAAAACAAAAATGATATTCAAAAAATTCACATATCATCCATGGGCCTTTGATAAATTTGAAAAGGTGTTCAAGGAATACAACATTGAGCTAGCAGCAGTAAACCATTACTCCATAAAAAACCTACTACTTTCAAACATCAAAGATGCTATTCCACCTAACAAAAAATCCGGCATATACCAAATTGAATGCAGTGATTGTAATGAAATATACATAGGAAAAACCAAAAGAAATTTAGAAATCAGATCCAAGGAACACGTTAGAAACATTAAGAGTAAACAATTAGAAAAATCAGCGGTTGCATTTCACTTTTGGACAAAAAATCATGACATAAAGCTAGAACCGAAACTTCTCAAACACATAACCGGAAAACAAAAACTGTCCACATGGGAACAAATCTTTATTTTAAAAAATAGAAACCGAGTATTTAATTTTGACATTCCTCAGAGAGACATTTTCAGTAAGTTCATTGAACCGCCACCAGAAGAAACACCAGAAGAAGCATCACCATCTGCACCATGAAACACCATGGAAACCCAGTTATTGTCCGGTTGATAATGGAGGAAAGTTAACCTTCGAAACGCATCCCGGAAAAATATGTTGTAAGTGTTGTTCAGTGTTATTAATTAACTCACCTTTTAAATTAAATAACCTTATATATTTAAATGAGTAACTCTTGTATATATATTCCGTGCAACTTAGAAACAGCTCTAACAATTTCGATGAAATTTTTTATTCAGACAGGGTTTTGCTTATTAAGTTTATCTGTATAGGTGTTATTCCTGAAAACACGTGAATTTACACGTAACAGTCACACTTACTCTAAACCTTATTTTGGCCATAATTTCTCTGTTAATAGGCCAATTTGAACAAACAAGCCAGGATATTAAAAGTCTCGTCACGGTAACGGCTCCAATAATTAGGATGAAAATTTATATTTAGTTAACATTTTGCTTTTCAAGTTCATCTAAATAAGTATCTTCTCCCAAAATAAAAAAACACACAATTAAAAAAAGAAAAAGAAAAGAAAAGCTGAGCGAAGCTTGGTCACCCAGGTACTAGATATAACTAACCTTGACAATGCACATGGCAGGAGTTGAGCTCGAAAACTCAAATATCACCAGATTCTAGTGACATCCTCTAATGGTGGGAAAATGTCAATGTTGCACTTGAATAATCTTTGTTAAATTGCAATCACTATAACAGTTGTGCCCATATCATCAATAAAGGTTCACTAACAATGTCCTACCTTAGAAGCTTATTTGTTTCCACACATTTTGCAAAATATAGAATGTGCAAAAGAACATGTCAATATTGGATATTGTAACAAATTGATAGTGTTATGTAGTGCTTTGTAGTGACTGTTATTTTGTGGTACAGCAGGAGAACGAAGTGCGACCACCAACTCGTCCATTGTAACAGGAAGCAACAGCAAAGGATCTTGGAGCATGCGCAAAGGGGCAAAGGAACCAGGTACGTAATGCCATCCTGTCATAGAAGTAGTGGGGTGTTGTGAAACTGGTGGTAGTTGGGAGGTACGAGAAGATTCAGGACTGAAAAATTCAGTGCCACAACTGGGATTTGAACCACAGCAGCTCTAACCACTAAGCTACCATGGTAACTCGCCAATATGACACTAAATTCCCCAACTGATCCGTATTTTCCCGGTAGACCACTAGGGAATCTCATACCCCAAGGATGACTTACAATTGTAAGTAGTGTAACAAAGGGCCCAAATCCAGCCCAGGTACTTTCCTATCACCTTATTGTCCTCTAAAATGTTGCCACAAATAGTTTTGTTCTTGTCATTAACACAGTCAGTCTTTTGGCCTATCACAACTCACAACTTTTACTTCTCAAACCTTGTGGAATTTTCTCACAATGCACCGAGGTATTTTTCATGATGACACACACGCACAGCTGTCTCACACTCACACACTGAGTGGCTCATGTCCATAGCTCTAATTAACTATGAACTTACTCATTGCTGTTTTGTGGCCTCTTTATATAGTGGTGATGATGTCACACAGATCTTTCTCGAGTTCCACGCACGCACGCACATACACATACACACACACGTACCAGTGATCTCGAAGGCACTAGAAAAGCCCCTTGTCCCTTTAATTGACAGTGTTACTTACAAGCAACATGCAACTTTGTTAAGATTTTAGATACTTTATTGGCTCTTTCTTTTTAATTTGTTTTTATGCTAACCTAAATAAATAAAATTCAAGCATTTGCAGCTGTCTTGCATTGTAAAAATATTAAATATTTTCAATAAAAGTGAGTGTTCTGTTTTTTTGAGAAAAAGAAGCAAAATCCATGCAACTGCCATCAAATGTAACCCCGTCAACTTCCAAGAGTGCTATTACACTGATTATCTTACTTGGGCTCTCCCCATCCTTTACCACAGGCACATTTGACTGCAGTTGCTGGGATTCCAATTTGTGATGTTCGGTTTTGAATGGCTGTCCAGTCCATTGTGTATTGCCTTAATCATTAGGGCTATTTGAAATTGCTTCGGCTAAGATGCCTCTGAAAGTGATACGAAAACCGGTTTATGAATGTAACAAAATGTGTATGTCCTTTTTCAGAATCAGGTTTTTCGCTGAGCAGACTGTACCAGCTGTTGTTACCATACGTAATGTCACCAGAAGATCTGGTTTCCAACGGTTATCCGCGGCCTCACCCTGAAGAGAGGGGCATGGCCGTGGTTACAGTGAATGCAGCATTTAGAAATAAAATCTGCAACCCAAACAGCATGTTACGCACATGTGGTCGTTGTGGCAAGCCGTACACCGTAAACAAATTTGGCCTACAGATAAAAGAAGAACAGTGTGTGTACCATTGGGGACACCTCATACAGACAAGAGGTGAGTTGTCCTCCAGGAAGACTGTATGTTTTTAAACTATGCTCTCCCATATCTGCTTTTACAAGGCTCCATCTTCTGTCGACATCATGCGAATCAAGATAACATCTATACAACTGGTTTTATTACAGATCTTCTTAGAAGTACAATGAAAATCGGAACTGGTTACTGTTGAAATTCTCTTTGCCTTGAAACAATATATGTTTGTCCCCAGAGGTAATTAAATTAATCATGAACTTGAATTTATTCATATATGTATGTATTTGACTCTGTCCCATATCATTTTTTCATTGCCAAGAAGATTTTCTATTCATGAGGATGATAATTATTGTTAAATGTTATTTCACAATTGTATTTATGAAATTAATTTTTTTTTCTTTTTGTATGTATTTCATGTCAGAAATGTCAAAAAGCCAAATTAATATTGTTTTCTTAGTAAATTCGAGATTATAACGAAACACAAAATAAGTCATAAAATTACGTCACAAGTAAGTATAAATAAGCAAGAAAATATTACAACACATCATCTTAACAACGCAGTGATATTAAATTTTCTCTTGGTCCATCGTCTTTGAACAGAACAGACGTCTTTTGTATGGGCGGTTCAATTAAGTGATTGTTGAATAATAATTGAATATTAGTGGCCCAAGGTTTAGAATTGAAGAAATTATTATTGACCAATTTGACTACAAAAAGTTAAATTATGTAATCCGTATTAATTAATGCAATACAATTAAATCAACTAAATATAAGAAGAGAGACAACGCATTTAGCGAAATTTCACTAAATATTTCAATACAAAATCTTGATTGTGCCAAGAGAAAGAAATTAGTTAAAAACTAAGGAGTTTTAAATTGTGCTAAGACTCAAAGACTGTGGTAATTTACAAAGGTGCGAATAAAAATTCAACAAAGAAATTGAGTGTAATATTTGATCTCGCCCTGAGATAGAAATAGACTCTCATCAATAGCTTCCATCATGACATAAGATTCAATGACGAGCAACTTATAACATCCTTTTAAAAAAAGCTGCACCAGTATATACGAATGGCCAGGACATAAAAGAACAAATAATGACATCACATTTGAGAAAAAATAACTGCAGTTCTTAAATATAATAAATATTTAGAAACTACAAGCTTCACTTATCTTAGTATTTGCTGCAAGTTGTTGAAATTAATTAAATGAAACTAATGTCAGGTTGCATTCATCATATCCTCAGTTCTACTCTTGTTTATAACAGTTATCATCGCTACAAAAGCTCAGTTACCTAATACGTCTGTAAATATGGCGGACTGCGCAGGCAACATGCAGTCAGCTGTTGTAACCAAACATTAAACAATTACTATATCAAATTGTTCTCGAGAATCCACAGCAGGCTTAAATATTAAAAGCCCAAAAAATGTATATGGATATGTAAATTGTTAGCCCTGCAAGCCGTGTCCACTGTACTGGCAACAGGACAAATAAATAATCTAACCTAAACGGCTTGTGGCACTTTTAATGTGATGGGTATTTTAATAAAACATTTAATTTTTTCTGGAAAATTCATTAACGATTTTTGTGACCATTAATATATATTACTGAGGTGGTTATTACATAGATATATTTCATAAATAATAGAAATCAAGTTAATAGTATGTTTAAATTTTATGTTATGAAATGAGTTGAACTCTCCTATCCATCCGTACTAAGCTTAAAACCATTAAAATTGTTCCTTATCTCTTTCCTGCTTCTCATATTTGTGTCTTGATGTGTAATTTTGCCTTCAACATGATGTAAAAGGTTGAGAAGTAAAACTAAGTAAAACAATTCCTAGAAAAGTGTGATCGTTTTCCTGGTCCTCTAACCACAATTCATTTTGTAGTAAACCCAATATACCTCAGTCCATATCCTGTTCTCTTCTCATCACCATCTCCACCAACGTCTTTTACTTCTAATACATCTTTTCTTCCTACTGAGAGAGACTCGTGCAAATATATCCCAAACCTTTAGTTAATATAGCAACCGTTAAATTAATATTTGCATCTGCCATGTTTATTTCTCATGCTTGCTACATGAACTGTCATTTTATTGGACCAAAATGAATCATTGTGTGATAGACACTGTTTTTTGGTGTGTGTGTGTGTGTGTGTGTGTGTGTGTGTGTGTGTGTGTGCAATTCCATTGGACACAGTCTCTGATGTGAGACTGCCTTTGTGGTTTACCAGGAGAAATACGAACTGGCTTGAGAATTTAATGCCATTCTGGCAGTTTGTCACAATAGCTCAGTGGTTAGAGCGTCCACCCGGTAAGCGGAAGGTCTGTGGTTCAAATCCCAGTTGTGGCATTGAATTTTTAAGTTCCAGTTGTACCTCTTAAACTTTGCCCACACACGGCTTGTGTGTTTAAAAACACCAACAGTAGGTTTGTTGGCATAAATAAAATAATAATGCTGAACGAATTTTAACGAATGTTTAACGAATTTTCATTTTTGAGAACTAAGCGGGACTGTTAGGGCCACCTCTATAACACAGTGGTAGCATGCCTGTCTCTGGTGTGGAGAACCCAGGTTCAATCCCCAGGTCCAGGGTGCACTCAGCCTCGTTAGGTCACTAACGATCCGATTGAGGAGATAGTTGATTAAGAAATATCAGCCCTCGGTTGTGAAGACCACATAACCAGCCGGGAGTGCTCAGGGTGCTGACCATATCACACCTGATACCTGTCGAGGGCAGAGGTGGGGTACGCAGCAGCTGGGCGGTAGGTGGTAGTCTGTTATGCTGTGGTTTTTTTAAGAGGTTATATATGTTTGCAGCACATGGTGGCTGGGAGAGACGCTACACCTGTTGCAGTGGAGACAGTGAAGGTGTTGGTTGTGGTGTAGCGCAGTGTTATGTGTCAGACGGGTTTAACCCAGATAAGCTAAGACGTTATGTTATTGTTTGTAGCAGATGGTGGCTGGGAGAGATGCTACACCTGTTGCAGCGGCGACAGTGAAGGTGTTGGTTGTGGTGTAGCGTAGTGTCACGTGTCAGACGGGTTTAACCCAGATGAACTAAGACGTTATGTTATTGTTTGTAGCACATGGTGGCTGGGAGAGACGCTACACCAGTTACAGCGGCGACAGTGAAGGTGTTGGTTGTGGTGTAGCGTAGTGTTATGTGTCGGATGGCTTTAACCCAGATAAGCTAAGACGTTATGTTATTGTTTGCAGCACATGGTGGCTGGGAGAGACGCTACACCTGTTGCAGCGGCGACAGTGAAGGTGTTGGTTGTGGTGTAGCACAGTGTCACGTGTCAGACGGGTTGAACCCAGATGAACTAAGACGTTATGTTATTGTTTGCAGCACATGGTGGCTGGGAGAGACGCTACACCAGTTGCAGCGGCGACAGTGAAGGTGTTGGTTGTGGTGTAGCGTAGTGTTATGTGTCGGATGGCTTTAACCCAGATAAGCTAAGACGTTATGTTATTGTTTGCAGCACATGGTGGCTGGGAGAGACGCTACACCTGTTGCAGCGGCGACAGTGAAGGTGTTGGTTGTGGTGTAGCACAGTGTCACGTGTCAGACGGGTTGAACCCAGATGAACTAAGACGTTATGTTATTGTTTGCAGCACATGGTGGCTGGGAGAGACGCTACACCTGTTGCAGCGGCGACAGTGAAGGTGTTGGTTGTGGTGTAGCACAGTGTCACGTGTCAGACGGGTTGAACCCAGATGAACTAAGACGTTATGTTATTGTTTGTAGCACATGGTGGCTGGGAGAGACGCTACACCAGTTGCAGCGGCGACAGTGAAGGTGTTGGTTGTGGTGTAGCGTAGTGTTATGTGTCGGATGGCTTTAACCCAGATAAGCTAAGACGTTATGTTATTGTTTGCAGCACATGGTGGCTGGGAGAGACGCTACACCTGTTGCAGCGGCGACAGTGAAGGTGTTGGTTGTGGTGTAGCACAGTGTCACGTGTCAGACGGGTTGAACCCAGATGAACTAAGACGTTATGTTATTGTTTGCAGCACATGGTGGCTGGGAGAGACGCTACACCTGTTGCAGCGGCGACAGTGAAGGTGTTGGTTATGGTGTCGCGTAGTGTTATGTGTCGGACGGCTTTAACCCAGATAAACTAAGAGGTTATGTTATTGTTTGCAGCACATGGTGGCTGGGAGAGACGCTATAGTGAAGGTGAAGGTGTTGGTTGTGGTGTAGCGCAGTTATGTGTCAGACGGGTTTAACCCAGATAAACTAAGAGGTTATGTTATTGTTTGTAGCACGTGGTGGCTGGGAGAGACGCTATAGTGAAGGTGAAGGTGTTGGTTGTGGTGTAGCGCAGTTATGTGTCAGACGGGTTTAACCCAGATAAACTAAGAGGTTATGTTATTGTTTGCAGCACATGGTGGCTGGGAGAGACGCTACACCTGTTGCAGCGGTGACAGTGAAGGTGTTGGTTGTGGTGTAGCACAGTGTCACGTGTCAGACGGGTTTAACCCAGATGAACTAAGAGGTTATGTGAAGACACTACCAGTAGATAAGGAACCTGATGATGGAAACCATGGAGTGTATGCTCTGGACTGTGAAATGTGCTATACAACGTCTGGACTGGAGCTGACGAGGGTAACAATGGTGGACAGTTCACTCAACACTGTGTACGAGGCACTTGTCAGACCCTCCAACCCCATCATCGACTACAACACCAGGTGAGAGATATAACCACCTGCATAACACACTAGCACAAAGTTTGGGAAGGTAGAATGAGACTGAAAAATTGAATGCTATAGCTGGGGTTTGAACCACAGATCTTCTGCTCTCTGTCTGGTTGTCCTAAGCACTGGGCTACCATGGTAACATAATTTCTCTAGCTAACTTGCGTTTTAGGCTGGTTCACAACCAACGACAACGGAAACTATAACCAGAATGAGAGTCTTAAAATACATGTATTCAAATGAGAGTGTTCACAATCAACGCCAAGCCTTCCCAGGGCCTGGGAACGGGAGAGAAGACTTAGCCAAGATTCAACTTTGGTATTTTCTTAACGGGCATGCCATATTAGATCGGTTGTGTGCATATTAAAGACTTCTTCCTTCAAGGTAGTAATTCTTCAAGGTAGACATGATGTAAACAGCTGCTAGAGCTCTCACTAGTCACAACTGTGGGAAAATCAAACTGGAAAGAATTTTAGCAGTGCATCTCTCATTTTCATAAATTGGTTAGTGTTGGTTGTATGGTTTGGCTGGTACTTTTTAAGCTTTTCTGCATTTATATTATACATTGTTTTATTATATAAACTTCTGGATTGTTGTTGTTAGCTAATGCCAGATTTCTGACAATGAAGTCATTAATCCTCTTGCTCTCCAATATCAAATATCAATAGAAACTTCTGGATTGTTATTGCTTTGATTATTCATATAATCTATACCCCAGCTGCTGTAACTTTGCACTTGACAGCTTGCATGGATTCACGTTAAGTTGGCTGTTCTGTGCTTGCAACGTTGTCAAAGTTGCTAATACACAATAGCAGGCGACGTAGCTTTCTATTGCGTCACAAAACCACTTAAACAATGCATGTAAGCTATGAATGTAGAAGGACAATAAACTGCTTTGTTATTATCAATAATTGAAGATAAACGCAAGTATAACACACTGCAACATAGGTAAAATGAATTACTAGTCTTTGACAGTAAAATTAAAGAAATGGAGTAATCCTGTGATAATGACAGAAAGGAATATAAATATAGTGTTATAAACTACTTTGAACTCGCTGATTTAAAATGACAATGGTGCAATCCATTTGCCTTTTTATATTGGAGACCAATCTCTCTTAACACTGCTTTCAGTGATATTTTGCCTCCAGTGAAAAGCTCTGCATTTCTTAACGTCCTCCAACATTGTGTCATATCGGACGAATGAATGAAATTAAATGGGTGAAATGATGCTCAAATGAGCCCGAGGTCCACAGAGCTTTAAGTTACCCGACATTCGTCTTCTCAGGGTAGGGAAAACCTCGGAAAAAAACCTTACCCAGATAACTTACCCTGAGCGAGATTCGAACTCGCGACCTCTTGAACGTGAGGCAGACACGCTAACCATCACGCTACACAGGTGGGCTGCATTTCTCAGTGACTTAAGTATTTTCCATATGGTTGGGTTCTCCTTTCTACCATAGCAGGCGTAAATATGCCTTTGAATGGTGTCCATTTCGAACGCATCAAGCTCTGTGACCGGATGAATGCAGTTTGTTTTGTTCCCTGGAGTTGACAAAAATACCTGCTGTGTTCCAGACGGTCCAAGAACCTGTCTTCCATGTCTTGAACCACTTCTCCCTTGCTGATTACGGCTCCAAGTGTTCTTGCAGTCTGCTCTATAACTTTAGCAGCAGGGGTAGAGGGATGCTCATGCATATCCACGTAGGTATTTCCTCGTTCTTCTTAATAACTCCAATGTTTGGCTATTCAGTGTCACACCTCACTTCGTGAATCGCTTGGCAAACGCTGTCTTTTCTGAGGCACCATCTTGCACGTTAAATTTTGTGTATATAATACAAATAATTTATATAAATATTACGTAAAATATATATATAAAATAAAGAATAAATATATAAATATAAACAACAACACTATCAACAATAATAATAAATATAATAAAGAACTTGCAAAGAACAAGTAGACACATGTGATAGAAATCTCAAACTCAAGCATGTGGCTGGAAGCGGTGGTATCTGGTAACAGCGTGTGGAATGCTGTCCTGCGATTGGCCCAGGAAGTTCTATGGGCAGCGCTTTTCATCTGCTACTCTGCGAGTGTACTAACTTAACTGCTAGCTGTCAAGTGCAAACTTATAACAGCTGGGGTATACATCTTTATTTACTGTTCTATATTATATTTATTTATACCCATCAATGGAGCAAGCAAATTTGACGAAGTGCTCATGTTGAGTGTGCAGGAAAATGAGCATTTGTATAACAAATTATAAGCATGAACGTATGAAGTAAAACACGTGACAAAACATGTTAGCTTCACGTTAAGATCTTGGGTTGGTCAACCTGTTTTTATGTTGACTGAATTTGAAAGCAGGTTAACAATTTTCATTGGTCCAAATAAATAAATGAAATCTCAGTGTGCAATATTCATTATCTATTCCCGTTGCTGTTAGCAGGCTGTTGTCAACCAAAATGTTCATGCTCTTCCTGTTGTCGTAAATGGATGGTTGTGAACCAGCCTTTATTTGTGATCATGTGTTGGCATGCTGCCATGGTACCTCAGTAATTAGAGCTACCAGATGAAGACTGGAAGATCCTCGGTTCAAATCCTAACTATGTCATTGAATTTTTCAGTCTCATTCTATGTTTCTAATTAGATATAGTTTGATCTACAATACCATTTGAAGTGACAAGTTAACCTGTTTACACTATTTAATCGCTTCCAGCCCAAATGACCTCGTTGTCGACGGGCTGTTAAACGCTCACTCACTGTCACTTGCCTATGTTAATGCATGATCTTATTACGTCCAGCTCCTGGTTTTTTGTATTGCTTCTTTGTCATTCTTACCCATTTCTCTTTGATTCTACCCAAAAAGTTTCTCACAGATTTTATAGTTTTTTCCTGCTTTCAAAATGTTTCTGATTGGTTGTATCCTTTAGCATGGTGGTAATCTACTGCTTATCAAGCAGGTGTCCCAGGTTCAATTCCTTATACTGGTATGGGGATTTTCTCCCGCTGGAAGACCTAGTCTAGGGTGCACGCAGCCTCGTTAGGTCCCTGAGGGTACCAATTAAGGAACTGTTTGATTAAAAAGCAGCAGCCTGGGGTCAAGAAGACCACATAATTGGCTGGGAGGGACCGGGGTGCTGACTACGTCCCACCTCTACTGCTGCACACCACCCATAATGCCTATGGTGGGCAAATGTGGGGGATGCTGCGATTGAGCAGTAGGTCTTGGCCCAGACAGGCTGTTGTGACATGGGGTTACATTTTATGTCTCTGATTGGTATTTCCCCATACAAGTACCCCCCTTGTTTGATTATAGTATGATAAATACTGAAAATAAATATTTACTTCACTGCAAGTTGGGCATTCTCCTATATATCTTCTTTCTTGGAAGCTTGAAAGCAGTGTTGTAATAATCAATTTAAACCAAAGAGGTGAGTCGATTAATAACACTACGCAACACTTATAATTTATCGGAACATGTTTCAAAGGCTTGACTTTCTTTCATTGTCAACCAGACATCGACTGGTTCTCCCTGGTGTGGAAGGCGATGTTTTCTTTGAGGTCCCCTCTGGTGGTGGTTCAAGAAACTTGCTGAAAGTATCTTTCTCGGGGATGTTGAAATTGAATAGACCTTAATAGACCAAAGTTATTCCATGTTCTTTAAACATTTTTTGTAAATTTGTTATTAGTCCAAGGATGGTAAGCAAACTTTTTAAAATTATAATCATCTTTTATTTTCTTGAGGGGAGAAAGATTTTTTATATTTAAATTTCTCTTTTTTGTGTATAAAATCTGTGTTAAAACCATTAATTAATGCAGTGTTGATAATGTGTGTATATCTGTATTAAATTCTTCCTTATTAAGGAGTATCTTTATTAACCTATGAATTAAACTATTAAAAACAGAAAATTTATGTGAAAAAGGATTAAAACTTGAAATTGTTATGTAATTAGAAAGAGTAGACTTTCTATAAATGCCAAAATTCAATAAGTTGTTATGTTTTAGTATCTTTAAATCCAGGAATGGAAGACAACCATTGTTTTCAGTTTCCAAAGTGAATTTTATGGCCTTATCTTGTAAGTCTAAAGGTTTTAAGACATCATTTATATGAGAGATAAAATCTGGAGTGAAAACATCAGTGCCATAGCTGGGAGTTGAACTACTGATCTGCTTTAACCACTGAGCTACCATGGCATACGTGCCAGTATGACATTAAATTATCCAACAAATGTTCCATGTTCTTTATGATATTGTAAACCAAATGTTGCCCACTGTTTTCTTCCCATTTTCATTTGTGTTTTGGTTTCTGTTCTCCCACTTTTATCACTGTCATGGCATGTAATACGTCCTGTGATTGGTGATCAGAGGATATGGTCGGTGAATTTATTTTGATAACTCTCCCGGTCAGGTCAGTGAGACCCGTAAACCAACAGCAGGTGTGGAACTCCAGACATTCTGGGGGTTGTGAGAGAGCGATGTGACTGCCAAAACATAAAAATATGGTGCTCTCTAATAAGCGGTTACTATTACTGCTATTGCTCTCTTCAATATCATCAGTGAAAAATATTGGAGAGCAAGAGGATTAATGACTTCATTGTCAGAAATCCAGCATTAGCTAACAACAACTTTTATCACTGACAGACTTGGTTTTATGCATGTTTGACTTCCATAATTGTATTATATTGTAAAAGTGGTTTATTTTGTTAGCAGTCGATAAGAGATTATATTTATTGATTCTCAGGTTCAGTGGAATCACAGAGGAGGACATGAAGGGAGTCACAACGTCTATATTTGATGTGCAGGCCACATTACTCAGTATAGTACACGAGAAAACTATTTTAATTGGTCACAGCTTGGAGAGTGACTTCAAAGCTCTAAAGGTGGGTATGTAAGTATGCTCCAAGGAGCACATGCCCATTCTTTGAAACAAATTATCACATATTTGTTAATTTAAAAGCAGTTAGAAAGGTATTCGAACTTTGATCAACATATCAGATTTTTTTTTATAGTAACTTTTTTCCATCTCTTATACTTTACCAGATATAGAAATAATTGTGAATAAAGTGGACTTACATGCAATTACCATAAAGTTGAATATATACGAGGGGTGTCTCTAAAGTAAGTTAGACTATTTTTTTCAATCCATGGGAAAAGTTGAGAAGTTGCAGGGAACCTTGGTCTGGATGTTGTGGCAGCACTGTAAAATTCCAAAGTGTCTACCTTCAGTAATTGGACATTAAAAGAACAGTAACAAATAGAGACTCCACTCGCTGCCACCATCGATTGCGAGTTGTGCACTTTCCATGGTGAAGATGTTATGTTGAGACAAATGCTTTCTCGTTTTTGTCAGTCGTTCATTGAAGGTGTGGAAATGAAAGGATGACCCAACACCAAAAGAGGCAAAAGTTGTTACATCGCGGGGATTTGAAGGGAGTAATGCTGATCGATTACCTGCCCCATGGGTACACGATGACAGCTGCTCGCCACTGTGAGGTGATGAGAAAACTCACATGAGCAATTCAAAACAGAAGATGGGGAAAATTGAGCCAAATGGTTTTTCTTTTCCACAATAACACTTGTCCACAGTGCTTGTGAAACTCAAGCCCTGTTTGAGCAGTTTTCAGTCATCCACCTTACTCACCTGACCTTGCACCGTGCGATTACATCTTTTTCCACAGCTGCAGCAACATATCGGTCGAAGGTGCTTCATAAATGACGATGTGGAAGAAGAAGAGGAAAGAGGCTAGCCAGTTTGGTGGGAGAATGGTTTGACACTGGATTTAAAAAAAAAAAAAAACTTATCACAGTACCAAAAATGTATTCAGATTCAAGGAGATTATGTATAAAAATAGTTAATGCAGCTTTCAAAATATGATTTTTAAAATATTTAACATTTTGTTATTTTTTAAAAAAAGTAGTGTACCTTACTTTTGAGACACTCCTTGTACATTTTATTACTTTGTGAATATCCATTTAATCAAAATCTGAGCAACTTTTATGAAAATAAAGCTAACAAAAATTGTTCTATACAAAGGATAGTTTAGATGGCTTGTTTTCTTGCTGCATCCTGGAAGATGTGTAAATTAAATACAAGGTTTGCTACTCATTTGACTTCTCATTTTTACTCTTTCTAGTGGTAACTAGGGGAAGTATTGTATTCCACCCAAAAATTTGATGTCGAGATTTCACTAGAAATATATGTTTTGAGGTCCCCTGAGTCCAAAAAAAGGCACTTTTAGAAAAAACATCCATGCGTGTGTGTGTGTGTCAGTCTATGGACAGTATTACTCAAAAAGGGAAAGTCGGTTGAAAACCAAAGTTGGTATTTAAGTTTAACATCTTTCAAGGATACAACACGAAGATTTTGAAGAAAACTCCTCCACCTTAAACTAACCTTTACATGGAAAATTTTTCAAAAATTTTGATTTTCTTGAAACTGGCTGTAATGATTTTAATTAAAATGACATATTTTAAGATATTTTTATAACAAATAAAAAGTATATCTTGAATTTTCTGACTATAGCCTATGTAGTTCCATTTACTCTGGAAGACTTTTGAATAACTCTTAAATCGTAAGAGATAGACAAACTCTTACCACACAAAAAATGAAGATCTTGCTAAGACTTACAATTTATGTCTAAATAAATTTTTTTGTAGTGAACCATTTCGGAGATATTCCTTGTTTGTGTCAAATGCAACATCATTGTTCATTTTTTATATGTTAGCCATGCAAATAGAATGGAATTTGAAAGCTTTAAAAGATTTGACTATCGCTCAAAGCCTACTGTATTCTCATATTCTCCTTGGACCTCCAAGGAAATAAGCAGTAAGATAATTTCTGTAAATTAAAGCTTGAGATTTCTTTCTTGGCCTGAAAGCCGTGGTCTGCTTGAGTTTAGAGGTCCAGACATTTGGTCCACACCTGTGGTGGACATCATCAGTGGCGTGGTCTGAGTCTTCTCAGTGAAGTCATGGTCTGCTGGGGTTTAGAGGTCCAGACATTTGGTCCACACCTGCAGTGGACATCATCAGTGGCGTGGTCTGAGTCTCCTCAGCGAAGGTTCAGTTACAACAGAATCGCTGGCTGGAGGTGCCGTATTTATATCTGGGCCGCTCACAGGGGATTGGCTGGGCTTGAGTGGAAGGGGTGTATGATTGCTGAATGTTTTACGTGATTTCTCTGCATTTGTGCTTCTTTTTTATGTTCAAGTATCGGATGCCAGGTTTTGTTCAGTTTTAGAGCTTCTTCCTTTCTGTTAAAATTATTGGGGTGTTTGACGCCACTGATGATGTGCACTGCAGGTGTGGACGAAACGGCTTTTAAGCCCAGAAGATACCTCTAGCTTTAATTCTAACTCCGGCCATGAAAGCTTCCAACTACTCAATTTCTGTAAATGTTGCTATCAACTAACACGAAGAAGATATAGGAATAAGAGTTTGTAAGAATGGTTAGTACAAGAGTAGAGTAAGTCATGCGAGTGCAACACATCAGATTTTTGAGTTATGTGTTGACAAACAGAACAAGGATGTTATTCTAAAAATGCTTTTTCTAAGTTTGAAAACTTGGTGAAATCTCAGTATTAAATACAGTACTTGCTCTAAGTGATAAAGAAGGTTTTAATATGTTTGTATTGTTGTGCAGATAATACATGATACAGTGGTGGATACGAGTGTTGTGTTTCCACATAGAATGGGTCCTCCAAAGAAGAGAGCCCTCAAGAATCTGTGTCGTGATTATTTAAAGAAAATTATTCAAGAAAGTGGTAAGTAATTCTTTCATAAGCAAACAAACTAAAATTAACTCATTTTTCAAACAGAGCTTGGCTTACGGATTTGTGGAAGAAGAAAGCTATTTTTGATAGCACACCAAAAGGTCATAAATTGTATGGTTCCGGGCTTGCCTAGTAAGTTAGAAACGTTTATAAAAGTGAACAAATATAATAACAAAGTAACAGCAATAATAAAAAAGTGTGGAGCAAAAGAAATTCGGGAGTGTAACTGGAAAAGTTTATTCCCTGGCCACCATCTGAGAAGAGATAAGAGTTCTCATCATGCAACTTCATAAATATGACTGCACAAACACTGTACAGGCTCGCTCTAACAATTCCACTAACTAAAACACACCCAGCACTGTCTCTGCTAACTTACTTCTAAATCCAGGACTGAAAGACCGACAATTTCTCTCAAATGCAATATTTCTTAAAGCTTCAAATAAAAGCCCAGCATTTGAAGCTTCTTGAACTCGCTGGACATGACTTTGTACTTAGCCAACATGGTTCACCCAGAGCAACATAGTGGTGTGAGGTATCTGACCCTGAGCCTGCTTTGACATGTGCTGGTACTGCTTTATAGAGGAGGAAGAAGAGGAATTGGAAGAAGAAAAAGAAGAATAATGTCTTGTTTTCTCAGTCTTGAGATATACCAATACCATTACACTGTGGTTTAAGTAATCAGAAGGTTATCAAATAGCTGGCACAGTTAAGCTGTTGGTTTGGTTTATCTAAACTTTCACTCAAACTATGTTAATAATACCAGGTCTACAAGAGACAATATTGCAACAAAATTACTCTTTCGGTTTCCTTTTAATTTACTTCCTTATTATTTATTTCTCTACTTTACATCTCTGATGGCCTCACACAAATTATAACAAATGCATTCAAAAACTCTTTTACTCACAAAATTCCCAAGTATGATTTAAAACTGGCTGGAAGTTAAGTGTGTCCTAGCAATGTGACATCACCTACGGAGCATCAAATGCACGGAAGCTCAGCGTTTAGTGTTGCACACGTACTCCATGTAAATGTGACAGTATTGTAACTTTGGGTGGGTGTGAAGTAAAGACGACAGATGTAGTCTAGATAAAGATACACTTTTATTTCCGCAAACAGTCACTTTGTACACTCGTTGCAACAGCAAGAAAGTCTTTACCGATTCACCAACAGCACGGCTCCGAACTAGTAACACAACAACTGTCCCTTCTCCGTCGGCACGACTCCTCAACGTTTCACTAACGTCTGTCCTCTCCGTCGGCATGACTACTCAACGCTTCACATACGTCTGACTGACTGACTGTCGCACTTTACCGCTATTTATATCTCCCAGGGACTATTCTGGAAAGTTCAGTTATTGCGGTGAAATACAAAGCAGAAGATTCCCGAAGTCTCTATCCTTTTCTCTCTTTCGGCAAGCGCTCCAACAATGCGGCCATTCTCTGTCTCTTTCCTTCGGCTCCTTTGCGGTAGTGCCGACAATAATGCGATGGGTGACACTGCTGTTGTCGGCAATTAGATGCGGCGGGCGCGGTGACATGTTGCCATTTAAAATCTTTGTTGTTGATGTCGTACCATGTATCATATTGTCTGAAAACTTCTCTTTTAGAAAATTTTTCTTTCAAAATATTAAATTTGACATATCTGAGCAATTTTTACAAACATGAGTTAATTTCTGTTTTATTTGATTTATTCCTTACCTATTAAAGATATTGTATTTGTAATAATATTGGCAACATTTCATTAAACTTTAGGGCAATGGACAAAATCAATGTATGTACAGTGTAATGCTTATAACACACACACCTACACACACACACACACATACACACACACACACAGTAAATGAATAACTGCACAAATTTTTCTGGTCATAGAGGGTTCATAGACAATCAATTTGAGATAAGAAACCAATGGTCTACGACGTCCAGTTAATAAGTTATACATATTCGGAGTACTTCAAAATTGTGACCAGTAAATCACAACCAGAAAGAAATATATCGATATTATCCACTGGAATTAAAATAGTGCTTATTGGTAACTTAGTGAAGCCTATCTAAATGGTAGCATTACCAAAACCACTTGAATTGAAGAATTAACATGTGGCTCCATGCCACTGCAATGGATAAGAGGGTCTGGCAAGCAGCTATAGAAACACAGGACAGTTTTAAAACGTGTGCTGATGGCTGACTGTGGAACTAATAAACCCCAGAAATTGAGTTCAAATCTGGATATGGGTAAACTTTTTTTTTCCCTTTTCCATTTTGTGAGCAATGTTGTGTTTATGCTTTAAAATAGCAAAATACCTCCATCATATGCAATGTATATTGTATTGTTTACTTCTATTAAATAATTTATTTCCTGATTGTTCATCACTCTCCAGTTCTATGCACCATAATTTACAGGTCCAAATATTTGTCTGAGTATTCTTCTCTCTAAAGATCGCAAACCCTTTTCATCATTCATTGTTCATTGTAGTACACCAAACCCCAGACCCATAGGTTACTACTGGCCTTATTAATGGTTTATAAACTGTGAGTTTAAAATTTCTGGTTATTATTCCATTAGAGAAAATCTCTTTACTTGCATAATAGCCTGATTCCCTGCCAGTATTCTTTATCTTATTGTATCACTCAATGTATTATCAGACTTGATTAAGGTACCAAGATATGAAACCTGCACTTACCTGTTCCACTTGTATCTACCTACTGTATTGTAATATTAATATCAATTCAACTTATGTTTGTGATAATTCAATCGCATGTAGCTCTTACAAGTGCTTATCAGTTGTTTACTTGTCTCTAAACTGCTAGTTAGGCTTGAAGCATTCCATTGGTGCTGTTTTTATATATTAAGAGGTGATGTTGACTCTACACCAAAGCCACAGACGCTAATCACTAGACAATTGGCACCGCATCACACTTCTTTTTGTGTACATCCGCGTATGCGTTCATCAAATAGTTCCCGCATTGTTAGGGAAGCGATCCTTAGCTATCCTCCTTTTGCTTTCAATATTGAACACATATAATTCTTTTATTTATACATATATATTAAAATTAAATATGGAAATATTTATGACGTCTTTAAATAAACTTAATTGTTTGTAACAATGAACATTAGTAACACGTTTTCGTCATTTAACCAACTCATACCAACATCAAAAACAAATTACACTCTTAACAAATATTCATATAAACGATTTTCTTTTGTGGTCTTATAATATCCTGTCTCACCATTTAAGTGAAAACAAAGTTCTCAGTGTGTATCTACTATTCAGATCATGCAAGTGTAAATAATAGTTAAACTTGAAACAAGAAGTTTAAACGTTAAACGAAAAATTACAATGCTAGACAAATGTTTCCTGTAAATCAAATTAAATTAAGCATGCAGTTATGAGAAAAGAAAGAGAGAGAGAGAGAGAGAGGAAGAAAGAGAGAGAGAGAGATAGAGGAAGAGAGATTAATACATGTGTACCTTTGCATTGTAGCACCATGTGCTGTTGTACTGGGGTGCACGAAAACATAACTCTTGTTAGGCTCGTGCAACCCACTGAGACGTCTTACCCTTTAGGATAATGTGGATCTTTAAAGAAATTACACTGCCAATTGGCAAGTAATACTTGCCTTTATTATAACAACTTCAAAAATACAAAACTTAACACCTTGGATTACAGAGAATTTCAATACTGGTCGCCATTTCGAAGTGGTTAGAAAAAAATAGTACTTTTGGTAATACATTTTGACATCATTGTTTAATATTTTAATATTTCAAAAATTCCTGCCATGGTGATAAAATTTTTACTCACGTCCAAACCTTTTAATTATATAAATGCAAACCAAAGAGCTGAAAGATAATTTAGAAAAGACCTACTCGCGTATGATAACATGATGCCTCCCCTAGTACCATATAGTCACCATTTCTGCCCAGCTCCACAGAAAGCTACTCTCTCGTTGAAATCCCAAGTACGACTCCTCCTGTTCCTTGCCGGACCTGGCTTGGTAGGGAAAAGACCACGTGGAGCGTTGCGCATGCGCCGCTGTTTCGGCCATTAGCCGCATGAGGTCGTGCAATTTGCCGGGTAAGTATGCAAGCTCCCTCTATTACTTTGCTGTAGAAGTACCATGATGCTCATTAAATTTTGGTTTGGTGAGCTTGTGTTGATGGCTGTCTCTGCTTTTGACTCATAGGTGAAATAACGGCTCAATGCATTACACTAAACAGAGAGACTACAGAATTTGCCCACTTGTTCTCTCATCATGCATTACAGCTGGAGTGGACATGATCAGTGGCATGCATATCCTCAAACAATTTTAACCCTTTGCAGTCGTATGTCGATATATGATCAACACGACAGTAATGCCTATACAGTCGTATGTCGACATATGATCGACAGCAAAGCTCTTCACATTTTCTCGTCTTAGTTGCAAGAAGTAACGCTTCTGGCAACATGTTACAGGCATCATAGTGTTCGTGGAAGCTTTACCCAGCCTATACTGCCATCTGTTCGGAAATTATTTTAACTATTTCAACATGCAGAGGAAATGTTTCTGTCTGGGTTGCACAGTATTTTGCAATGGCTTCGAGCGCGTATAAACCAGGTCCTTCTGGGAATAGAAAATGAAAGTTTGATGTGTTGTGCAATGAAGATGTGGAAGAATTAAGGTTAACCTCTTGAGCGATGGCCATTTAAACGTTCGCGAGCCGAGAACTGCTAGCATTTAAATTGTTAAATGCGCTTCATATATACACAGCTGTATTTTGTGTAAATATTAAGTTATTTTAATGAAACAAAAACTGGTATAAAACTCGTTATTTGCAGTATAAATGTACGTCATCAGCAAAGTTGAGTTGTATTTACAAAACGTTGAAATGGCACAATTTTGTTTCACTGTGGTGAAAAGTCAACTTTGCTCTGTTGAACGCATCTAATATAAGTTCTCGGAAAGATTCAGTAAAGAAACACCCATTGTATGTGTGGCTAATGCGTCAGCATACTGTGTAATAAAGCGCTACTGCATGCTTGGTCTCTTGAGTCATCAGAATAGATCAACATTACAACTTTTGCTTACACGAGTTTCGTAACTGAGTAGAGTCCGTGTCTTTCTTTGTTGAAATACATACGTATTCTTTCCTGCTTGTAGCTGAAGGGAGAAGTGGTATAACTAGGTGTTTTTGCACCAACTGGATATAACCATATACAATTGTTTGGGGATTTGGACAGCTCTCTAAACCCACACAGGACAATGACCGACCTTGACTACCGACTATAAATAACTCGCAGCCTAATTGAACAATGCCACGTTGGGGGTTGAAAATCCAAAACCCCTGCACCCCTCAGACTTCAAGGAAAACATTATCTTAAAAGGATACCACCAACAGCAAAGAAGTCCCGCCCATTTCGAAAGTGTTTCGTGTGCCGCAAGAAGGGAATTCGCGAATGTGGAGATGTACGTACCCTTGTGTGTTTATCCCTGTTTTGAGGTAAATCACTGCAGAACGAACATATTAAGGTAAGCCAATAAAGTATATAGACCTTACTAAAATGTTTCATAAAGGGAAAATTATAATAAGTTGAGTTGGATAAGGGATAAATAAGGGTTAAATGCTTAAATGCACAGGACGCCCATATCGCTCATCCGCCATTTTAAATGGACGTGATTTCACGTCGATATCCCTCAAGAGGTTAATGATTCAATCTGAGTTGGATGCAGTGAGTGATGATGATGTGGACAATGAATTTGAAGAGGAGAATGATGCGGAACTGTCCAGTGCTGAGGAGTCCTTAAGTGAGAGTGAAAGCGACACAAGTGCTGCGAATGATGCGTGTGCTGATACATGGAAATTGATAGGCAAAACTGATCAGAAGCCCAAAGAATATACCTTTTCAAAGAATGTAGGTCCAAAACTGAACCTTGCCTTTGATGCTGAGCCAATTGAATACTTTGGTTTATTTTTTACTGATGAGCTGATATCTCAAATTGCTAAGGAAACAAATAGATAACGCAAGAGAAAAAATTTCTGTGTTACAATTGTCTCCACACTCTATTTGGAAAACTTGGGCTGATGTATCTGTAGTAGAAATGAAAGGGTTTTTGGGGATAATATTGAACATGGGGCTTGTTTCACTTCCGGAACTAAGGATTCTGGTCCACTGATAGGAAAACTCAAACTTTTTCCATGATGTTATGCCTCGGGATAGATTTTTGCAGATTTTCTGGATGCTACATGTAGGGGATGATTCACAGAATATCACTGATCCATCCCTTAGAAGAACCAAAAAGGTTCATGGTGTAATTGAATTTCTGGAAAAAAAATTTCAAGAACACATTTTACCAGGCAAAAATATTGCCCACTAAATGGGGTATCAGGATTTTTGTTTTGGCATATAGTGATACTGGCTATGTTCAGTCTTATTCCCTACTATGGAAAGTACACAGGGCAAATTTGTAATTTATCGTATCCTGAAAAGCAATTCAATACAAGAATTGTACTATCTCTGATAGATCACCTTGGACTTTATGTTTTTGATGTTAGTGGCTATCATTTATTTACAGATCGCTATTATAGTAGTGTAGATTTAGCACAGGAGTTAGACAGGCGTGAATGCCACAGCACGCACACTATAATTGCTGGTAGGGTAGGCAGCCCAAAACCTGTAAAGCAAGGGGTTTTGAAAAAACTAAAATGTGGCAAAACCAGTTCTTACCAGAATGGCAATGTGTTGGTTATGGGGTGGAAATACAAAAGGGTAGTCTTGATTATTTCTACATTTCATGATACCTCTGTGCAGAAAACTACAACAATTTTGAAGGGAGGATCAAGAAAAGAGGTACAAAAACTTCTGTGTGTACTTGATTATACCAAACACATGGGAGACGTGAATTGCAGTGACCATTATTGTGCAACATATGCTTTTATGCGAAAATCGTTGAAGTGGTGGCGCAAATTATTTTTCTGGTGCCTGGAAGTAGCAACAGTAAACTCGTACATTTTGTACAAGGTTCAAAATTCCCAGGCAAGTATCCATCCCTTGTCACATGTAAAATACAGAAGGTCACTTGTTGAGAGTCTGGTGAAAGGCATAAGCAACCCAAGGCCAAGATCACACCCCGGTACGGCTGAGAGAGAGGAAAGGCTAAACAATGCACCACATTTTATATACCACTTTGATGGAAAAAAACACAAAGACTGTATTGTCTGCAGCAATCAAAAAGTCAAGGGGGCGAGTAAAGAAACATATTTATACTGCAACACGTGTGCAAATAAACCAGCCATGTGTATCAGCGAATGTTTGGAGCACTATCACACGCTTGTCAATTATAAAAAGTAATTGTTCTGTCATAATGAGAAGTGTGTGATGTGTATATGTGTACGTAGTGTTTGTGTGTCCGTTTACATTTTATATACATTACTATTTATGGCCGAACACTATTTCATTGGTATGTGCTTTTTATGACATGGATACTTTATCTCGGTCTAAAGTGTTTACAAACTTAAAACAATTAAAAAATCAACATATTATTGGACAGTGTAAGCAGCACAAACTGTTCCAGTGCATCAACAATTCTCCGTTTAGCTCGGCTACGTTTGATAATTCTCTACAGTGTAGGTAAGTACAGCAACATAGACCACATTTGCTTCCATTTGCGTAGCTCTAGCAGCAAATTTAAAGCTCCGTCCAGACTGCGGAAATTTCTTCCCAGGACTACGATCGCACAGTTCTGTAATTTGTAATCCTAGACCATAGGTTTCCTATCTCAAATTGATTGCCTATGAACTATCACCAGTAAAATTTGTGCAGTGTTATTCATTTACATCCTGTATATTATCCATCTGATAGAGAACCATTCATGCGTGTCAGTAATCCATTGAGTATCTGAGAAGCGAACCATCATCTAGATGTACTTGAAAATTTTACAAAAACAGATGTCACTCCTATATGTCCTTGAAGCCATCAGTTTAAGATTTCCGGAAGATGAATGGATTCATATCCACAGCGATGGCTGGCTCCCTTTACAGTCAAGACGAAGGTGCAGGTGCTGGTGCCACTTGCAACTTATTCTCCTTTTATAAACATGTTGGACACAATTCCAACAACTTTGATGCTATCTATGTATCATTACAAAATTTACTTATTAGACAAAACAGATTTGCTAATATAGTCTTCCTATCTGATTCCAAAGCCGCAATTCAAGTGATAAAATCATCAGATTATCCAAAAACTGCAAGAATATATGAAATACGTGATATATTAATCCAATTACAAAAATTACATAAAACAATATTTTTCCAATGGATTCCAGCTCATTGTGGAATAACTGGCAATGAACGAGTGGACATGTTAGCGAAGAAAGGATCCAAAATTATTTATAAAGTAAATCAAAAAATCCCATTCATGTCAAAGGCGAATAATAAAAAATACATTCATACTGAAATTTGAAAGATATCTCTCCTCTTTTGAAAATTTCAACTGGCAAGAAATGGAAAAAAATGCAGCTCAATCCCAAACTCTCCGAGAAAAACAAGTGTCGTTATTTTTTGTCTTCTCAAAGGCCATGATTGTGTCTGTAAACAT
This sequence comes from Tenodera sinensis, assembly GCA_030765045.1. Lineage (NCBI taxonomy): Eukaryota > Metazoa > Arthropoda > Insecta > Mantodea > Mantidae > Tenodera > Tenodera sinensis. The sequence goes on along the minus strand of CM060971.1, from coordinate 23,291,746 downwards.
GTAGTAACCTCTCCCCTATGCATGTTGTGCACCAAAGAAGAGGATATGGATAAAACCCATCTAGCAGTATGTGAAGGTCTAAAGATCCAATAAGATTTGTGCAAATATTGGGAAGCCAGACGAGAATGATTTTATTATTAACTCACACAGTAACTCAGTATTAGACACACACTTACACCTTGCATGTGACATGAGGTAAGTTGACCACGGCCGTCTTTTGTGTGTTCTCGCTTCACGTATTAGGTTGGTATTTTAAATTGAAATGTTTATTGGTTGATATTAAATTAATATTTGTAAATGAAATTTTAAATATCCAATTATGAAATTATTGAAGAGAAATGGGTGAAATTTTTGAATAGGTATTATTTTGCTAATTTAAATTGAAGATTCTGTTCTTTTATTGATTTAATGAATTTTGGAAATTTTTTTAATCAGAGTAGTAAATGTAAGTTATTTGATATTAAGTTATATATTTATTTGAATTATTTTGGTAACTTAGATTAGATATGATTTTTGGTATATTAATTGGAAGCTTTGTTGGTTGTTTTGGTATGATGAATTAGGAATAACTTTAATAAATTAATTAATTATAGTAAATGAAACTATTTACGTAATAAGTTATGAAATGTGGAACATTTTGATTAGAACATTTTGGAATTTTAATTTGAGGTTTTTTTATTTAAGTTGATGAAATATGAACTTTTTATTATTTAATTTATTGAAATATAAATAATTTTATGTGAATTGGTAATTTGTTTATATATTGTTTTTGGTATTTTTAATAGAAGTTTTGTTGTTTTAGAATTGATGAATTATATTATTTTTAATGAAAAGAGCAATGAATTGAAGAGAATTAAATGTGATATATATTTAAATTGAGTTAAATGTGTATATACATATACAGGGTAGAAGTGAAATGATCAACAAAAAGGCAACAAATTGTGGGTTCTTTTAAATTTAATTTTCACAAAAACTGTTGAATCTATTGAAATACACCAAAGGAAAAAGTTGTCATTTATCCAATTTTCTATGAATATTGCCATAAATCAAGAACCTTCAACGAATAATAATTCAGCCAGGTGATTATAAATCTTTTTGATAAAAATATTTTTTTCTAGAGAACTATAAAATTTTCAACATTTTGGTATCAGACTTTCTTGTTATTCACAACATGAGAAATTCGTTAAGTCTGACGGATCATTTCACTTCCATCCTGTACATCAAGTATTAGTATTGTGATTGTTTTATGTATTAGAGGAAATGGCTGTATGGATATTAGATGTAATAAATTATAATTTGTAGCATGTTTAGATTGTGTGTGTTGTATAAAATTTTGTTGTGTAGTTTTTTAGGCTTTTATAACTTTATGAGGGTCATTGAAGTCAGTCCGGGACTCTGTTTAAAAAAACATAGAAGAACGAAGTTCGAAAAATGTATTTATTTTCCCAAATAATCTCCAGCTACAGTTATACACTTATCCACTTATCTTAGCATTTGACTAATGCCTGGAATGTTTCAGCATAGAAAGTTTTAGTATTACAATGGAACCGTTGTAGGGCATCGTGATTCACTTCATTATCAGTGTTGAAATGTTGTCTCCAAGGAATTCCTTCAGGGGCCCAAAGAGGTGGAAGTCACAGGGGGGCAGATTCCGCGATTGTTTGGACTGTGCATGGAACAGTATGTGGTCTTGCACTGTCTTGCAAAAAGAGAACACGCTTTGTGATGAAATCAGGGCGTTTCTTCCGTAAGTCCTTGTGCACATAATGCAGAAAATGGCAGTAATACTCACTGTTGATAATGACACCACGGGGTAAAAAATCAATGTGAATGATTCCCTATTTATCAGGAATGACTACCGTGGGCTGTGATCCACCACGACCGGGATCGATCTTTGAAGTGCTTACACCATTCAAATGTCTTACTGCGACTGAGTGCCTCATCACTGTACTGAGCCTGAAGTCTTATGCAAATTTCAGCAGGTTTTATGCCCTCGCTGTTCCACGTAGGTGTTACTCTGTTGTCCACCATCTTCAGTAATGGTCTATCCAGAAGTGCTGGAAATTGGCACCATCTACCACTAACAGAACACAGGTACCAGTTTCTACTGCATACAAAACCTCCAGCCTAGGTACCCATTTAAACTTGAGAAAAAAAAAAGTCCCGGATTGAGTTGAACAACCCTCGTAGAATTATGTTGTGAATATTTTTGAGAAGTTAAATAAACAAATAAGGATCTGGAATGTAAATAATTAAGTAAAGTAAGGCTTAAGTAATTAGATGCCAGGGTTTATTATTGCAGGTTTTTAATTTATTAATGTTGCTGCTGTGGCAGGCTGGCATCAAAATATTAGTCCGTGGAAACAAATAAAAATATAAAGATAGTGAACCACATGCAGTAGACATCCTATTTATCTTACAGAGCTCATGGTCATGTACACACTGATAACTAGAAGGTTACTTCCTTGTGTTTCAATTTGGACATTTTCTTTGGTTATTAAATACAAAATATAAATATGTAATGTTTGAAAGTTATCGTATGGCATCTCCATGTTATACAAGGCGTCTTCTGTAAAGGAGGTTCAAAATTAACAACTAGGCTTAGTAGTCCAGTTACATTAAAGAGGAATCAAGCTAAGGGCATTCGTAGTGCATATGATGGCACAGCATGGCGAACCAGTTCTGTCTGCTTACAGACAAAATGTGCACAACTTGATTCTTTTGGTAGCTCACCTACTAAGCTTAATAGTAACAATGTACTGCCATGTTGTTTCAGTGAGCGGGCACGACAGCGCTGAAGATGCCAAGGCCTGCATGGAACTGATGATTTGGAAGCTGCAGAACCAAGCCGCATGATGTTACAAGCATGGGTAAAGATTGTAAAAATATTTATTAGTTAGTGAAATGTATCATGAAGTGGAATAAACATGCTTTTTTAGTAATATTAATTTATACTTTTAGCACAATTTATTTGTAAGTAATGACATTGCAGGTCACATACAACATTCATCTCTTATGTACATGTTAAATAAAAATAAGATGCTTAGTTGTTAATATTTATTGCATTTCCTTAAATTGTCACACATAGTTTCAATAACCATCTGATAATTAAAGCTACATACGTGGACCATTCAGTAAGAAGTACCACTCCCCCTATAACCCTGCAGAGTAGCAGTTTGAAATGTGTGAAGATGGACTATAGTACTGTCTACTGCCACCAGGCACCTCACTCCCATGGGTGGCTTACTGGAACAGCAATTGTGGCTTGCAACTACACTTGTGGACATCAATAACACAACATGGCAGCATACAAGCACAGGCAAAGGTAAGATGGTGTGGTTTCTCCAAGTGACTGCTTCAGACATTCACATGTGGGGAGAGGGCACCAAGTCACAGATCCATGTTTCAATGGGGCCCCAAACTCAAAGACGGCAGGGATCAAACAGCAACTGCGTGCAAATCAAACAATACCGAGCTTGTCAATGACCTGATAATGCAGAACAGGCAATGAACTAGCACAGGCAACAGGTCTATCACCTTAATCCATGAAGGTTTGAAGATGAAGAAGGTGGATGCCCCACACCCTACCAGTGTACAGAAACAGAAGTGTGCGGAGAGAGCCCAACAGCACAGTGCAGATCCAGAGGAATTCTTTGAGCATCTGATCACCATTGCTGCCATCCGTGAACTAGGGTTTACTGTGTTGCCACATCTCCCATGTACACCAGACTTAGTGACTGTGCCCTATTCGACTCAATGAAAGAGACGGTGCAGGGTAAGAAGTTCACTACCTGTGACAAACTTCATGCAGTTCCAACAGTGGCACCGGGATATCCCTAAAGAATGGTTTGCTATGCAAATACAGAAGCTGCCAGAACAATGGAAAAAGTGCCTAGACAGTGGGGAATACCTGTAATATAATCTGAATGAGTTTGTTCAATAAATGGTTTCTGTGAACAAAACAATATTAACAATAAATGAAAGTTGCACTCAAATGAGCAATTAGTCTATCTGTTGTCTTTTATGAGTTCATTTAAGGAACATGTCCATTTTTCGTGCTTGGAGTAGTGGTAGAGTTTGCACTTGTTTACTTTCTCTACTAGTAGATAGAGGAAGTATTGTATTCCACCCAAATATTTGATGTCGAGATTTCACCAGAAATATGTTTTGAGGCCCTCTGAATCCAAAAAAGAGCATTTCTAGAAAAAGATCCATGTGTGCAGGTTTGTGTGTCAATCTGTGGACAGCATAACTCAAAAACGAAAAGTTGGTCAAAAACCAAATTTGATATTTAAGATTAATGTCTTTCAAGGGTGTGACACGAAGATTTTGAAGAAAGTTGCTCCACCCTAAACTACCCTTTACATGGAACATTTTACAAAAACTTTGATTTTCTTGAAAATGGCTCTAATGATTTTGATTAAAATGACATGTTTCAGATATGTTTACAACAACTGAAATTTATATCTTGAATTTTCTGGTTATAGCCAATGAAGTCCCATTTACTCTGGATGACTTTTGCATCACTAGTAAACCGTAAGAGATAGACAAAATTTTACTATACAAAAATGTAGATCTTGCTAAAACACACAATTTATGTCTGAATAAATGTTTTTGCAGAGTGAACCATTTCGGAGATATTCCAGGTTATTTGTGTGAGTTTTGGAGAACTTATACTTCTGTCAAATGGAACGTTGTTGTTCATTTTTTTATATGTTACTGTACAAAGAGAATGAAATTTGGAAGCTTTAAAACATTTGACTGTTGCTCAAAGTCTACTGTATTCCCATATTCCCCTTGTACCTACAAGGAAATAAGCAATAAGATAATTTGTACAAATGTTTATCTTAACTAACATGAAGAAGATACAGGAATAAGAGTTTGTAAGAATGGTTAGTACAAGAGTAGAGAAAGTCATGTGAATGCAACACATCAGATTTTCTTAGGTAGGCTTCGTTTGTTTTGGTGTTTTCTTTCTTCTTTTCTTAATTTCAGTAGAGTATTTTATTTTTATCTCCAGAAAATCAGGATACTGATGACCTAGTAGTTGAGCACCCTTAAATAATCATCTAAAGAAAAATTTGAATGGTCTTTGAGTACATTGTGATTAAATATGGTGCTCTCTAAAAAGCGGTTACTATTACTGCTATTGCTCTCTTCAATATCATCAGTGAAAAATATTGGAGAGCGGGAGGATTAACAACTTCATTGTCAGAAATCCAGCATTAGCTAACAACATTGTGATTAAAAGGAAGTAGAGGCATTTTTAGATGTGACGAATGGTTTTATAGTCATGTTCACTTTTGTATTTATAAGACCATAGGGATGTTAGGTACTTCCGTGTAGTAAACATTGCCGAATAGTGTGTGGTAAGTACAGTGCCTGTCTTGTTTATTTCAAATAGGACACAGAGACGTTACCCATACCATCAATTTGTATGGCGTTGCTCACACAGATTCTAGCATGGTCACCAGGCTTAAGAAGCTCACAATGACAAAGCAGTGGTGTGAGGTAGACTTGACCTTAAGTATCTGATGGCAGCTGTCGGCCGAGTTACAACACTAAAATGACAATTTCTCAGTCGTAAACCAACAGCCTTTTGTAGTTGACTATTTATTGTACTAAGTAGTTACTATTTTATCATAACATGAAACAATGCAAATGGTGACATTGGAAAAAGAGTACCTGAGCAACCAAACTTTGCTCAGCGTTTCTTTCTTTTTTTTTTTTCATGTAAAATTGTGTTTTTTCAGAGAGGATACTTATTTAGATGTTATATGTTGCATTTATATTTCAAACATTGGAAATTGTGTGTTCAAGGGCAGTTAGAGAAGGATATGTGTTTAGTAAAAGAAAAGTAAGTCTCTTGCAGAGAATTTTGTTTCAGAAAGATTGTAAGTCGGCTGTACTGAAAAGAATTTGATATTTGAGCTAAAATACTACGAATCTGACATGTTTTGCTTCCAAACAGAGAAATGCAGTCAGTGTTCTGTAATTCTGTAATCTTGCCTGGTCATTTCAGTGTTTTAGTTATATATTAGGGATTATTTAGGTAGTTAATAGGTTTTAAGTTATTCATTAGTCTATAGTACGGCCATAATAATCAGATATTTTATGAATTTTATTAACAATGTGAAGGTGAAAGAAAAGTTTGCATTTTAGGAAACAGCCAAGCAAACGTAAAATTCTCAAAACCTGCTTGTGAGGCCAAGAAGAAAGCAACAGAGTACCACATATGGTGCTGGAGAATAATCTCCAGTTGATTGGATTTAGGTGAAGTACAAAAACATACTGTTAAACTTTAAAATTCATTTTTCTCAGTACTTTTGTTTCAGCACTTTTAACTATTCAAAATCTCCTTGGAGCCTAGTTTATAACTTATTAGCTAGAAATTTTCAGGACACCTTCAGAGATTAAGGTATTAAAATTTGTCATACGCTAGTTAAAAAATATTAAAATATTTTTTCATAACTCATACTGAAAAAATTGAAAATATTGATAAATTGTACACACAACAGTTTTTTTCCTCTTAAACTAATTAATTCTAAGTATTTTTGGTAGGACAATTTATATTTGTATACAGAACTCAAATTAAAAATTTGGGAGGAATACAATAAACTGTAGGGTCCAAGGGTCATTTCATATGAGCACATCAAAAAGTTATTTATTAATAAATATATTAATAATTTAAAAATGGTTTCACATATGACATTAAAATGTGTATACTATTTACTTTATGTTCTGAGTGTATGGAAAAAACTTCAAAGCAATCAGAAGAAAACTGTGGATTTTTTAATTTTCACAGAAAATTTCCCTATTAAAGAGCTAGGAAATGAGACTTTATAACTATTGACTGTTTTATTCATATTTGTTGGGTTGGCTTCCATTTAAAGAGGTTATATTAGCAATAGAACCAATCACAACCTCTCTGCAAGCGTCAAAAATACTTATAACAGCAACTGCATTTTATCTTCTCAGTGAGTTTCTTGTTTACTATTGGTTAATTCGTGTTTATGAACAGTGTAGCATGTGCATGTGATCTGAGCAGAGAATTGAAATCAGTACTCTAGATCTGAGTGGATCTGTCCCGTGTTTGTAGGTATCGTTGCAGTGGTTGACATGGTAACGAGTTGTTTTCTTTACGCTTAGTGGCTTACCAATGCCTGTAGCGTTGCACTGTGCACATGGTTTTCCAAGTTAGAAGACGTGATGAGTTGGAAAATAGCAAATTATTCTATGTGGTCTCCAGCATCCAATAAAAGAAAACAGCACAAGGGTGAATGTATTTCAAGTTTTAATGCTGGAAGTTTGATAGTGGATAACAGTGCAACCGAAAATGAAAGCAGGGAACTGCCTGGATTAGTTAATTTCTTGTTTTACACCTAGATAATTTAGACTTTAAAGTAAACTAATCCAGCCCAAGAGTTCCCCTAAACTTTTTTTAAAAAAAGACCACTGTCTGCAATGGTCTGGTCTTCCACCAAAAGAAACTCAATAACCACTCTGTTTGGAAAGGACCTAAGTACACACACGCCATTTTGAAGGCTATTTACAGTGCTGCAACCTGTTGCAAATTAATGAAACTTCATGAGATGAAGAAGAAATATTTACCAAATTTTTCAACCTAAATTGACCAAGAAAAACAATGTGTTGCATTACGTATTGGATGTCTCTCATATTTCTACAAAACCTATGCAACATGCTAGTTTAATTTTGTGAAATGTGGAGTCCTCAAGAGAAACTTAAGGGAGTTATGTTGATAACCTTTCAGTGTACACATATTAAGCATTTCCACAGTCTTAAATCTCTTTATTTTCCCAATAACTTAAACATTTTTACAAAGAGTTTGTTTAAAAAAGCTTGACCACTCCGCAAAATATAGTTTCCTCATTCAGATAAAAACCCAAATACATAATTTTAAGTGTACAAAACAAGCCAAGATATCTACAACAATATAAAAATATCACACGTTTCATTACTTTCAATAATCTGAATACAGCAGAAAGTATATTTAAAAGTACTTATGTTGACAGTTCACAGAGGTATCGTGATGTACACAAACCTCAGTACTGTGCATACTTTATAAGATGTATGAACACTTCTGTTGACAGCGCAGGTAACAACGTCCACAAACCTCAGTACTGTGCATACTTTATAAGATGTATGAACACTTCTGTTGACAGCGCAGGTAACAACGTCCACAAACCTCAGTACTGTGCATACTTTATAAGATGTATGAACACTTCTGTTGACAGCGCAGGTAACAACGTCCACAAACCTCAGTACTGTGCATACTTTATAAGATGTATGAACACTTCTGTTGACAGCGCAGGTAACAACGTCCACAAACCTCAGTACTGTGCATACTTTATAAGATGTATGAACACTTCTGTTGACAGCGCAGGTAACAACGTCCACAGAGGTATCATGATGTAATAGAGTGAGACGTTCCAAGAAGGGTATTCCAGTTTGAGACAAAGAACAACTTGCGCAGCCACCTTGATGAATATCGCCAACATGTACCACACCTTCTTCTTGATGGTGGTGGACAACCTCTCCGGACTGCTGGTGCAGTGCGACACCATGTTGAACATCACGTAGATAAAGAGGAAATTGTCATACACCCAGAGTGGTATAAACACAATGAACCAGTTCCAACTAGTCCTTTGCTCCAGTCGCAGCGTAAGCAGGATAAAGAACACGAGATATGTAAACCATGTAAACAAAGCTCTGTGAAACACTGCCATCCTTCATAAATGTCAGGTTCCCCTCTTCTTTACCACCAGCACCTTTCCTGCTATAACAATAATAGCAACAGTAATGATGATGATGATACAAAGAAGCAGGACGAGGAAGAGAAGGAGGAGGGGGAGGAGAAGGAGAAGAAGAAGGAGCAAAAGAAGGAGAAGAAAGTAATACATTCACGTGACCTAAGGCTGATTCACAACAATGCAATAACAAGAGCAGGAATGTATAAAAGGTAGAATCAGGACTGAAAAATTGCCATAGCCAGTATTTGAACCACGGATCTCATGCTTCATGTGTGGCTGCTCTAACCACTGAGCTTCCATGACAACTTGCCAGAATGACATTAAATTCCCCAACTGATTCATATTTTCCCAGTAGACTACAAAGGGAATCTCACATCTAAGAAGAGTACCCCAAGGATGACCCTGGTTTAAATAACCTTTAGATGGTAATTTTTATTTTATGCCAACAAACTTACTGCTGGTGTTTTTAAACACACAAGCCGCTTGTGGGCAAAGTTTGAGAGGTAGAACTGGAACTTAAAAATTCAGTGCCACAACTGGGATTTGAGCCACAGACCCTCCACTTACTAGGTGGGTGTTGTAACCATTATTCTACTGTGACAAACTGCCAGAATGACATCGAAATCTCAAACCAGTTCGTATTTCTCCTGGTAAACCACAAAGGCAGTCTCACATCAGAGACAATTACCCCGATGGTGACTTACTATTGTAAGTACTTTATATTCCAGGATTAAATAACCTTCTCTTGGTAATTATTATTTATTTATGCCAACAAACTTACTGTTGGTGTTTTTAAACATACAAAACGTGTGTGGGCAATGTTTGTCATTCTGGCAGGTTGTCCCAGTAACTTAATGGTTAGAACACTAGCCTGGTAAGTGGAGGGTCTGTGGTTCAAATCCCAGCTGTGGCATTGAATTTTTCAGTCCCAATTCTACCTCTCAATAAAATGCCCACATATAGCTTCTGCATTTAAAAACACCACAGTAAGTTTGTTGGCATAAATAAATATTAAAAACGTCTGTTTTACAAATTTTGTTAATGATTTATTTGGCACGGTTTACTTTTAACCAGTAGACTCGGGGATCTCTGTCTAGGGGATATGTGAATAGCGACCACAAGGTACCCAAGCTGAGCAGAACATTACTTCCACTTACTGGTGTCTAGTGGATATGTGGATAGCACCACAAGGTACCCAAGCTGAACAGAACATTACTTCCACTTACTGGTGTCTAGGGGATATGTGGATAGTGACCACAAGGTACCCAAGCTGAACAGAACATTACTTCCACTTACTGGTGTCTAGGGGATATGTGGATAGTGACCACAAGGTGGCATTGAATTTTTCAGTCCCAATTCTACCTCTCAATAAAATGCCCACATATAGCTTCTGCATTTAAAAACACCACAGTAAGTTTGTTGGCATAAATAAATATTAAAAACGTCTGTTTTACAAATTTTGTTAATGATTTATTTGGCACGGTTTACTTTTAACCAGTAGACTCGGGGATCTCTGTCTAGGGGATATGTGAATAGCGACCACAAGGTACCCAAGCTGAGCAGAACATTACTTCCACTTACTGGTGTCTAGTGGATAAGTGGATAGCACCACAAGGTACCCAAGCTGAACAGAACATTACTTCCACTTACTGGTGTCTAGGGGATATGTGGATAGTGACCACAAGGTACCCAAGCTGAACAGAACATTACTTCCACTTACTGGTGTCTAGGGGATATGTGGATAGTGACCACAAGGTACCCAAGCTGAACAGAACATTACTTCCACTTACTGGTGTCTAGGGGATATGTGGATAGTGACCACAAGGTACCCAAGCTGAGCAGAACATTACTTCCACTTACTGGTGTATAGGGGATATGTGGATAGTGACCACAAGGTACCCAAGCTGAGCAGAACATTACTTCCACTTACTGGTGTATAGGGGATATGTGGATAGTGAACACAAGGTACCCAAGCTGAGCAGAACATTACTTCTACTTACTGGTGTCTAGGGGATATGTGGATAGTGAACACAAGGTACCCAAGCTGAGCAGAACATTACTTCCACTTACTGGTGTCTAGGGGATATGTGGATAGTGACCACAAGGTACCCAAGCTGAGCAGAACATTACTTCCACTTAATGGTGTCTAGGGGATATGTGGATAGTGACCACAAGGTACCCAAGCTGAACAGAACATTACTTCCACTTACTGGTGTCTAGGGGATATGTGGATAGTGACCACAAGGTACCCAAGCTGAGCAGAACATTACTTCCACTTACTGGTGTCTAGGGGATATGTGGATAGCGACCACAAGGTACCCAAGCTGAGCAGAACATTACTTCCACTTACTGGTGTCTAGGGGATATGTGGATAGCGACCACAAGGTACCCAAGCTGAGCAGAACATTACTTCCACTTACTGGTGTCTAGGGGATATGTGGATAGTGACCACAAGGTACCCAAGCTGAGCAGAACATTACTTCCACTTACTGGTGTCTAGGGGATATGTGGATAGTGACCACAAGGTACCCAAACAGAACATTACTTCCACTTACTGGTGTCTAGGGGATATGTGAATAGCGACCACAAGGTACCCAAGCTGAGCAGAACATTACTTCCACTTACTGGTGTTTTGCTCCTCACTGTAACTTTTCTATCTGACCTTACCTTGGTCATCTCTTGTTCTCTTCCGACCCCGATGCTATTAGGGTTCCCGAGGGCTAGGGAGTCTTTATTTTTCCAACCTCTCCATTTCTCTATAGTCTTAACCCCTAACATGCTGACCTGTCATGGCATGTAATATGTCCTCTGATTGGTGATCAGAGGATATGGTCTGTGAATTTATTTTGATAACTCTCCCGGTCAGGTCGGCGAGACCCGTAAACCAACGACAGGTGTGGTCCTCCAGACATTCTGGGGGTTGTGAGAGAGCGATATAACTGCCAAAACATAAAAATATGGTGCTTTCTAAAAAGCGGTTACTATTACTGCTATTGCTCTCTTCAATATCATCAGTGAAAAATATTGGAGAGCGGGAGGATTGGTGACTTCATTGTCAGAGGTCCAGCATTGGCTAACAACAACTTTTAACCAGTTATCATTTGCCTCCAAGGACAAACAACAATCTTAAAACACAAACAAATGATTGTGTGTTATTCTATTGTGATACTGGCCTTTTATTTGACTCATTTGCAAGAACATCTGCCCACAAATACGAGGGTAGTTTGATAAGTTTGTGACTTTGATGAAACATTGTGCATGAATCACACTGAAGTCGTACACCTATTCTATGTATAACTGCAGGAATATCATGTTTCTTAAGGCATCATTGGAGGCTTGTAAAAGCTTTAGTTTTGTGTTGCTTCATAGAAAATGGAGAAAAGTCAATTTCATATTCAAAAAAAGCATAATTTTTTGCATAGTAAGACAATGAAGGAAACAGAAGAAATGCTGAAAAATTATTATGGTCACTTTGCTCCATTACATGGCACGGTTCACAGAATTTCAGTGTGGCCATTCGAGCACTAGAGGTGCTGAGCACACAGGACAGCCAGTTGATGTGACAGCAGGTGAGCAAAGTTCAGGATACTGTGACACAAGGCCGACATGAGATAGCCAAGATCTTACACATATCAAATGAATGGGTACCTAATATCCTGCATGAATATCTGGGTACAAGAAAGCCGTCAGCAGGTTGGATGCCACAACTGTTAACAGCTGACCAGTAGAATTGCGTGACCATTTCAACATGTTCCAGCACAATCCAAATGACTTTTTGCAGCAGTTGATGAAACCTGGATCCATTACTGTCAGCCTGAGACAAAGCAACAATCCAAGCAGTGGATTTCCTTCAGCAAACATGCTCCAAAGAAAGCAAACACCATTCCATCAGCAGGAAAAATCATGGCAGCCATCTTCTGCACACATGTCTGAATCAGGCCATGAACTGCCACCTCATCCACCATATTCTCCACATTTGGCTCCAAGCTACTTCTTCCTATTTGCAAATCTCAAAAATTGGGTCAGTGGGAAGAAATTCACATCCAATGAATACACCATGTCAGAAACAAATTGCATTTTGCAGACTTTCAAAAATTGTATTTTATGAAACAGTTTAAAATTTTAATGAAACGTTGAGCAAGTTGCATAGAGTTAAAATGAGACTATTACATTTTCGGATATTGTTTAGAACAGCTTCGCACGCACTTGAGCAGAATTTCGGCAAAGTCCCACTCGGCAGTGTGTACGAATGGTCACGTAAGTTGCCGAAGTTGCTGTGTTAATGCAGCGCTGCCAACAGCAGAATGTCCCTAGGAGTTTGTTGCCAATAGTAAGTTTGAATGTTTTTGCGGGAGTCGGCAGTATGCTGTAGACCTTACTAGAAGCAAGTAGCGCAATGGCTAGGTTTATCAGTATATTGGATTTGGCGCCTCTGTGCTTAAATGAAGAGGCATGCATGCAATTCCTCCACGAGGAGGATAATAATAATAATAATAATATAATAATAATAATATAATATAAAATAAATAAAAAAGAACGATATATCTGTGTGAGCAAGAGCAAAATAATGTACACAATGAGCAAAATAATAATGTACTGAATCCACAACAATAGTATAAGAGCAAAATAATGTACACAATGAGCAAAAAAATAATGTACAGAATCCACAACAATAGTATGGAGTTGCGCTAGGCGATAGCGGTGTATGTCTGTGGCGGCAACGACGCGAGTGAGTGCATTTGTGTTTAATGTGTTGGCAACGAAAACTAGTGTAGTGTAAAAAGCAATGTTGGCAGATGTGAAAATCGTCTGCTAGTCATGCAGTGAAATCTAGTGGGCGATTGTGAAACTACTGTCGGTGCATGCGCAGTAAGTAAGTTCGGACTTAGAATCTGGCTGGCAACTGGAAAGTGAGCTGTTCTAAACATGAGCCACATTTTCTACTACATATAGTAAGTAGACAAAGTATTGTATTCCACCCAAAAATTTGATGTCAAGATTTCACTGGGAATATGCTTTGAGGCCTCTTGAGTCCAAAAACAAGCATTTTTAGAGAAAGGTCTGTACGTGTGGACAGCGTAACTCAAAAACGAAATCAGTTAAAAACCAAAGTTGCTATTTAAGTTTAATGTCTTTCAAGAATGTGACACAAAAATTTTGAAGAAAATACCCCAGTTATGACAGTAAAATCACTGTGTGGCAAGTGCATGAAAACAAAATAGGATGTTCCATCAAGTCTGACGTGAAACAATATTTGCACTAGACAAAAATAATTCATATCATTTGTAAGGAAAACAAGTTCTATTAATACAAACTCAACATTACCTACAAAAATGCATTTTTAAGGACATGTGTATTGCCATGGTAGCTGCAAATATAGGTACTAGAATATTGCACTTATATGGTGCCGTGATCGGGCAGTTAGACCGTTCGCCTACCACCTAGGCAACCCAGGGACCAGCTTGTGGTATTCAGGATGGACAAAGTGGCGTCAGGGGTTCTCCAGTTTCTCCCCCACTCATTCCACCAATTGCTTCATCATCACCTTTCCAAACATCGATTTCACCATCCTCTTCCTCACTATCATACCTGGTTCTTGGCTAACCACTCACTTCCAGGTCTTCACTCTATCCAGTCCATAGGTTCGTCTGACCCTCGGCCCTGGCTTGCAAGTCCTACATAAGGGGAGGGTAATCAAACAAAATAAAGTAGCACACTGTGACAAGTCTACATTCTGTAAAAATTACTATCAAAGAACAATGGAAACAATAAAGAGCAACATAGAAGATTCATGCATGTGGACCACTGTAGATGAGACTGGAACAAATGTGATGTTATTTATCAAATCTCCTTGCTGAAGAATAAGACCTGAAGCTCTAACTATACCACTTCTAACTGCTTTCAAATCCCTGGAACATGCTGATCAGCTGGCAATAGTCAGATTCATTAACACCGGTTATAAGACAGTGAGGCCAAATGGAAGTCAGGAAGAAAAAGTGGTGGTAATTTGTTGAAAACTAAGTGCTTTGTCCTATTTGAACCTAGTATACTTAACAAACTTAGTAAACATGTGTACAGAGAAAATGTTGTTGTTTTCTAGTGCCTTGCATCTGGCAATGAAGCCATTAGCATTCGTGCTTTGCAATACTTTTGAACTGTAGTTTCTTCTGATCTTAATGCTTCACAGGTCTTCAAGTACAGAGAAAATGTTACATCCGGAATAAATTAACAAGGTGCATCAATGTGATAAATTTGTCATTATTTGACGGTTGCCTCTTTAATATTCAAAGATTTATTAGTTATGTATTGTAAAGGATTGAGAAGAAGAAAGGATCATTTGCACTTGAAAATTTTGGCGAGAGCATGTAGTATGACAGGATTTAGTGGCAGTCTGTGGAAGTAGTGCTGGGGGAACCCACTTGCCCAAAGCAGTATGATCCTAATTCTTATTGCAAGTCACTGTTATACATTGTCCCATCTTACCTCTTTAACATTTAATACCGTTTAGTTATCGTGATCTTCAATATCTGTCCGTTTTAAGTTGATATGCAGTTTCTAACCTCAAAAACAGTAATGTAATGTAATGTATTTCCTTTAAATGTAAACGCCACACAGTAGTCTTACTTTCAGTACGCGCAATAACCACATATGCAGCTAATATATTTTATTATGATTCAAATTATTCCTTCGCGTCTGAATCCACAAGGTTTAAACCTAAGTTGGCAGGTTTGCAAGATTTGCTTTTATAATAACCACAGAATATCATAGTACATCTAAGAGTCTGGTAAAATATCCACAGAACATGTAACTATACGATGCTGTTGGGTATAACAGCGGCGAGGGCGTGGCCTAGGAGGATTTTGCCTACCGTACTTTCTGTAATTCTCAATTGCTTCAATCTATAGCCCATTCCAATACTTTGTATATCAACAGCTTTTACGAAATGATAAAGGGTTCTGTAATGGTTGCAGGGTTAAGTGAATATAGTCACTTATAGGCAGTAGTTCTCTTAATAGCAACCACTAACGTTTCTATACCATTATAAATAATACCATCTCATTTAACTTTATCTCCAATTCTGAGGCTTGCAATTGCTGTGTATGGCACACAGCCATACATTATGGAACTTCCTGAAAGTTTTTGTGTGAACTTGCAACCAAACCGTATTATGTGATACTTGACAGGGAAATGGGAAGCTTTAATGTGAGGAATTAAATTGAGTTTTATTTATAGACGCTCTTTAATTGCTTCTCAGCGTCAAATCTATATTAGGTTCTTTCATGTGTAGGTACTAAATCTAAGACACGCAAATAACGGTTTCACATTCCTACCAAAGCAAGCCATACAAGAGCTTTTACACATGAAAATATCCAGCGTCTTCCGGCAGGTTGGGGGGGGGGGGGGGGAGACCACTTACGCCCTCATACCTGTCAAGCCTGGGAGTGTGGTGCCTCCCCGCACTGCATTCGAATCAGTGTGACACTACTCACTAAACAATTCCCCGGAAATAGGAAGTCCTTGCTTCACATATTCAGTATCGCATTAAGGTGGTGAACTATGGCAGTAACAGCCAGTGGGTGACTAATGTGCCAAGGGACAAACATGACATATGCCCTGAGAGTCCCCTGGGGGCAGTCTATGGTGACATTATTAGTAAGTGTTGGTGTATGTTGTTCAGTAATATACCAACACTTACGAAATATGTCGCCATACACTTCCCTTGGCCATGGGGGACGCAACAATTTTATACACTTGGCATCATTTTGTCCGCGATTTCATGCATAGAGTAATAATAGATCAGAGAGCTAAGTGTGATGTGCAGAATACAGAATACCTACTGAAAGGATCTTTCGATTTTCTGAAAGCTCTTGACGAGACCTTTAATATCCTGGCTTGCTTGTTGAAATTGGCCCATTAATAGAGAAATTATGGCTAAAATAAGGTTTAGAGAATTGTGACTGTTATGCGTAAAATCGCGTTTTTTCAGGAATGACAATTGTATAGATAAACTTAATAAGCAAAACCCTGTCTGAATACAAAATTTGATCGAAATCGTTAGAGTCGTTTCCAAGTTGCGCGGAATATATTTACAAACAAGAATTGCTCGTTGAAATATATAAGATTTATGCAAGTGTTTAACCTGGTGTTTACTATTAAATAATCACCGTCCTATGGATGGAATTCGGTCACATCATTAGAGGGGAACTTATTTTAACAACAGTACGATCTATATCTTAGTTTATCCACCTCGCCATCTGTTACTCTCGTGATATGTCCACCTGCCCCATTTGACGTCTCACACATCCGTAATTAACTCAGAAATTTCCGGATGTATTTTCTCCGGTAATTCAGCTATATTAGACGGAACTCAGGATCCCTTGAAGTAGCAATTGAAGGACCTATATTCGTCGCTATAGTCACCGCTCCCTCCCTGTCGGTCTGGGTGGTTAGACGCTGGCCTACCGATCCCAAGGTTGCGGGTTCAAACCCGGCCCAGGCCGATGGTTTTTAAGTGTGCTTAAAAACGACAGCTCAATGTCAGTACATTTACTGGCATGTAAAAGAACTCCTGCGGGACGAAATTCCGGCACACCGGCGACGCTGATGTGATCCTGGCAATTGACAGCGTCGTTAAAAACAACAAAAAATAAAATAAACTTACTGAAAGGAAAGAGTTCCCCCCTGTAGCCACTGTAGGGCTACTTGGTCAATGAGTTGTTCACCTCTGTCAGTGAGACAGACGAGTCTTCGAGCCTGACTTGCTAGGTACCTACCTCAGCGTGTGTGTAACCTTTAGTCTCCTGTGGTTTTCTCGCTTCATCCCTTCCTCCACAATAGAATTTATGCAAATCGCAGTGCGCGAAGAGTTCCCTATATGTGCATCTAAGCTATTTGTACCACAATCAAGCCGCGAATTCCTTCCTTCTCTGAAATCGCCATACACATAGAAGACTCGACCACGTGAGGGACAAAACAGTTGCGTGACTGGAGTATTCTCTAGACCGTTTGAGAAACTGAAACATGCTATTCCCAGCGTACAGTAAAATTAATCGGGTGGAAAGTCAAAATGGGATAGCGATTTCACAGAAAAGCAGCATTTGGCCCTAATTATGTTAGAGTAGAGAAATAATTAATCATTTTAGACGACTTAAAGATTAATTGAAAAGCTTTGAACCTTACTTTCTTCAGAATGTGCGTTTCCCAAGTTACCGCCTGAGCCATCAAGCGGCTTCAATAAATTTCATCCTTGTAGCAAGCCGGTTTGAAACAATAAAACAAAAACTAATTAAAATACCGCACTTGTAAATATGGTTCCCCGTGCAAGAGTTAGTTTTTGTTGAAAAGAATCTAATTTAATCGGTACTACGGCCTAAGGAACCATTATCTCTATGGATTTGAAATATGTTCGAAAGCTGCTATTTTGTTATTAAGGCATATTTCGCAGAGCTTTCTGGATATTAGTTGAGAAGCAGTAACGCAATATTTAAGATTGAAATGTTGAGAAATTAATCGCTATAACTCTGATAGTTAAGGAATAAAATGCAAAGCGGTCTCCGATAATCGGAATTCAGAAAATGGCTCTTTGAAATTAATAAGAAGGAATAGATTACTCATTTTAATGATTGAGTACTGACGTGCCGAAAAGGGTATGACGTATCATACACCAATAAACTGGTATGTAATTGCGTATTAACGTGCAGTAGTTGTAAGTAGTTAAGTTTATATTTGGTGTTGAATTTCATAAATGGGACTTAAGATGAAAACTGTAATTAGCTTTTTGGTTTTGTAGGTTAGTTCACACGAATATAAGTTGAGCTTTGTTAGTACAGGTACGCGAAAATATTCCCATTAACTTCAAAGTTCACGGATTTTGTAGATGTTTTATTCAAGGCACACGAGATAATACTCATTTTTTCCTAAAATAAATTTGAGGTTATATTTGTGTCCATGAGTATTGTACGAGCAGAAATGAAAATATGCCAACCTCGTGCACAGCAAAGCATACATATGTTAAAGTGGTAATATTGCTGTATAGCGTCCCTTCTCGTAATCTCAAAAAGTGTAAATGCCGACATTTTTGTTTAAATAACTTATTAGCTTTATTTGTGCTGACAATTCAACTAAAAATGTATAAGTTCCAGTCACAAAGCACGATCAGTAACCTCGAAGAAATCTCACGACTATAGTGCCATCCTGATATTTTGCAAATGATTATAGATGCAGTAAAAGCTTTCATAACAAACCTAATGTACTCAAGTAACCAAAATCGAATGCCTTTAATAATTTAAACATGTAAACAATGTATATGAGAATAATTAGTAAGAATTGGTGCCCATTTTTGTGTTTGTTTTAAATTCAAGAGATCCTGAGATCGAAAATTGTTAGGTGGCTGTGTGAGCATTATTTCATACCTTTTTCATTCACTCACATTCTGGCTTTGTACTTCACAGTTAAAGCATATGTATGATGACATGTTTTCAGGTTGTAACGGATAACTAATGCCATCATTTGAGAGCAATGGATATCAACTTGTGCTGGGGCAGGCGACCACCAAAACGTTTGGATTCATGGACTAAACCAGAGCTGCGCAGTGTTATCAGATTCCTCTGGGCAAGGAATGTTTCCTTGGAGGACATGAAGTCACAACTGGAGAATGTGTATGGTCCTGGAGTGACGAGCCTGGAGGAACTTGACTCTTGGTGCAAAGAGTTCCTGAACCGCCAATCTCAATTTGGACAGGAGAGAAGAATGGGACGACCGGCAACTTCTGCTTCAAAAGAAAATGTAGAACGAACGCAAGCATTCATTGAAAAGGACCCAAGGATGAGTGTGAAGGATATCTCGGAGAAACTGGGACTGAAGAAGGGCTCTGTGTACAACATTCTACACAATATCCTGGGATACCGAAAAGTTGGCGAGGAGTGGGTCCAAGTTGCTTGTGCTAAAGAGGTAAGTGTGACAAGGAGGGTAATTACGAGGGTGAGTCAAATGAAAACCAGAGTATTTTTTTACAGTTCCTTTATTACAGAGTTGAAACAAATTCACTAAATTGCAACATAGTTCCCCTGCTTTTTGATACGTTTCTGCCACTGAGTCAGAAGGGCATGGATACTTGGGAAAATAAATTTTTGGCTATGCATGTAGCCACTTGTGCACTGCCTGCTTTACCTCTGTGTCGGTCACAAACTTGTTGCTACCTAAGGTGTCCTTTGGTGGGCCAGAGATGTGGAGGTCGGAGGCCACGAGATCAGGGAAGTAAGGAGAATGGGCCAAGAACTCCAGACACAAGTCCTCGATAGTCGCCAAAGTCACATTAGCCATATGAAGTCATGCGTTGTCATGCTGGATAAGAATGCAAGTTGAGAGGCGTCTGTGGCACTTGTTGTGAATGTCAGTTCACTAAAGGTGGCACTGGTCACCGTCTTTCCCTCTTCCGTCTAATGCTCCACTATGGGACCCTAGTGGTCCCAGAACAAGGTCAGCATCACCTTTTATGCTGATGGCTATCTGCGGAACTTTTTCAGCCTTGATGATGATGGTTGCCGCCATTCCATACTGGAGCACTCGGTCTCTGGTTGGTAGTGATGGACCCAGGACTCGTCTCCAGTCACAATCCGCTTCAAAAATGTGTCACCTTCATAGTTCATAGTGGCACAGCAGCTCCTGGCAGGCAATGACTTGGGAGTCAGCCGACGAGGTACCCATCTTGCAGCCACTTTCCGGTACTTCAACTCATCATGCACAATATGGTGAGCAGAACCATGACTGACCCTGTCACAACACGATGGACCTGCCTGGCTTCTGTGCATCTGCCAAACTTGTTGTGCAATTTTGTGATAAACGTGCAGCCCAGTGCTGTACCAACATTTGTCAATGCTGCCTTCACTGTGTAGGAAGCGTATCACTCCGCACTGCTCTTCTTTGGTGTACTCCAACAGAGGGACTGCCGTTTCACGCTGCTGGTCACAGACCAATGTCAGTTGATGGCAGGAAAGTCCACGTGCATGTGTATCAGGTCTGATCGTAATAAGAGAAGTTTTAGACTTTCTATAGCAGTTTTCCAGTTTTCATTTGACTCACCCTTATATTTACAAGTGCTATAGGGGAAACAGCAATATGGCCAGCATTACACTGAATTGCAGCAGACATTACACCGAAAAGCAGTACTGCCAACCTTGTCATTAAAGCTACTTTACTTGCACAGACCACTTCTTCAGCTTTTAATTTTTGGTATTATTAACAATTGCTTTATGGAAGCTGCTGTTAAGCATGCATCTATGAATGCTGTCCTCACTATTTTTTCTCCTCATATTTGTGCCCAGGTTTAAAGGAAATAAAATAACCGTCATTTATCAAAAGAAAAGCAATACAAAAACAGGAGGACATACATTGGTTTTGTGGAGGAGTACTGCCTTGAGGATAGCTTAAGGGGTCATCAACGAATAGTCACCATTCCACTAATTCCCATAACATTAAATAGACCATTCACGTCATTGGAGTAACAGAGTCTTCCATGACAAAGAATGGTGCATAGGCAGCCCAACAATGTCAAAAGCAAGAAACCCTAGCATCTTTATCTATTAAATTCCATTGTTCTAGAAGCGAAACCAAAGTTCAGCTTGTACCTTAGAAGGATTCAGCTCCTTAACAAGGTCATTCAAATCATTTTGTGTCAGGAGATGTGGTGTCATTTCTTCGTAATCGAAATCAGAACTTACATTCTCTATGTCTGTATTAGCTTCGACCTGGGTTTAATCTTCCAAAGACTGTGTGTCTGGAGGAACGGGGACAGATAAGGAGGAACTGTGTAGGTCGGGTCAAATAGCTGAGGGATACTTGATCTTCTTTCTATCCTTGCACTTCTTCCTTCTATTTTAACCATGCAGAAATAGCAATCAACAACATGATTGGAAAACACCTACACGGAACCCTGCAGAAGAATGGATATAGTCAGAAATAATCAGGGCATCACATCCAAAGAGACAATGCAACTGCAAAGAGAGTACAAAACAACATAGAGCATTTCTACCATATATAGAGAAGGTCACAGATCACATTGGTAAACTACTAGAAAAGGCCAATATCAAAACAATTTTCATATCGACCATTAAAATAAAACAAACACTTAACTCAGCTAAGAACAAACGGGATCTGCTATCGTCACAAGGAGTCTACCGTATACCGTGCAGCTGTGGGCAAGTATACATTGGAACCACCAAGAGGAGTATAAACACCAGAATAAAAGAACACAAGAGTAACTGCTGCTTGGGACACATGGAAAAATCAGCAGTAACCGAACACGCCTTATTAAGGGCCACGACATCAGATTCATTGAAACCACACTCTCGACACCACAGCACACTTCCATGCCAGGATGTACCGCGGGGACATGAGGTTTTTAAACGTACTAATAACTTCAATAGAAAAGAGGAAGCAGCACGCATTCACAAAGCATGGATACCGGTACTGGCCGACATGTGTATAAAGTCATACGGCCCAGCCAGACATAAAACTTGACGCAGGCCGCGATTGGCTGGGTGGGCGGTCTCTTCCCATCATATATAAGACAGAGGCCACAAGTCACTTTCCTCTGATGACGCTCGTCGGAATGGCAGGCATAACGTTAGGTGTTTATGCATTGACTGGACCACTGCCAATAAACCCGGGAACATCACTTTACTGGATAGATGCCGGCCATGAAAGCTTAAGCTTCACCCAATCATTAAGATGGGACGAATAGTTCATACGCAATATATTGTGGCGGGGATTTCTTTAAAAGA
The DNA here is from genome assembly GCA_030765045.1 of Tenodera sinensis. NCBI lineage: Eukaryota > Metazoa > Arthropoda > Insecta > Mantodea > Mantidae > Tenodera > Tenodera sinensis. The sequence goes on along the minus strand of CM060971.1, from coordinate 23,269,194 downwards.
TGGTTAACACATATTAGTGTGGATATAGCGGCAATTGAAGCACTGTTTTTGCTAAATGGTGTAAAGTTTGCTGGAGCAGGCGCGATTCCTATCTGCAGGGGATGTGGTCGAGGAATGGAATGCATAAATCAACGTACTTTTGTTATAAACACATTTATTCGCTCATCTACACTTCTTTTCACAAAGCAATTAGTTAACCACTCTTAAAATTGGATAGCGTCCATGCCGGTTAAAAGTTTATGTAATTCACATTTTCACACGCCATCAACAATTATACGTCTTTACATTTTGAAGTCACAGACGCTAATGAAAGTAGTTTTTGGCGTGGGTATAACGCAACACCGCCATTCTTTTGTATTCATCCGCGCAACAGTTCTCATTGGTCGAACTCAAACAATTGAGAAGACATTGTCTATTCTGAGTATTGAAAAAATTAGGTCCCTTATACATTCTAATTAAAAGAATTAAAAATTTACACACTCTTATAAAAATATTTACATGAACAATTTTCTATTAGTCAATATTCTGTCTCATATGCCCCTTGTTTTGTTTTTCAAGTTGTCACCTTATATACAATCTTGAAACACAATACAATACTTCTCCCTACTTCTATGATTCAATCACTTTGTACAATATATATTTTTTTTCTTTACAGTCTTCTTCACTGTTTGTCTTTGTCCTTTGTTTTGACATGATACAGCATGTCTTTATAAACTTCACATATTCGATTACTACACAATGCATTCAATTATTATACAATACATATCCAGTTATTGTACAATATACCCAGTTATCATATCACATATGTTGTTATTATACAATACACTTTCAGTCATTATGCAGTACATATCCAGTTATTGTACAACACATTTGATTACTACACAACATGTCCAATTATCATACAATACATATTCAGTTATTGCACAATATATCCTGCTATCATAACACCTATGTGTTCTGTTTTAATGCAATACATATTCAGTTATTACACAATATATCCAGTTATCATATCATATATGTTGTTATTATACAACACACCTTCAGTCATTATACAATACATATTCAGTTATTGTATAACACATTTGAATACTGTACAACATGTCCAATCATTACACAATACATATTCAGTTGTTGTACAATATATCTTGCTATCACATCACATATGTTCTGTTATTATGCAATACATATTCAGCTATTACACAATACACATCCAGTTTTGGCATAAAGCATTTAATTATTACTCAATATATTCAGTTATTACACAATATATCCAGTTATCATACAATATGTATTCAGTTATTGCACAATACATATTCAGTTTTTATACAACACATACTCAGTTATTGTACATTTGACATTGACACAAATATAATTTAAGTGTTTCATGTGGTTTTTGACTTGTATTCATTGCTATGAGGAGAGAAAAACAGGATACAAATTTTGAGCTAATGATTATGATCATGTTTATGGCAATATTTTATTCAGTTCTTTGCCTTCTTTGTCTTATAAGCTTATGTATAGGCAGGTTGTTGAGTCAGTTCTTAAACTCTGATGTTACTAACGGTACTAATTTTCTTAATTGGGTTATTATTCATTGTTGTTTGGTTCAACATTTCTTCGAGCTTAGCATTGGCTACATTCATCTCAATTCATGGGCATTGTTTTTCTGGTTATGGTTTTCCTCACTTCACTAATTGTCATTTCTTTGTCTCTTATTCCTATAAGAGAAAACTTCTATACTTACAATTATTCTGTAATTGTATTATTTTTCTTCTCAATTTACTCTCGACATCTTTGTGTCGAAATATTATATCTTTTTCATCATAATTGATTCATTTTTATTTTTGTCCCTGACATCCTTATGTCAAAAACATATTATCTTTCGTCGCTATGATTCATTTATTTAATGACAATCAGTGTCCTCATCTGTCTCTGTTGACAATGCTCTTTGTGGTCGATATAGCCAATGACCATGTTGATCTTTTTTTTTTTTCTTGTTGTAATTCCTAATCTGAACATGATTTTATAAGTAACCCATTAAAATTGTTATCTTCCTTCATCTCTACTACTCCTGCCTTACACATTTGTTGACAAAGGCTATTTGGTTCTTTCTTTGTATGGCTTCAATTTATTTTTGTGGTATCTTCCTACCAACTTGCCATTTGTATTCTGTAGCTCATACGTGTGGTCACCCAGCTGTTTTGTTATGACCAGTGGTTCCATCTCTCTCTTCGTGTAGCCATCATGGTGTCGATGTCAATTGCAAGTTGCTGAGATATTGTTGTTTGTCATCCAGCCAGTTGGGACGAACTTAGTTGTTGTAATTTCCCTGAGTGTTGGTGGTGGTTGTCGTTTCTGTATTCTGTGCAGTATCTGCCCTATTTGGCACATCTTCTTCTACTTCCTGCTGTCTTGTGTTGTTAGTGTACCATTGGTCTCTGCCCCTTTGGCGTGAACCTCTGTCGTATGACGGTCTGTGGTTGTTCAAGTGTTCCCTACTGAATCGCATGTGATTCACTTGATGGGTATGGTCTCCTGGTCTTCCACGGTCATATGTATATGTTTGATGTCTCGATTCACCCCTCGGTATCGTGTCGTGGTACCGCTGTCTTGTGTTCTCCATCCTCTCGCCATGATTATGTGGTTGTGGGAAATGGTGTGCCCCTCTCCCCCTTTCATGGGTACTCCTAGTATTTGTATGTTCTCCTTCGCTTTGGTTGTTCGTAGCCGTGTTCCGATTTAGGATGGGTGAGTTTGGGTGACCGTTCCTATGTCTATGTTCATTAGGTCGACCATTTTGTGTTTCGAAGGCTGTCAGCAGTTCTATCATATCTGCAAAATCTACCGGCCTTGCAACAATTAATCCTGTTCTCACTGTGTCTGGGAAATGTCTCGTTATGCTGGCAATTAGTTCTGCCTCCGACAAGTTAGGGTCTAATAGCTTTCCTTTGTTGGCTACTTTCATGAAATAGTCGACTAATGACAATCCTTTGGCTGGATCGTATCTACCTGTCGCTAGCTCTACCCTAGTTTGGTTTTGTTTAGCTGGGCCCCAATACCTTGATAGGAATAAATTTCTGAATGAGCTATAAGACTCGTGACCAGCTAGTGTTAACCTGAGCCATTCTAATGCCTTGTTTTTTAAGCTTTTCTTTACTATCATCATCCTAAGCTCGTTTGGTATCCTTTTCACTTTAAAGTATTCCTCCATCTCTTTAACAAAGAGTTTTGGATCGTCTCCCTTCTCCTCGTCAAATGTAGGTGGTGTAATTTCATGTAATATGCTGTTAGTGTAACATGTGTTATGTGTTGTGTCATTGTTTGGTTGTGAACCTCTTTCTCTGTATGGTGAGTCAACATTTTGTACATTACTCAAGTAACTCTCATCTTGTACATTATTTACATCTAAATCATCTTGTCTTTGTAATGCCTTCACAACATCATTTACATTAGCCAAATTTTCTTTCCCTTTTTTCATTTCTTCACAAATTGATTTTAAATCATTCTTTATTTCTAAGTGGCTTTGTTTCATATTATTTATAGCATCCTGTTGTGAAAGCATCACATCATTCATTGTCTTAATTTTAGGAACTACTATTTGTTCTACAGTTTCATTAATAATGTCTTTCTTTACAACCTCAATCTCTTTCCTTAATTCCTCAGTTATTTCTGTTTTTACAGTTGTTATTTTACAGTCTACACTTGTATTACATTCTGTTATTTCATCCCTACATCTAGCAATTTCTTCTTCTAACACAATTTTACTCTCCCTCATCTCTGATTCTATCTTTCCCATCCTATCTCCTACCATTTCTATCCTAGCTTCTAAGGCTTCCTTTGTTTCATTTAAGTTTTTATGAACTAATTTTAAATTAGTTTCCATTACTTTCATATTTTCTTTACACTCCTGTCTTCCTAATTCTATTTTCTGTTCTAGGTTCTGTCTACCTAATTCCATTTGCTGTTCCAAGTTCTGTCTACCTAATTCTATTTTCTGTTCTAGATTCTGTCTACCTAATTCCATTTTCTGTTCTAAGTCTTTTCTCACTTCCTCCATTTTCTGACCTATCTCTTCCTTATTCTGTTCCAGTTTCTGACCTATACTCTGACTTAAACTTTGCTCTAGTCTTTCAAACATCACCATCATTAACCTTTGGTCTTTGCTTATTTCCGCCTGTTCCTCACCTTCTAATCCTTCTTGATAACTAGGCCTATCTGCCCCTTCCCCCACTCCTATTTCTATCTCTTTTCGCGACATTTCCATTCCTTTATCTAATTCACTTAATGTTGAAAGTCCCACTACTTTGCTGTTTCTCAGCAGCATATGCACTGGAAATAAAATAAAATAAAAATTTTGGATCCTACTTTTTTTTCTGCTGGTTCTTCGTCCGGTTATTTACGTCTCCCGGGTAGTTGGCTTCGCTAGATGATCTCCGGTGTTTTTCCCTCGTTGATTCTCCGTGTATCGATGTTTTGTTGATATCAGACGATGGTCTAATGGCGTCTTTCTCCTTCACGATGAGATAGCGTTCTTTTGGTGTTAGCACTTCGCACTCTCAATTTTGCATTCCACTCCAAATTCGCGCTCCACGTTGGGCAAGCCATTTGTGGCGGGGTTTTATTCTAAAAAAGATGGTTAACACATATTAGTGTGGATATAGCGGCAATTGAAGCACTGTTTTTGCTAAATGGTGTAAAGTTTGCTGGAGCAGGCGCGATTCCTATCTGCAGGGGATGTGGTCGAGGAATGGAATGCATAAATCAACGTACTTTTGTTATAAACACATTTATTCGCTCATCTACACTTCTTTTCACAAAGCAATTAGTTAACCACTCTTAAAATTGGATAGCGTCCATGCCGGTTAAAAGTTTATGTAATTCACATTTTCACACGCCATCAACAATTATACGTCTTTACATTTTGAAGTCACAGACGCTAATGAAAGTAGTTTTTGGCGTGGGTATAACGCAACACCGCCATTCTTTTGTATTCATCCGCGCAACAGTTCTCATTGGTCGAACTCAAACAATTGAGAAGACATTGTCTATTCTGAGTATTGAAAAAATTAGGTCCCTTATACATTCTAATTAAAAGAATTAAAAATTTACACACTCTTATAAAAATATTTACATGAACAATTTTCTATTAGTCAATATTCTGTCTCAATATGATGCCCATTTTTGGTCCTGTTTACCTAACTTGCTTCTTTCTCTTCAACTTCCCTGTTCTACCATTTGGATCCCAAGGTTCACAGTTTCGTTTTGAATCTGACTTTACTTAAGGTGCTTAAAGTCCCTGCTTTATCCCCTGGGTACTCAGGTAGATTGCCAGTTCTTGAGGTAGGGATTGGACATTTCCTCCAAACCCTGAAAGGCTTTGGTTTTTCTGCAAATAATCGGAAGGCTGTTTGCAGTGGTTTCTCACTGGGCGAAGGAGTCACCACTTCCCTATGCTGCAACTACCTAACTTGTATCCGAAATAAAGATCATACAATTTCTTCAAATGTCATCTGCATGATTTAATACTGTACGCCCCATGGATGTAGCAAAAGTTTATTGGGCGGTTCATAAGAAACCTACCTAATTGCTTTTTATAACTATTCTTATACAGAGAGATCCAATTACACGTGAACTGTAACTGCGAATAGCAGCTGATAAACACAAGGTCACGTCCATCACTTGTTTTTCTCTGCTCTGCTCACAATCAGTATTGATTTGACACAATATCATGCGGCTGCATTATTACCAGTGTGCTTTATTATTTAGTGCTGTACTTAGTCACAAAGTGTATTGTGGCTCAGCATTTGTTTTCTGCTACACAGCGTGTATTTATTATGATTTTTGTTCAAGTCAACAGTTGACGCCCGTACATACACAAATACAATTTTGTGCCCTTTTTTTAGAGAATTAACCAACAGGGACCATGATTTTGTCTTTTTTCAGTAAGACTCTGCAACAGCTCATACAGTCAATCTTTCGATGAGAACAATTAAAAGTGTGTTTGAGGACAGAATTATTAGTAGAAATTTGTGGCCTCTTCGGTACCCCGACCTAACCCCCTGCAATTTCTATCTCTGGGGTAACTTAAAGCATAAATTGTACAAGACAAACCCCCACACCCTGGAAGAATTAAAACAAATTATCCACCAGGAAATTGCCAGTATTTCTCAATGTGAACTATGGCGAGTGTTGGATAATTTCCTGAAGAGGTGCCAAAAATGTATGGATAATGACGGTGGCCAATTTCAGCATCTGCTTTCATAAAGTTGGTAAGCAAAGCTTTGAAAAGTAGTTTTGAAACTGTTGTAGGGTTTCATCTGTACTTTTCTATGATAGCGGCAGATGGCAACGAGCACTTAGAATGTGGACAGGCAAAACATCATGTAGCTCGTTCAGAAGTTTTTGCTCTCCCCGTAAATGCACTCGTCACTGTAGACAACTTTCATTCTTCTGTGTATTTCATTTGGGGCACGTTTCCTGTGATAAGGGATAAATAAGGGTTAAATGCACTAATGCACAGGATTTGTATACATGCCCATATCACTCATCCGTCATTTTAAATGGACGTGATTTCACGTCCATATCGCTGAACAGGTTAACTGACTTCATTTTTGAGTTATGCTGTTCACAGGCTGAAGGACGCATGCACGTGCGTGCGCACTCACAGACACACACACACACACACCACACACACACAATTTGGCGGCAAATTACTTGAGAGGTTAATGATCAACAGGTTAAATTACCATCTGTGGCCTAAAAACTTACTCAATGGTACACAGTACAGCTTTACCCCTCAAAAGGGAACAATTGATGCAGCACTTGAAGTCAAAACCTTCATAGAAGAAGGATTGAAAATAAAACAATGTATAATCCTAACAAGCCTCTACGTGAAAGGTGCATTTAATGCCGCCTGGTGGCCCAGTATCCTCAAGAACTTAAAAGAATGGGAATGTCTGAGAAACATCTACAACTTAACATCAGATTTCTTCAACCACAGGAATGCAAAAATCACAATAAACAATTACACAATGGAAAAAGAAGTTCAGAAGGGCTGTCCACAAGGATCCTGCTGTGGCCCAGGCTTTTGGAACATAATGTATAATTCCCTATTAAATACTGATTTCAATAGGAAAACTAAAGCCATGGCATTCGCAGACGACCTTGTGATATTAACAAGAGGCTCAAGTAAAGTAGAAGCGGAAAACAGTGAATCAGGATTTAATCAAAATTCAGAACTGGGCCACTGACAACAAAATGGAATTCAACGAAAAGAAGTCGAAGACTCTAGTCATATCAAGGAAGCGAATGGACAATTGCAATGTCAATATCTACTTAATCTTTATCTGGGAAAACCCTTCCATGCTAAGTTATTTTCAGAAAACATAAACATTTGAAAAATACCTATAATGCCATGCAAAAGTATTGTAAATGACATAGAAACTAACCACAGATGATGAAGACTGTCCTAGATAATCCACATTGTAATAATTGTCGATTTTAAACTATATGCTGGGAAGCAAATGCAACACTCGCAACACAGGGTTGTCTACAAGGGGCCACTAGTATACATTTTTCTGTCTGGCGTTATGTAATGTCAATGCACTGGTTTCTTACTTACAAAATAAACATTTTGATTACATGAGAGGTAGAATTGGAACTTAAATGCCACAACTGGGATTTGAACCACAGACCTTTCGCTTACCGGGCGGCTGCTCTAACCACTGAGCAATTCTACCTCTCAAACTTTGCCCACACACGGCTTGTGTGTTTAAAAACACCAACAGTAAGTTTGTTGGCATAAATAAATAATAATTTTGATTACATATTTGCACTTCCACATTTTTCACTTCACTTCATACTTAGGGATGTCCAAACAAGAACAGTTAAAGTACATCTGAAAAATAATGTTTGGAAAAAAAGCATTTCACGCAATACATTTGCACGTTTTCTTACACGCTTCTTTGCACAGCAACTCAGAAATTTAAAAGCATGTTATACTCAAGCCAATGCCACATTTGGCACACATATACCTGCTTTCCCTTCGCTTCTTCTCTCCTAAACATGTGTTGCAGTAGACATAGCATTGCCTCGTGGGGTTTGCTTTCTTTGGGGTGGGTAGTACACTGGAAGGAAAATGCCTTTCTGTCAACCGTAGAGGTTGGTCTCCTGATGTAGTGGTAGGTCTTGGCGTATAGTATTTCTGAAAAATTTCTGTAATTAGTAAAATTTGGAATTCAGCCAATGAGATGTTTTTGCCAGTTTTTACATTGTACAGCGTCTGGGAATTTAGTATGACGATATCCAGTAGATGAAAAAAGAATTTTCTGTACCATTCTAGTGACTTTCTAAGGCAGTGAAGAGAACTTAGAATCATATCAGATCTATCCTCTGCACCCATGTTCCTGTTGTAGTCCATTACACATTGTGGTTTTCTTACGGTGTGTTTGTAATCCTGCTCACTTTTCCAGTTTCCTTCATGTCAGCTCTATGCATTGGAGTCAGCATACACACTTGTCGCCTATCCATCCACCTCAATGCCAGCTGATTATTTGTGTGCCTAGATTCCACTTCTCCTCTTTTGAATTTGGACGTCATCTTGGGCATTCCCTTCCTGTTTTTTCTTACTGTACCACAAGCGTTAGTGCCATTCCTGTGAAGCCAATCATAAAGGAGAGGACTGGAATACCAGTTATCCAGGCAAACATTGTGCCCGTTGTGCAGATATTTATTTGTGAATGTCTGGACTACTGCTCTGGAAACCCCAAATTCACGCTCCGGAATTATGTAGTCAACAACGTATCCTGTTTCACAGTCACACATCACAAACAGTTTTATTCCAAACCTGTGTTGTTTGGATGGAATATACTGTAAAAATTGCAGGTGCCCTGTGAAAAGTACAATGCAAATGTCATTAAAGGGGGTAAGCACTCCACTGAATACATTTTGGAGGTGAGCTATTACTGGTTACAGTTTATAAAGTCTTTCTCCCTGAGCTTGGTTGTCTTTATCACTGAAATGCAACACACGGAAAGTGAGAAGATATCTATTCCGAGACATGTGGTTCGTAAACTGTGGGGTGGCAAGAAGAGTATGTTTGGACCAGCTTTCTGCAATTAACTTTTTTACCCTGGCCATAAGCAGAGTAATACCAAAAAAGACGTACAAATCTTCTTTTGTCACATCCTTCCACTTCTGTAGACGAGAGCTGGGAGCTGGCTCCTCTTTCTGAATGAGAAACTTTATTTATTAGTTTCCTCAGCAATATTCTCAACAAAATGAGGGGAGAAATAGAGCTGGAAATAATGCAATGCACTGAAGATATTCCCTATATCCAGAGAAATGCCTGAAATGTCCTTGTTGAAGTTGTGCACACGTGGAGTAAAACTTCCAGAGCGCCACTGGAACAATGAAATGTCCTTTCGTGCTCGCTTTAGCACTTGTGTTGGTATTGCTTGTTGCTCATTTTCATCCTCACTGCTGTCTTTATCATCACCCGTCACTTCAAGTCATTGTCACTATCTGCGAACCCCGAAATATCAGATAAATCTGACGGTAATGACTCAAAAACATTTAACATTTCCGCATCACTAAGGTTCAACCGCGCACCATGTGAAGAAGCCATTTTCACTAATTTGAAAAACCCTGAATATGCCACGCCGATCACGTGAACAAGCAGTGGTCGGAAGTGCATGCCACAGTGTCATTGCACCCCCTTCAAATATTTTCCTGCAGAGGGCATTACTGTACAGAGTGCCAGCAGAAATGTAGTTCACATTCTTCCCAACAGATGAGACTACATCCCTGTGTTGTTCAAACGCTTATACAAATAAAACCTTGCAAATGCCCGGCATTCAAAGTTCCATCTGAGATAACTCGCCCGTAGTACAGCTGGCAAGCCTTTCCATGCCCGAGATATCAGTGAAAAGGTTAAACAACAAGAAGCTTAATCAAACTGAAGAAATGAAATACCTGGGCATATGGTTTGACAGTAAGTTTAACTTCAATGCACACATAGACCACACTGCAGGGAAATCAATCACACTCAACATGTTATCATGGACAGCTAAACTATGATGGGGATTAGCACACAAAGCACTAAAAACAATATATGAAGGAGCTATAGTCCCAATAATGACAAATTGGCTCATCAGTGTGGATAGACGCTATAAGAAAAAACAAAAATCTAACAAAATATAAAAGGATACAAAGATTAATATAAAAATTGCTAAAGCCTACCGAACTCTCTCATACGAGGCATCATGCGTAGTAGCAGGCGTTCCAACCTTACAAATAACCATAGAACAATATGTAAGAACCTACCTGGCAACAAAAGTCAACCATCAAGAATATGATGCACCCCTGGAAGTCAGGTATTAGAGACACCCTGCGGAAATACCCCTAATAGATGAGGCAGATAACAACAATGAATATGCAGTTGAAATGTACACCGATGGTAGCAAAACTGGTGATAAAGTTGGGGCAGCAGGGATCATCTTCATCCATGGCATTCTGGCGTATAAATTAAAGTTCAAGTTGCATCCACGATGCACGAATAACCAGGCTGAACAACTGGCAATATTAAAAACACTAAAAAAGCTAGATGAGCTTGGATATGGAGAATGCGATGAAAAACGAGCTGCATTATTCACAGACAGTAAGTTAACTCTAGATCTGCTCAGGAACAACATGAAACATAACCAGCTGATAGAAGCAATCAAAAGCAAAATCCTTGAACTGTCAAAATCAAAGAGGACACTACATTTCGGCTGGGTGAATGGACATTCGGGAATACACAGAAATAAACTTGTGGACAGACTAGCAAAAGAAGCTGCCGCGGAAGACACTGAAATAATATATGACAAAGTGTCAAAAGAAACTATAGTAACTAGAGAGAAAGAAACTAGACTCGAAGAATGGCAACAACAATGGACAGCAACAAGGAAAGGAGCAGTAACCAAAGAATATTTCCCATCCGTGAGAAGAAGATTGAAGCAACGGTTACCAATATCTCCGGAGTTCACAGCAATGATAACAGGACATGGAAAGGTAAGAGCATATCGCCACAGGTTTGGATTTTTAGATAACCCAATGTGCAAATGTGAAGAAGAGGACCAAACAGTAAACCACATTATATTTCGATGCAAAATATTAAACATCCAGAGAAACGCCATGATTAGGAAAATACAAAGTAAAGGTGCTGCTTGGCCCATAAACAAAGAAGAACTTGGAAACAATTTCATACAACCTTTCGTTAACTTCATTAATGCTATACAATTCACAGAAATAGAATGACTTAAGCCCAAATATATATAATTTCTACTTCTTACGAAGATTGCAACAGTACCCTTGTCCAAACACATTTCAATACTCTACTGCTGTTATAATTATATTTGTCTTTTGCTATATGTTAAGAACTAGATTTATGATTTGTAAAATAGCATTAGGTTAAAGAAATAAAGTCAAACTAACAAACAAAATAAAATAGCATTAAACAACAAACATCAATTAAAAACTGTAGATATACACATAATAGAGAAGTATTCAATAAGACTAAGGTAGATAAAAAATTAGAGGTAAATAAAAGTGTAAATGTTCAAATAGAACATCACCAACAATATATACATGTATATAAAATGTAAATTGTATGTAAATAAATGCAAGCATGTAGTATTCCTATGGAATGGGGCATGCTATTAAAAAAGAAAAAAAACTACACATACACACACACACATACATTACTTACTCAGACACACACACATACACACACAGATGCACACACCACACACACATTTTTCTAAAGAATATTAATCAGTTGGGGAAATTAATGTCATAATGGCAAGTGGTCACAGTAGCTCAGTGGTTGGAACAGCTTTGCATGAGGCGGTAGATCTGTGGTTCAAATCCTGGCTATGGCACTGAATTTTTCAGTCCCAATTCTACCTCTCAAACATTGCCCACACACTACTTGTGTGTTTAAAAACATCAGCAGTAAGTTGGGCGGCATAGAAGAATAACAATCAGTCCAGGTACTTTTGTTTCACTTTGTTTTTAAACTTTTGCACAGATGCACAGTTGACAGTCGTTCATTCTATCACAAGTCACAACTGTTTACTCCTCGTAACCGTGACTCAATTCTTTCAGTGTCTTCACTTTTTCTGTTTTTCATATAGTAACTCCGACGATACAATCACTCGACACTTGTTTAATCTTCTTCATGATGACTGTACCACAGACAAACTCAAAACTGTAACTAAGTTTCTGCTGTTTTCTGACCTCCTTATATAGTGGGGATGATGTCACATAGACTTTTTGTGATATCCTTTAAACATGCTGGTGATGACATAGCCAGATCTTTCTTGAAGGCTCTGGAAAAAGCCCCTTTTGGTTCTACCATGTGATTGTTGTTGGTCAAGTATACACAAGCAATCGCACAAGTCAGCTTGATCTCGGGTGCCTTTGTATGTTCGCCAGCCTGGTATGTGGTGTGAAGTAGCCTAACCCAGACAGTCCTGTGTTGTGCGCTGCATGCTGCGTTAAGTATGTATTATGACAAATGACAAGTCCAGTTACTTTTTATGTCACTTTATTTCCCTAAAAGTAGAATTACAATTGACTACTCATGACCTTGATACAAAATACTGCTCAGTTGTCCAGAGGTCATTCTGACAATTCTATCTGTGCTAACTTGCTTATATATGTCATAATTAAGCCTGTGCCCTACATTCCAACCTTTTTCACCAAATGTTTTGTATACAATGCAATTGCACACAAAAGAAACAATGTCGGTTACACTATGATTAATTTTGGCCCAATACAAATGACAGTTCAGGTAGCAAGCGTGAGAGATAAACATGTCGGACCCAAATATTAATTTAGCAATTACTATATTTTAAGTATAGGTTTGGGATATATTTCCATGAGTCTCAGTATGAAGAAAAGTTGTATTAGAAGTAAAGGACGTTGGTGGACATGGTCATGAGAAGAGAACAGGACACGGGCCGAGCTATATTGGGTCTACTACAAAACAAATTCAGCTTAAAGGAACCAGAAAACTATCACAATTTTCTATGAGTTAATGATTTATTTCTCAACCTTTCACATCATGTTGAGCACGAAAGAGACAAGGAACAATTGTAATGGTTTTAATCTTAGTATGCATGGACAGGAGATTTGAACTCATTTCATAACATAAAATGTAAACATACTGTTAACTGGATTTCTTATTATTTATGAAATATAGTTATGCTATGTAATAACCACCTCAGTAATATATGTTAATGGTCACGAAAAATTGTTAGTGAATCTTCCAGAAAAAATTGAATGTTTTATTAAAATACCCATCATGGCCACGAGCTGTACATACTCAACAGCTGATTATGCAATCTGCCATATTGTTATGTTACAGATACTGATTGGCTATTTTAAAGTGTTGGGTGAAAAAATTAGATGCACATTAATGAGATTGTATGCGAAAAGATTGGATACAAAAAATAGAATACAAATTGCATGGAACAGAATGTATATCAATATCTCACGATGCACTTTTGTTGTACACAATGCTTTGGACCAAAATGTTGGACCATGGTACATCCGCTATCAGTAATTTTTCTGGAAATCCACGTTTCTCAAATCTTCTTGAACAGTGTGTAAAGGGCATTACATCACCTAGCAATATAGTGGTGTGAGGTATCTCTGACCACTGCCACAATATAAATTTGACATACCATGCACCATCTTGCTTTGTTTTATTTTCATATAAATATAGAGTATAGTTCATTTATAAACATTGATATTTTTTGTGTTGCAGGAAGCTCAGAATGCTTCTAAAGAAGAATCTCTGGAAGGATATTTGGAAGAAGTTGAGAATGACAATATTAATTACATCGTCCATGAGCATGATATCAGAAATGGGCATTTCCTGGATCAACTCTCCTACTTACCTCAAAGGGTAGGTATACCTGAAGCTTGTTAATAGCGTACATTCAGGTTAATTGTGACTAGTGGGAACGAAACAAATAAGACTTCCCTCTTTCTGTAATTGTGAGCCAGCCAAGTATGTCATACAACATTGTAACAAGGGGCACAGGATTATATGTTTAGTCCATTATGAAGTACTCTGTGGCATCATTTATATGGTAAACACAGTACTTCAAAATAAATGGAAAAAATTGCAATTTCCATACAATTTGTATAATAAAGTAAAAACAGATTAATCCAGTTTTATTTGTAGATGCCGTACTGTTCTATGATGTGTGGCAATAAAGAAACCAGACTAGTTGTTGTGCACATTTCTGGCTTTGTGAATGACAAAGAGAAGAGTGAGGAATTGGTCTTAGGACTCTCCCAGAGACACTGTGGTGGCTGTGAGGCCTCATAAAACAGGTCGTGTTGGAATTATGTTATGTTCTAAAGTAGAATGTGCTTTTAGCGATGTAGTGATGCAGCGATGAACCTTATCTTCAGGGCGTCTTGGGTACAAGCAGACAAATAAGAGCAAGGTTTTTAAGAGGTAGAACTGGAACTTAAAAATTCAATGCCACAACTTGGATTTGAACCACAGACCTTCCACTTGCTGGGCGGACGCTCTAACCACTGAGCTATTGTGACAAACTGCCAGAATGGCACTAAATTCTCAAGCCAGTTCGTATTTTTCCTGGTAAACCACAAAGGCAGTCTCACATCAGAAACAATTACCCCAATGGTGACTTACTATTGTAAGTACTTTATATTCCAGGATTAAATAACCTTCACATGGTAATTATTATTTATTTATGCCAACAAACTTACTGTTGGTAAGTTGTCCGCCCGGCAAGCGGAAGGTCTGTGGTTCAAATCCCAGTTGTGGCATTGAATTTTTAAGTTCCAGTTCTACCTCTTAAAAACTTTGCCCACACACGGCTTGTGTGTTTAAAAACACCAACAGTAAGTTTGTTGGCATAAATAAATAATAATGAGCAAAGTATTATTATTCGTAATAAATTTTCAGGTCCTTCGCTAATTCAGTTTTATTCCCATTAGCTCGCAGTAGATTCACAAATTAACTTCACACTTTTACAATAAGTAGCACTTTTGAGTCCCGAAGCTATTGCATACAAGAACTCTCTGGTTTTGTAAGAGAAGTATCTTTATTCTTCTCTTTCTTTGGTATTTGAAAATATTCACAATACTATTTACACATATCAAATATTCCTACGCTGTGTTCAGTCTGACGCTCTTTAGTGGTATATCCAACATCGTTGGATTACCGACAAATTTCCTGTTCGGTAGCACTAATATGCGACCGTCTTTTGCGATGCATATATCACTAGTAATGATTTGTTATCTCTCTATAGGGGTAATTGTTTATTTCCCTAGTTATGGGCATAGCAACCACGATTGACGGACTATTTATCAACTCGATTATAATGCATTGATCATATGGTCACGATCGACCTCAAACATATTTCCTTTTGATTTGCAATAGATTCGGGACATGGATTAAGAAATACAATTTTTATAATTACATTGTATATACAATGTTTGCATGTGTTGTGTCTAAACAATTTGGCATACTAAATATTGGCGTTAATCTTTTCTCTGATGCATTTTAACACACCATTATTGCTATCACAGAGTTAACATCAAATTCTTAAAAAAGTTGGAAAACCCACCACAGAAACTTAAGATTTGTCTAAACAAGTTAATGGTGATCTGTCTATCTCGTATGAAAATTTTTGAGTGGGTTAAGAGGTTCAGCGACAGTAGGAAAGACATCAAAGGCAATCTGAAGTCAGGCCATCCTTCCACTTCAAAAATTTGAAAGAATGTCTTTTTTTATATCCAAGGGGTTATCTTCATTGATTGGGTGCCTGAAGGTCAGACTGTCAATCAAGTTTATTATAAAACTGTGAATGTGTGCAATGAAGGAGACCAAATCTTTGGAAGAATCGCTGTTGGGTTCATCATCAGTATAGCACAATGTCTGTGAAAAGGTTTCTGGTGAAAAACAACATTCCAGTGATGGAACATCCATCATATTCACCTGAATGTAACCTTTTTCTCTTCCCAAAAGTCAGTCTGCACTCTGAGTCTGTGGATGAAGTGAAGGAATTTCAACAGGGCGAATACACACGACCCATTTCTAGGAAGGCTCACAGCCAGGCTAATCACCACAGCAGACTGACAGGGAGAGTCCCAAGGACATAGATTACGTGTTTTAGCAAGATCTGTATTTTACTTTCTCTACTGGTAAGTAGGGGAAGTATTGTATTCCATCCAAAAATTTGATGTCAAGATTTTCACCGTAAATATGTTTTGAGACTCCTTGAATCCAAAAAAAGCATTTTTAGTGAAAGGTCGGTCTTTGTTTGTGTGTCTGTCAGTCTGTGGACAGCATAACTCAAAAACGAAAAGTTGGTTAAAAACCAAAGTAGGTATTTAAGTTTAATGTCTCTCAAGGATCCGACACAAAGATTTTGAAGAAAATAGCCCCACCCTAAACCACCCTTTACATGGAAAATTTTGATTTTCTTGAAAATGGCTCTAACGATTTTGATTAAAATGTCATATATTTGAGATATTTTTATGACCAATGAAATGTATATCTTGAATTTTCTGGCTATAGCCCCTGTAGTCGTATCTACTCTGGACGACTTTTGCATAACTGGTAAACCGTTAGAGATAGACCAAATCATACTATACAAAAAATGTAGATCTTGGTAAAATACACAATTTATGCCTGAATAAAGTTTCTTGTAAGGTGAACCATTTCAAAGATATTCCTTGTTATGTGTGTGAGCTTCAGAAAACTTAAAACTTTTGTGAAATGGAACATCGTTGTTAATTTTTTATATGTTAAGTGTGCAAAGAGAACGAATCTCAAAGCTTTAAAAGATTTGACTATCGCACAAAGCCTACTGTATTCTAATATTCCCATTGTACCTACAAGAAAATAAACAATAAGATAATTTCTACAAATGTTAATCTTAACACGAAGAAGATATAGGAATAAGAGTTTGTAAGAATGGTTAGTACAAGAGTAGAGAAAGTCATGTGAGTGCAACACATCAGATTTTTTTTGTATAGTAAGATTTGGTCTATCTCTTATGGTTTAAGGGTTATTCAAAAGTTATCCAGAGTAAACAGGACTACGTAGGCTATATCCAGGAAATTCAAAGTATACATTTCATTTGTCATAAAAATATCTGAAACATGTGTCATTTTAATCAAAATCATTAGAACCATTTTGAAAAAAATCAACATTTTTGAAAAATTTTCCATGCAGAGGGTAGTTTAGAGTGGAGCTACTTTTTTCAAAATCTTTGTGCACACACACACGCTTGCACGCACACACACACACGCATACACACACACTCACACGCACGCGCACACACACGCACACACGCACGCACACGCACGCACACACACTCATATACACACGCACACACACACGCATGGAGCTTTTTCTAAAAATACTTTTTTTTTAATTCAGGGGGCCTTAAAACATATATTTTTGCTGAAATCCCTACATTGAATTTTTGGGTGGAATACAATACTTCCACTACTATATGTAGTAAAGAACGTAAGAAAAGTGATTTTATGTCCTGACTCCTACCAAGGCATATCTCCCAAATTTAACTTTGTTACTCTAATTTTCTAAATGATTGTGTTTAATACAAATATTTCTGCTTTTGCAGGCTTTTTATGAAGAGCAGAACTTTGGTATGGATCCAAGAAAAAGAATGTTTTAAGAAAAGACGGACGGAGACCTCACACTTTTCTTAGCAAACCAAAACAAGTTCCTGCAGCACCATTTTGCCATTGCTCGATAGTGTAGCAGTTGGTGTCACTAGGTCTGATGATACTATAGTTGTGCACAGCATTGCATTTGGTCAGCGCAATTTATTCTTTCATCATTTTTATATACGTATATATTTACAAGTATGTAATCAGTCCTTTGTTAGTTATCCTTCCAGTATTTGAGTACTACACATTGAAGTGATAAATGAAATCAGTGACTATATAAGACAAATTTAGAGAGGTTAGACTCTTTGCCTTCTTCGCTGTGAAGCGTCTTTCAAATAGTTAATTCTTTAGGCTCAGAAAGAACATTACATCTGTTATTTTTCCCCTTCACCGAGCAAATTCCACTAGCTTAATAGTGGCGAACGACCTTCTCAAGTTTGTGAATGCCAAATGTTAACGTTAGCATGAGCTAACCTGGCACTTGAGATGTAGCTGATCCACTCACCTGCGAACAATCGTGTTACAAACACATGGTGCAACTATTAGTCAAGCCTCGTTTGCAGCTGAGTGAATCATGTAGCTGTCAAGTGCAAGGTTAGCTCTCGCTGTGTGTGAGTTACTCTCCTTGTCTTATTAATCCATGCAAACCTGAAAAATTTGCATTTGAACAAAGAATTTTAGCGCACTATACATACACTTCATTTCCATAGGGAATTCAAATTGATTTGAGTTCTCATTCTGGATTGAATACTGCATCGAAACACGGATTCAGATCAAACTGAATCCTTGGATCTGATCCTCTTGGAACTCAGCCTCGTTAGGTCCCGGGGCCACCAATTGAGGAGCTACTTGATGGAGAAGTAGCGGCCCCAGGTCGAGAAGATCGGAATGGCTCAGGTCCCACCCTCCACTGTTGCACCCCACCAGTGATGCCTGTAGTGGGCAGAAGTGGGGGACACAGCAGCTGGGCAGCAAGCCTTGGCCCTTCATGGGCTGCTGCGCTGGGATTTTTATTTTTTAGATCCTTTTGTAAGTGGGATCAAATAGAAATTTAGTTGCATGAAAACACCAAACTGATTCAGATCGATTTGAATTTGCCAAAAATGTTAGCTTGTACTGTACTCGTAACACACTGTACGCTCATCATTTTGTTTTCTTAGTGAAAGTGGTGTAATAAAACAATCACTTTTATTGCTTCTATAATCTTGCTATATATTCTCAAAAACATTCACTAAACTCAAAAGCTACTTAAAATATGCAGAAAACACAATATTTTCACAGGTTCGCCAACATAAACGAAGTGGCCAACATGAAAGCTTGAGTTATTTAGCTTGAACCTTGCATATCCAATTCTGTCTAATTCTGGAGTGAATTCAACATGTAAATGTGAACGTATTAAGAGTAGGATTGGAGTCAAATTGATTCAAGTTTCCCGTGGAATGTAGCGATATTAAAACCTGAATAAAGTAGATAATTTCAACATACATTTTGTGGTATTACAGTTCCAAATAGTGATAGTGTTGGATGTCTTTAGTGCTGCTGAAATAAAAAGACACAAATACAGCCACTGGTAGTAGCTGTAAGCACGTGACTGTCTGAACCTCTGACTGGTTCCTGACCAAAGCTCTCCACACAAGAATAAATAATTCCATTTTTTAATTGAGGAAAAATTGAAGCTAATAACAGTGAAGCATCAGAATCTAAATTAAGAACAAATTAGAAACTAAAAGCTCCACCTAAATTTACAAAAATTTTTAAAGAAATGGAATAACCTTAGTTCCTCAAATTAAATTTAATATACAAAATTTACTAAATTTTTCTAAAAAGGATAAAATTCCAAATTATAAAAAATCTGGCATTTATCAGTTTAGCTGTTTGGATTGTGATAGTATTTATATTGGTAAAACCAAATGTCTTTTAAAAACCAGAATAAAAGAGCATTTTAGAAATATTAAATATAAACAAATTGATAAATCAGCAGTAGTGCATCATTTTTGGTCATTTAATCATGAAATAAATCCAGAGGTTAAATGATTAAAACAATTAAATGGACCTATAGATTTAATGGTTTGCAAAAAGATATTCATTTAAAAAAGAAACAAGAACTGCATTATGAGTTTTGAAATACCACCAGTAAATTATGTTTATAAGTTTTTGTTTTCAGAGGTTTACGACAGATTTTTAAGTTGAGAATCAGTAACTATGGTAACTTGTTTGTATAGCTTTGAAAATAAGTTGGATACAACTTGAAACATGTCAGCTTTGGAAAATCTTGCAATATTACTAAGTTAAGTGAAGCTTTTAGTTTCTAATTTGTTCTTATTTTAGATTCTGTTGCTTCAATTTTCCTTAGCAAAGGTATGTACGAAGAAAACACTATCTTGAACTTGGTCATGCTTTAACCACTTCACCTGTTATCCCAAGAACACTTGTAATTAAGAAATGGTTGAACAATTTCTAACCCGAGTTATCTCGTATGCAGTTCAATCTTAGTTCTCTGCGGTTTTATTCCAACTATTCTCATTCTGAACCTTTTAATTTAGCGCATGGCGCTATGTAATGACTATCTTTGTGCTTTGTGATATCTAGAGTTAGTATATTTACTGCATTGAAGAAATATTCACATTTCTCCAACAATGAAGATTACGATCCTGCAATACATCCATATCCAAAATTAAATAAGAATTGGAATAATAGTATTTTCCTTAAGAAATCTGGCAGCTGCAGTTCAGAAACATTAACTGAAAGTGATTCTGATTCAGATTCGAGTAATTATGCCTCTTTTTGTTTAGAAGATTTCTCTGTCAAGTTCTGTTCTTACTTTCGGGTTGTTATTTATACGATTCATAAATTTATGTATAAACATTTTTATTTTGTAATCTATTGCACTATATGACCATATACATCTCAAAAACACACGTTACATGTAATGTTTTCTTCATGCATTGAATCTTAACTCCTCTGCAGTTGTTTACATGAATTTATAACTATAGTCCTGCACTTTGACTGTCTCTGTAGTGCAGTGGTAACGTGCCTGCCTCTGGCATGGAGGACCTGGGTTCAATACCTGGTACTGGCGTGGGGATTTTTCCCCTACTGGGAGGTCTGGCACAGGATGCACTCAGCCTCGTTAGGTCCTGGAGGGGCCAATTGAGGAACTACTTGATAAAGCAGCGACCCCAGGTTGTGAAGGCCAGATAACTGGTGGGGAGACCCTACTCATGACACCTGTAGTGAGCAGAGGTGGGGGATGCAGCGGCCGGGTGGTAGACCTTGGCCCTTCATGGGTGCTATTCACAACTACTGCACATCAGTGGCTGACTGTGTGGTCGCAACCTGCAGTGCTCTTGTGAGACCGGATAGGTCTTGCCCTGCTCATGAGTAACAGTAATGGGTACTAACCTTGTTATAAGTGGTGTACATCTGCATTGACACATGAAATTGTCATTTTTATAACAAGTTCTTACGTAAAATTCATAATTTGTGTTCTTATGTTGGGCGTAAGTTGTCAGCGCAGTTACACCATTAACCTCTCACCAAGGGGGCCCAGTTTTAATTCTAAGGAACTGACGTGAGATTTGTAGCATCTTTATGGGTTTTCTTGAAGGTCTCCAGTTCCCTTGTCATTCATACCAGGCATTAGGTTGACCTCAATTCTGACTATAGTTGAATTAATGTAACTAGCAAACTGTGACAGTTGCTTTCCTGACATATGCATTGTTACCAATCTGTTGGTTGATCATCAATCATTTCCCAGATGAGTACAAGAGAAGATGTAAACAAAGATCAATTGGAAAATTACAACTTCATGTTCACCAGTTTTATGCTTTAACTTTGTAATATTGTGCCAGTGCAAAAGCATACAAAACATTGTCACACGTCTGTCTTAGGTGTGGCAACAGTACTGGTGTAGCATGTGGAGGAGGCTGAGAAGCCAATTGCATGACCACGAAGGCTATTGGCTGTTTGAAAGTTAAACCTGGTGTCATGACAACCGAACCCATACCCATGCCCAGGGTGCATGTCAAGCGATCTGTCAGAATTGCCAAGTTACGTTAATTCAAGGATACAAGGAGAGTAATAAGAGAAAAAAGAAGATATTGTTGTTAAGTTAATGTATGTTATTGGGATTGTGCCTATAAGGTATGGGCTTACACTTTTTATGTATGTATTGTCCTTAAAATCTCTGTTGATGTGTGAATTTTTCAGTGGACTAATAAGAATAATGTAAAGTAACTCATGCACAACAAACAAACTCTAGTATATATAGCAGCAGCTGACAGTTAACGTAGTAAGCTCCAAACACCAATGAAATGCTTAAGGTAATCTGTCCATTCAGAAGCTGCACTGTGATTTGTCCTCACAGTGACCATTCGTTAATATTCTTGTAACTTATAATACAAAAGCCAAGGTTAACCTATTCTTACCAACGTGAATGGACAAAATACTAAAGTGTTGCAAAAGTAAAACACAGAATGCAAACTATACAATTGGCAATGGAATTAATGAGGCTACTAAAACAGCAGCAAGTAAGGAATAATGCAAATAAAAATAAAATTAACTCATTCCAATAAAGATATTAAGACAAATACTGTGAAAGGAAAATTGTACAAGCCATTGTTGTGCAGTGTGATGGCAATATAATACTTTTTGCTTGAAGGTAGTTACATAGTTGCATGAACATATGAAAGGTTGTTTGCTATGGGCACATATCTTTCTCTGTTTGATTACAGGGATATTTGAAATGTTATCAGAGATATAGCAGCAGCAGTGATAACATGAATTCATCATTAGGCAGTGTTACATTGTAAATGGGAACACTATATTAAATAATTAGAATTTTATTCCTTACAGTGCTTGTTTGAATGGTGGAAAATGTTAAACAAGCCAACAACTTAACTGTTTCCAAATCTTTGGTATGAGAAAATGAAAGACGAGGTAGAGCAAGTAAATAATATAACTGTCTTTCAGAAGAAAACAATATGTAACCATTTAAAGTTTTTGTTGACGTCACTCCCTGTAAATAATGGCTGTAAAGGTTTTCTTTTTTGTAAAACATTGCTTTCAAATGACATATGGGCATGTTTATACATTCAGTACACACTCATATGCATTCATTGGAAATTCATCATATTCATTAACTGATTGCTGAGATCCACCAACTGCAGCGCTTAACCATCGGTTTCATTGTCACCTAGAGACAAATGGACAGTCCCATAACCTAACTAAACTGTAAAGTCAACTGATTGAAAACGGAAGCTGCGGCTTTCATGGTTTGAGTGATTGAAATAACACATGAATCACATGGAAAAGGAGATAAACAGAATGCAGTGTTTGAAACAGCATAAACTGGGCTTGTGGGCTGTGGTCAACTGGGCTCCTCCTTCCTAAATGTTTCGCCTGCGACTGTGGCAGACAGCTTCAGTGGTGGTGAGGTCGAACGTCCTAGTGGAGATTTCAACACCAACTGTGCCAGTTGCTCCATGGGATGCAGTATTTATATCCATGGCTGGAGGGGATGTCTGTTGTGATTGGTCCAGGTGGTCAGTGGGCTGGACTTGTGTTGGTGGTGTGGTGTGGTCTGCTGGTGTCTGATTGGCTTGGGTGGAGTTCTTGACTTTGACTTTTGTCAGTGCTGTTTGCCATATTATGTTGAGTTTGAGGCCTTCTTTGCAATTGATGTTGTTTTTTTGCTTCTGTATTTCAATGGCTTTATGGAATAAATAAGAATAGTACTGTAATACTAGTACATCCTAGACTATTCTCATTTATTCCGTGAAGCCATTGAAATACAGAAGCATAAAAACAACATCAATCACAAAGAAGAAGACCTCAAACACAACAGAATATGGCAAACAGCACTGACAAAAGACAAAGTCAAGAACTCCACCCAAGCCAACAGATGCCCGCAGACCACAGCACACCGCCAACACAAGTCCAGACCAATCACAACAAACCTCCCCTCCAGCCACGGGTATAAATACTGCAGCCTATGGAGCAACCGGCACAGTTGCTGTTGAAATCCCCACCTTGACATTGCCACCACTGAAGATGTCTGCCGCAGTTGCAGGTGAAACGTCTGGGGAGAAGGAGCCCAGTAGACCATGGCCCACAAGCCCGGTTTATGCTATTTCTAGTATTGACACTGGCTGTGAAAGCCTTTTGATGAGCATGCAATGTCACCATAATAAATAAAGATTTCATTTGTAGCATGTTGGCTATATTGCATGAATCATCAAACTGTTCTTCAATTCAGTGGAAAATACCTCCATCACAATTACATTGGTGAAATCCATCATTCATCACTCTGTTGAATTAAAAAACTTGTCCTTTGTGAGTGTTTGTTAAAAATGAGTTGTGTTCTAATTTGAGAATAAGTTGGAGACAACTTGAAGCCCTGGATCAGTTTGTGCAAAAAGAACGTGCAACATTACTAAGATAAGTGAAGTTTTTTGTTTCTAATTTGTTCTTACTTTAGAATCTTGTTGCTTCACTGTTAATAGCTTCAATTTTCCTTATTTCACTTATGAGTTGTGTTGTTTGCATTATTCCTTACTTGTGAAAGATGCTGGTCTATAGAGTTGAGTATTTGAAAGAAGGAGGAGGCAAGGTAATTAGTGAGTGGTCGTTTCATGTGCTGTATTCCCCACTGTAAATACCTCATTGTAGGGATATATATCTCAGGTATGGGCGGGCGGACGGGAACTTTCTGTTTGGAAATCAGTATTAAAAACCCTTCTCTACATTCGTTTTGGCTTGGCCACATGCGGTGGTACAGTATTTATTTATTTATTTTATTTTGCAAGAGTTTGCAGCCTCAGACATGTACTTGGTTTGATGATAAACTGTTTTGATATATTTATTAGGAAGATAGAGTGTAACTGTGTGTATCAAGAGCAAAACGTCTCTTTTAGTTTTGTTATCATATATGCATAATAACTAAATGTACAATGATAATAATAAATCTTTATACTTATAACAAACTGTTGGTTTTCTTTACCCATTGTTGTACTAGAAACGTGAAATGTTTACTATGGATATGGCCATGATCTTTCCAAGCATTAAAACAAATTAAGTTGAACACATTTTTAATTTGATTTAACTTCTTATCCGGATGAGTTTCAAAGAGCATTGTGCTCATTATCAACAGTTGCTTGACTGGCATTTGAAGAGGAAGAATCTATTGTGACTGTGCTGCTATTTGGTTTGCTGGATGTCGTCTTGTCGTCCGGTTGTGGTATGCATTAACCCTCATTGGGCATGTGCCCTGGTAGAACGCCATTAGTCATGCGGGGCCTAGTAGGCCATCGCTGTATTCTTGTACCTATGATTGCATTTATTTTTACTTTCTCTGCTGAAAAGCAGAGAAAGTATCATATTCTACCCAAAAATTTATGTTGAGATTTCACCAGAAATATATGTTTGAGACCCCCTGAATCCAAAAAAAAATGCATTTTTAGATAAAAGGTCCGCGTGTGTCTGCCAGTCTGTGGACAGCATAACTCAAAAATGAAAAGTCGGTTAAAAACCAAAGTTGGTATTTAAGTTTAATGTCTTTCAAGGACGCAACATGAAAATTTTGAAGAAAATAGCCCCACCCTAAACTACCCTTTACATGGGAAATTTTTCACAAATTTATATTTTCTTGAAAATGGCTCTAACGATTTTGATTTAAAACTTTCGTGAAATGGAACATCATTGTTTATATTTTTATATGTTAAGCGTGCAAAGAGAACAGGATCTCAAAGCTTTAAAAGATTTGACTATCGCTCAAAGGCTACTGCATTCTAATATTCCTCTTGCACCTACAAGGAAATAAGCAATAAGATAATTTGTACAAATGTTTATCTCAAATGACATGAAGAAGCTAAAGGAATAAGAGTTTGTAAGAATGGTTAGTACAAGAGTAGAGAAAGTCATGTGAGTGCAACACATCAAACTTTTTTAACTGTATTTTTCTTTCATTCCCATGTTTAGATTTATTTTGCTTAAATATACATGGTTTTTATTGGTGTGATCTTACTAGATTGCTCAAAGATAAGCAAAACGTTGAGGCAATAGCATGGCTAGGAACTGGTGTTTGGAGGTTGAGAGGACTAAGAAAGGGCCTCGCTGAGAGTCTGTCCTACTTGCGGGGGGATGGAACATCTGGAGCATGTAGTCCTTGAGTACCAAGGAGCCAATAACATGGCTAAGAACTAGTGCTTGGAGGCTGAGAGGTCTAAGAAAGGGCCTCTCTGAGAGTCAGTGTCCTACTTGTGGGGGGATGGAACATCTGGAGCATGTAGTCCTTGAGTACCAAGGAGCCAATAGCATGGCTAAGAACTAGTGTTTGGAGGTTGAGAGGACTAAGAAAGGGCCTCTCTGAGAGTCAGTGTCCTAGTGGCAGAGGTAGGAACATCTGGAGCATGTAGTCCTTGAGTACCAAGGAGCCAATAACATGGCTAGGAACTGGTGTTTGGAGGCTAAGAGGATTAAGAAAGGGTCAGTATCCCTCAGAGTCAGTGTCCTAGTGGCAGGGGTAGGAACATCTGGAGCATGTACTCCTTGAGTGCCAAGGAGCCAATAACATGGCTAGGAACTGGTGTTTGGAGGTTAAGAGGTCTAAGAAAAGGCCTCTCTGAGAGTCAGTGTCCTAGTGGCAGGGGTAGGAACATCTGGAGCAAGTAGTCCTTGAGTGCCAAGGAGCCAATAACATGGCTAGGACCTGGTGTTTGGAGGTTAAGAGGTCTAAGTAAAGGCCTCTCTGAGAGTCAGTGTCCTAGTGGCAGGGGTAGGAACATCTGGAGCATGTAGTCCTTGAGTGCCGAGGAGCCAATAACATGGCTAGGAACTGGTGTTTGGAGGTTAAGAGGTCTAAGAAAAGGCCTCTCTGAGAGTCAGTGTCCTAGTGGCAGAGGTAGGAACATCTGGAGCATGTAGTCCTTGAGCACCAAGGAGCCAATAACATGGCTAGGAACTGGTGTTTGGAGGTTGAGAGGACTAAGAAAGGGTCAGTATCCCTCAGAGTCAGTGCCCTGGTGGCAGGGGTAGGAACATCTGGAGCATGTAGTCCTTGAGTGCCAAGGAGCCAATAACATGGCTAGGAACTGGTGTTTGGAGGTTAAGAGGTCTAAGAAAAGGCCTCTCTGAGAGTCAGTGTCCTAGTGGCAGAGGTAGGAACATCTGGAGCATGTAGTCCTTGAGTACCAAGGAGCCAATAACATGGCTAGGAACTGGTGTTTGGAGGTTGAGAGGACTAAGAAAGGGTCAGTATCCCTCAGAGTCAGTGTCCTAGTGGCAGGGGTAGGAACATCTGGAGCATGTAGTCCTTGAGTGCCAAGGAGCCAATAACATGGCTAGGAACTGGTGTTTGGAGGTTAAGAGGTCTAAGAAAAGGCCTCTCTGAGAGTCAGTGTCCTAGTGGCAGGGGTAGGAACATCTGGAGCATGTAGTCCTTGAGTGCCAAGGAGCCAATAACATGGCTAGGAACTGGTGTTTGGAGGTTGAGAGGACTAAGAAAGGGTCAGTATCCCTCAGAGTCAGTGTCCTAGTGGCAGGGGTAGGAACATCTGGAGCATGTAGTCCTTGAGTGCCAAGGAGCCAATAACATGGCTAGGAATTGGTGTTTGGAGGTTAAGAGGTCTAAGAAAAGGCCTCTCTGAGAGTCAGTGTCCTAGTGGCAGGGGTAGGAACATCTGGAGCATGTAGTCCTTGAGTGCCGAGGAGCCAATAACATGGCTAGGAACTGGTGTTTGGAGGTTAAGAGGTCTAAGAAAAGGCCTCTCTGAGAGTCAGTGTCCTAGTGGCAGGGGTAGGAACATCTGGAGCATGTAGTCCTTGAGTGCCGAGGAGCCAATAACATGGCTAGGAACTGGTGTTTGGAGGTTAAGAGGTCTAAGAAAAGGCCTCTCTGAGAGTCAGTGTCCTAGTAGCAGAGGTAGGAACATCTGGAGCATGTAGTCCTTGAGTACCAAGGAGCCCATAACATGGCTAGGAACTGGTGTTTGGAGGTTGAGAGGACTAAGAAAGGGTCAGTATCCCTCAGAGTCAGTGTCCTAGTGGCAGGGGTAGGGACATCTGGAGCATGTAGTCCTTGAGTGCCAAGGAGCCAATAACATGGCTAGGAACTGGTGTTTGGAGGTTAAGAGGTCTAAGAAAAGGCCTCTCTGAGAGTCAGTGTCCTAGTGGCAGGGGTAGGAACATCTGGAGCACGTAGTCCTTGAGTGCCAAGGAGCCAATAACATGGCTAGGAACTGGTGTTTGGAGGTTGAGAGGACTAAGAAAGGGTCAGTATCCCTCAGAGTCAGTGTCCTAGTGGCAGGGGTAGGAACATCTGGAGCATGTAGTCCTTGAGTGCCAAGGAATCAATAACATGGCTAGGAACTGGTGTTTGGAGGTTAAGAGGTCTAAGAAAAGGCCTCTCTGAGAGTCAGTGTCCTAGTGGCAGGGGTAGGAACATCTGGAGCATGTAGTATTTGAGTGCCAAGGAATGGATGTATGGAGGAAAGAATTTCTGGGGCAGAAATGAGAGAAGGGAGATAGGATAACAGCATTTAAGAGGATTTTTAGAAAGGAGGTCAGGAACTTAGGTCAGTTTTTAAGTAGAGTTAAGAAAAAATGGAATTGGTCTGTACAAAGAGAACAGAATTAAAAATGTGTTATGATGTGTTAAATAGCTATAGAGAAGCAAAATGTATGTATAAGAAATTATGTTGGGTGAATATGATAGGTTAAGAGACTGGGATGAATGTCTGTCATATTCAAGTATGTATTAATTTAAAGTAAATAAAAAAAATCTGATGTGTTGCACTCATAACTTTCTCTACTCTTGTACTAACCATTCTTACAAACTCTTATTCCTATACCTTCTTCGTGTTGAGATAAACATTTGTACAAATTATTTTATTGCTTATTTCCTTGTAGATGCAAGGGGAATATTAGAATACAGTAGGCTTTGTGCGATTGTCAAATCTTTTAAAGCTTTGAGATCCCATTCTCTTTGCACACTTAACATGCAAAACAAATGAACAACGATGATCCATTTCACAAAAGTTTTAAGTTTTCTTAAACTCACACACATTACAAGGAATATCTCCAAAATGGTTCACCCTACAAGAAAATTTATTCAGACATAAATTGTGTATTTCAGCAAGATCTAAATTTTTTTGTATCTCACCAATATGTGTCCTGTGTAACGATCCAGCAGAAATGAATGAAGACCTGTGAAGCATTAAGATCAGAAGAAACTACAGTTCAAAAGTATTGGAAAGCACAAATACTAATGGCTTCATTGCCAGATGCAAGGCACTAGAAAACAACAACAACAACATTTTTTGTATAGTATGATTTGGTCTATCTCTAACGGTTTACCAGTTATGCAAAAGTCGTCCAGAGTAAATACGACTACAGGGGCTATAGCCAGAAAATTCAATACATACATTTCATTTGCCATAAAAATATCTCAAACATATGGCATTTTAGTGTCAATAGAGCCGTTTTCAAGAAAATAAAAATTTTCCATGTAAAGGATAGCTTAGGGTGGGGCTATTTTCTTCAAAATCTTCGAGTTGCATCCTTGAAAGACATTATACTTAAATACCAACTTTGGTTTTTGAGTTATGCTGTCCACAGACACAGACATACAGACACACACACAGACATTTTTCTAAAAATGCTTTTTTTTGGATTCAGGGGGTCTCAAAACATATATTTCCAGTGAAATCCCCACATCATATTTTTGGGTGGAATACAATACTTCCCCTACTTACCAGTAGAGAAAGTACAAATAAAATAAATAAAATGTATAAATACAGAATACATGATAATTTATACTGCACTATATGGTAAGATAAATTATGATGTTCAGATAACTTTGAAATGCATTGTCAATAATAACAACAACAATAATAATAATAGTAATAATAGTAGTAATAGTAATAATAATAGTAGTAGTAGTAGTAGTAGTAGTAGTAGTAATAATAAATAACAACAACAATGTCTTTGACAAGCATATGATGTCACCTACAAAACGCATGTATTTATGGCTAGAGGCCAGACTTTTCAAAAATGCATATTTTGAGGGTTAATACATATTTAAAGAATATATGCATAATTTGGCATTTATTTACTTTATGTAAGATCGATTACCTCATATTTTGGAATAAACTGAACAATTTAATGAATCTACATGTTGGACACCCCTTGGCACCACAATAGCATTGCTGTTTTTAAGCCATGTGGTAACGGGACAATACATGCGGGTAGTCAGACGCTGCACACCCTTTCCAAGAAAGGGATTTCTTACATTTCTTTCAGTAGCCTCTCAATAGAACAAGTGTGCTAGCCTCTTAATTTATTCATCTACTAATGGTGTGGTATTTTGTAAAAATATTTCAAGATAAGAGCCGCATATCCTTCTTAATTAAACAGTGGATTTTGGGCAAAGTGACTATTCAAGTGATGACAATGTGATGTTTTGTCAAGTGTGTGAGAATGTGATTAAAAATTTCAACTTGAGCAGCATTCAAACACAGCGGCACTTCTCAGGTAAGAAAACAAAAAAAGTGCAACAGCTACTTTTGACTCAAGTGAAACCACAGTCAGAAGGTAATGCATTTTACGCTGATCTCTGTAAAGCAACATTCTGTTGCACAAATTAAATAATCATCGTCTGTGTTCATTTCTTAGAAAAAATTACTTACCTGCGCTACACACTTCTGTGTTAGATTCAATACGGTCTGACATAGGAGGGAACGTTGTGTCATGTTGGATGAACAACAGGCGTCATTACGTCTCAGCACTGCTGCTGGTTGTAACAAGGGCGTTCGACAGCGTGTGGCATGAGGGACTTCTCCCCGCCTCCTCACCTATCAAGTTCCACCATCTCCTGCAGTCCTATCTTCAGGACAGAGTCTTCTTCGTGGCCTACGAGGATGCAACTTTCACCTCCCATCCCATACGTGCCAGTGTACCCTGGGACCCACACTGTTCCTTCTGTATACTAACACTCTTCCCACATTACCACGGTACTCGCTCTATCTATTCGCGGATGATACCACTGTAACATTATATGTCAGCTAGACGCATCCAGCACTTTGCTGACCTTCTGACCACCTGGTTCAATCGCTGGCGGTTACGCATCCACCCTCAGAAGAGCCAAGCAATAACTTTTGGCCGTCGTCCAATGGAAGACGTTGCACCCAACCGCTTGCCGGGTGAAGACGTACCCTGGTCCACATCAGTGAAATACCTGGCAGTTACCCTAGACGTCAAACTAACATGGAAGACGTCAGCAATAGGGTAAACAAGAGAATGGCGATGCTGTACCCTCTTTACAACAGAAAATCTCATCTATCCCTGGATAACAAATTATTATTTAAACAAGTCCTTTGACCAGTATTCACACATGCCTGCCAGCTCTGGGGAGTGGCAGCTCAGTCACCTGCATCAGCTGGAAGTACTTTAATCCCGCTGCTTAAGAACAGCAACAAACTCTCCTTGGTACCTACATCCCTAACTCTTTCACTTCCCCTCCGTCAAAGACTACATCCGCATCGTGTCACAACCAACTGATCCGAGGACTGGGGGAATATGACTTATACCCTGGAAAACGTTATAAACGACCTAGACTTGTCCTAGGCAACTTATGACATCAACAAAACAAAAGAAGAATGACAAATCCTAGACAACAAATCCTTCCAACAACCTGAAAGGACAGATTTACCAAAAAAACACTCACCCACAAACCAGCTTCTATTACCGTCTCCCATAAAAGAAAACAACTTTCACGGCCAGTAGAGGGTTTTACCATGACCTGGCAGAAACCGGGGGGGGGGGGGGGCGGGGTCTGCAACCACAACCCTCCAGTGTTTATCGCTGTCGTCGTCAATTGCCCTCTAGTTGCCAACCACCTATGAGACATTCTCTGAAGATGCCCAATGCAGTCTTGGGCGAAACGTCACAACATTCATCGACTGGACCACGGTCTACAAGCCCAAAATCTACCACCTATTGGATTCTCATACGAAGAAGAAGAAGGTGATGGTGGTGGTGGCGGTGGCGGTGGTGGCGGTGGTGGTGACGGCGGCGGCGGTGGTGGTGACGGCGGCGGCGGTGGCGGTGGTGGCGGTGGTGGTGGTGGTGGCGGCGGCGGCGGCGGTAGCGGTGGTGGTGGCGGTGGTTGTGGCGGCGGCGGTGGCGGTGGCGGTGGTGGCGGCGGCGGCGGCGGTGGCGGTAGCGGTGGCGGTGGCGGTGGCGGCGGCGGTGGCGGTGGCGGCGGCGGTGGCGGCGGCGGCGGCGGTGTGTGTGTTGTAGTGTTTAACGCCCGCTTTTACTACTACGGCACCGCAGGCGGTGACACTGATGATACATGAAGATGGAGCACCGGTGGAATGAGATGGCGGGGGGAAACCGGAGCACCCGGAGAAAACCCGCCCTGACGCCGCTTCGTCCACCACGAATACCACATGCAGGTCCCTGGGATCGAACCCGGGCCGCCTAGGTGGTAGGCGAGCGCGCTAACCGCTCGATGGTGATGAAGATGGTGAAGATGATGAAGATGATGATGATGGAGGAGAAGGAGAAGAAGGCTATCATGATAACCTAACGTAGTACATTGATAAACGTGAATATAATAACCAATTAATAACTGTGTAATGAGCGTATTTGACCTCATTGATTACGTACTATATCAATTACACTTTTACGGCTAAAATACAGTTTCCGGACTGTATGAAAAGTCCGCATTTACAACTGTGATGCAAATATCATTTTAACGCAACGCACAACCTAATAAAACTGCACATACAATCGACTGTATTGTCATTGAATGGAAACCGTTTCACTGCTCCAACTACTCTTTATTTTAATATCTATATACGAATGGGGTGTAAACATTTCGGTGGGTCCGTTAGTATAGAATCTTTCTAGTCTTCGGCAGGGAAATAGTTTTATGAAAAGTGTATTTCCATCCATTAGACTACTAATCGAATTAAGAAAAAATTGTGTGGAGTGTTTTGTTTCAACCACAGAACTGTGTTACAACTTTGAATGTCATTTAACAATAAATTACGAAAGAGAAGTGATTTATTAGCAGCCGGGTGAGTTTGAGCTTGGCGGGTGGCAAACCTGCGTGATCGCTACGGCCCGGCTCTACAATAACACAACGTGCAGTGACTGTCATAAGCCATGACATATATTTGATTCAGAAGAAGTTTTGTTCAATAAAGTTTTATTTTTATAGTGGTGCTTTCTTTTTGAAACTGTGAGCAGTAAAGCAACACATTTCTTTGATTCACGATATCCTTGTTTGAAAGTACAAAGAGGTAAATATAAATTCCGCTCTATTTGTATAGTGAACAACGTTGCAGTAACTTTTTACGTGCATGAAGTAGGTACCTATAGAGAGTGTAAAAAGTGTCTGTACACACAGGAAATTGCATTAAAATACCTGGAAGAATAGTAATGGGATAAATAGGTAAATACGTTATAATCATGTTCAGTAATGTTCTGTGTGTCAGATAACATAACCAAATTAATAATTTCCCAATAATGTAAAGGAATGCGATCTTTTCTCACAAAAAGTGATCATACACCTACAATTTAGTGGTACAATTTTTACTCTCCCTACCATGTTTAGTAAAATAGAGGATCTAAAGAATATCCGTTATTCCACCAAAAAATTAAGATGTCGAGATTTCACCGGAAATTTATGTTTTGAGACCCCTTGAATCCAAAAAAAAAAAAAAAAAAAATCATTTTTAGAAAAGCGTCTGTGTGTCTGTCAGTCTGTGGACAGCATAATTCAAAAACGAAAAGTCGGTTTAAAATCAAAGTTGGTATTTCAGTTGAATGACTTTCAAGATGTGACACAAAGTTTTTGAAGAAAATTGTTTCACCCTTTACATGGAAGGCCTTTCGAAAATTTTGATTTTCTTGAAAATGGCTCTAATGATTTTGATTAAAATGCCATATGTTTGAGATATTTTTATGGCAAATGAAATGTATATCTTGAATTTTCTGGCTATAGCCCATGAGCTCGTATTTACTCTGGATGACTTTTGTATAACTGGTAAACAGTAAGAGATAGACCAAATCTTACTATACAAAAATGTAGATGTTGTTAAACTACACAATTTGTATTGAAATAAATTTGTTTGTAGAGTGAACCATTTCAGAGATATTCCTTGTTATTTGTGTCAGTTTCAGAAAACTTAAACTTTCATCAAATGCAACATTGTTGTTCATTTTTTTATATGTTAACTGTGCAAAGAGAACGGAATCTCAAAGGTTCAAAAGATTTGACTATTGCACAAAGCCTACTGTATTCCCATATTCCCCTTGTACCTACAAGGAAATAAGCAATAAGATAATTTGTACAAATGTTTATCTCAACTAACACGAAGAAGATATAGGAATAAGAGTTTGTAAGAATGGTTAGTACAAGAGTAGAGAAAGTCATGTGAGTGCAGCACATCAGGTTTTTTATATTAACGTCCTCCAACATTGTCATATTGGACGATGGATGAAATGTTGCTCAAATGAGCCCAAGGTCCATAGAGATTAAACTTACCTGACATTCGTCTCCTCAGGATAAGGGAAATCCTCTGAAAAAAATCATTATCCAGATAGCTCATCCTAACTGAGATTCAAACTCTGGACCCATTGAATGTGAGGCAGATATGCTACCACCACTCAACAGAGGTGGGCCTGTATATCATACTGGTATATGTCTCAAAGGGTACAGACACAGGGGACACCTCGCTCTCCTCGACCTACACAGATCTATTGTGGCTACAAGCCCCAGGGGGCAGGGATGAAATGAGGGAACCAAAGGTGTCACACAAGGTCGCAGGGCTTTCTGCACTAGTGGTGTGTAATCCACAGTCTGTTCGACGCTTGTTTTTATTTTGTTCTTATGTTGCAAGGTTGCCAGCTCAGCCAGATGACCCTTCTTTTAAATCTTGCATCCAGAGCTCGTTCACTGTTACATGCAGAATCACTATATCACATCCAAGCTTCCCACCTCGCATCGCCTCCAAATGCCTATTATGGAAGTCATCTCTTCGACTGCTATCGTCTGCAGTAAGCCTAGCTTGGCCAGTTCGACTTCGAGCTTTCAGGTAATGGACAGATACCTACTCAGACAGTGTTCCGTCAACTTTAGCCAAACTTTGGGTAGGGAACCTACACTCCTGTAATTACTGATGGTTCCCAAGTGGGTAGAGCTACAGGTTGTGCTTTCGATATGATGACCTAACTCACAAGGATTGCCTTCTGGACCCGTTATTCTACCACCAACCTGTTTACAATTCTATTTCTTACTTTATCTCCACCTTAATTCCAGATGTTTTATTGAAGTGAAACTTCCTATGTTGGGTTTTGAAATTCTGATCTGCAACCTTTTTGTGCAGTGGCGGTAATAACTGTGTCGGCTAGAGTAGGAGCAGTGTCTCGCTTGCCTTTGGGTATCAGAGAAGAGTGAGACATATGCTCTTTTCGGTTTCTTTCATTCTCGCTGTCCGTGGTTACGTGTACTGCATTTAGGCGGCATGGCGATCACGGAGTACAGCTGTTGGTTGTCAACAGAGCATCTGTAGAAACACAGGTGTATAACTAATGCATTTCGAGTATTGTTTAGTGTTCTCATTTGTAATCTACTTTCTTCATTAAAGTATGCAGTTTTGTTGTGAATATGCCTAAGTCATGCACAGAAAGAACAAGAGCGTGGCGTGAGAGAAAACGTTATTCAAAAGTGAATGACTAATAATTAAAATGTTTCCCTGTAATACAAAAGTTTCACTTATATCACGTGACTTTATGACACACGCTTTCTTTTTTTATATTGTCACGGGCTCTGTGCTCAACAAAGGACAGACGGGCCCAAGCTGCTTCATACCTACATGCTGGGCTGGTGAGCGAGCAAAAACTTTCAGGGCTGTGCTGCCTCGTGTGACTGTTCTATGTACAAAGACTGCCAAACATAATCTCACTGCACGTTTGGTCTAAGTCACATCTATCATTGTACGAGGTGTGGCTATTTACTTGGCTTCGTACAACGATAAATAAGTGACATAGACAGGAGGTGCAGTGAGATTATGTTTGGCGCTGTCTGTACATTACTAATAATCAAGGCGGCAGAAAACAAAGGGGTATTGGGAACATTCTCGAGACCTCTAGCTTAGTTATCTCTAGTGTGCGTGTGTGTGGGACTCAAGAAAGGTTATCCCCAGCATATAAGGACACCAGAGAATAGCAGCGCAGAGAATTTTAGAGCTGCATTACGGACATGAGTCTGTCAGTGTGTGTGTGACGTCGTAAGAAGACCGTGAAAACCTTACAATTTCAATGATCTCTTAGTTATTTTGTCACGTAGGGAAATTAATTTTTGTATGCACCCCAGATTCAGGAGCATTATTGGTATTGAGGAGGCAGATGCTGCATACAGTGTACCTTATACAGATGCTCAGCAGTGCTTCTGTCACCATTTGTTTTTGGCCTGACAGCACTCGATTCCGAACATTCAAGGACACTGTATACAACCCTACTAAGTTCTTGCAAGACTCCCAGTGGTCAGACATTGTAACCACTTAAGAACAGTTCACACTCTCGTGGACATCTTTTGATTGGTGACGCGATCCCTGTCTGTCCGACATGCACTGTTTGATTGTCCAAAACATGCTTGTGAGCCAGTTCTTTGGTCTGAGTTTTATACTGCACTCAAGTTTAGGTAATGACCCGTTAGCTGTCAATAGGCTACACAGTTTTCGTCATTACTGGGTTTGATAAACAAGTCTAACTTGTATTTTAAGTTTCAAAGCATTTTAGACTTTTAGCATTTGATTTTGTGCTAGCTTAATATTATCTTTTGTCTCTTTAGTATTTTAACTAATGTCTGACTTTCTCTTTTTGACTTTCATCGCGATATAAATTCGTGCATTTTTCCTAGCTTTAAGTTCTGACTCCAAGCTCAAAGAACCTGGTTGTTCACAAGCTCTTAAGCACCACTCACTCAATTGAAGACCAAACATCCACATTTGTTAAACAGTGTATTTATTCACACTGCTTTGCTTGCAATTTGAACTGCTGCCACTTGCGCAGAAAGTTGCACCTTTAAGCTTTGTGTCTCCAAAATCTGAAAAAATAACTCATTGGACAGAATTGTACCTCATACAGATATCATACATAACTTTCACAATGCCTTATTTTACTAAGTATTGTACAATTATGCCTTCTAAAGATATGAGCAATTATAGACCAATATCTTTAACAAGCATTCTATGTAAAGTGATGGAAACTATGATAAACGATAGGTTGGATTGGTTTCTAGAGAATAACAACATTCTTGGTGAATAGCAAGCAGGCTTTCATATAGACTAATCTACTACACAACAAATTCTGTATTTAAGTTAGAAAATCAAGGACTTGTTAGAGCAACAAGAAACAAATCCTGCTACATTTGTAGATTTCAAACAAGCTTTTGATACAGTTTGGAAACCTAAATTACTAGAAAAACTGTGCAGTGCTGGAATTAAAGGAAAATTATTGAAATGGATATACTCTTTCTTGTCACAGAGACTCTGTGCAACACATGTCAATGGCATTTCCTCCAGATATAAACAACAGAAGTGTGGAATCCCTCGAGGATCTGTTTTAAGCCCAACTTTGCTCAATATTATGATCAATGATTTGCCTCCATCACTAGAAGAAGTACCCGGTATACAAACAGCCCTTTTTGCTGATGATTTATTGCTTTTGGTCACATTGCCAAAGAAAACACAAACTCAGCTCTCTGATACAATGAACAATGCATAGAGGAACTTATTGCAATGGTCAAATAAAAATCTCTTGATGGTAAATATAGATAAAATCTATTATAAAATCCTCAGCCTTGCACATAGCATACCTACTATCATTAACTATGATGGAAAACAAATTAATAAAACCAATGAACCAAAATATCTAGGGCTTCATCTAGATTGGAAAATGACTTGGAAAGAACATATGTACAAAGCATCTTGCAAAGCTAGAAGCAAATTGAATATTCTTAAGAGACTTGTTGGGAGCAAATGGGGATGCTCTAGATTAATTTTAAATAGAACATTTAAGATATATATAAAACCATTACTCCTGTGTGGATGTGAGGTACTCATAACCTTAACGTACTAGAACTGATGTAAAATCAAGCAAAGCAATGCGACTCATAACAGGAGGGCTAAAGTCAACTCCTATACAGCCCTACTTGCAGTTACAAGAAAATGAAAGACTAGCATTAATCAAGTATGAAAAATTAATTAGAATACCTTCAAATACATTTTGGACCTCATACATACAAACTCAAAAAAAAAAAATGGTTTCAACCAAATAATAGATACAATAAAAGGAAAATACATACCTGAGAAACTACAATCACCAACTTCACCCCTCAATTTTATGTATGTGGACTATCAACTATCAACAGGAGATTAATACAACATTCAAGAAATCTGAAATGAATAATATTATGAAACTGTTGGCTTTAGAAACAATCCACTTACTTTACCCAGAGAAAAATTTGATTCATATACACATGGGCAGATCATACATTGAAAATTGTGCTGGCTCTGGTATCTATAGTAAATTGTTTAATTTCTACACACCACTGGTAGGGTTGCAAACAAGTTTTGATGGAGAATCACAAGTAATGAATATAGCTTTAAAACAATTACACTGTCATATACATCAATTTAGAAATGTCGTTATATTGTGATTCTATCTCAGCTATACAAGCAATATCATTGTCTGCTAATCTTAATAATACCATAATTAAAATTCAAAGTTTCATAAAAGCACTACAAATCCCCTGTGCTGTGCTAGGGGTCCCGGGTTCGATTCCCGGCGGGGGGGTAAGAATTTTTCTCCAGCCTTCCCTGAGTCTGGAAGTGTGAATGTGTGTGTGAATTCAAAGTGGAAAACCCCCAAAGATCGAAAAACCCAATGTAAACGTGTAACACCATTTGTCAATAGGCAAGGCCGCCGATATGACCTCTGCAGTTAAAGGCGGGATATAAATACGGAACCAGACCATCCCAGACAAGAAGCAGTTGCAGCATTCAGAATTGCTACTTGTCATGACTGCCTGGCAGCCCATGTGGACTAAATGTGTGTTTTGTGCAGCAAACAACTCAGTTATAGGTCATGTCTTGCAGTGTAGTGCTTTACGTGGTCTTAGCCTGAAATATGCAACACCTGAGCAGTTGTATTGGAACCTGAGGAAGCGAATGGCTTTAATTCTAAGTGCTTTAAATAAATAACAAAGTATTGTAATTATATTATTTATGCCAACAAACTTAACGATCTTGTTGGCATAAATAAATAATAATTACCATCTAAAGGTTACTTAAACCTGGCACATAAAGTACTTGCTATTGTAAGTCGCCCTTGGGGTACTTATCTCTGATGTGAGATTCCCTTGTGGTCTAACCCGGGAAAGTATGAATCGGTTGCGGAATTTCATGTCGTACTGGCAAGCTGGTCACGGTAGCATAGTGATTAGAGCAGCTGCTCGGTAAGCGGAAGATCTGTGGTTCAAATCCCGGGTATGGCATTGAATTTTTCAATCCTGATTCCACCTCTTAAAGTATTGTAAGTTTGTCTCTTTCCTGCTTACTTTTATTTTCTCTATTTTACACTCAGCTATAGTGTCACAATACAAATTAAATTACACTCCCTGAAACTCTTTTTAAACCTAACTTTCTCATTTAGCATTCACAAGACTTTAACATGGCCTTACCAAACTCTCGGCTACTTTTCTGATCCCTGGCAATGATGACCTCATCCAAGGATCTTCTAGTTTATGGCAAGTTTTCTCCATAGAGATCGTAACCAGTGTTACACTATTTTATATTGGACGTATTGAGAAAAATATCATTTCCAAGTGTACGGAGTTGAAAGATGGTTTGTTTAAAAATATAAGAGTTGATTTATTAAGCTTGTTTTATTTCTCAATTATGAGAATAAAGTTGTAGATTGAGTGCATACTGTTACAGTGAAGTGATGATGACTGACGTCAAACTTCTGGGAGGATGGACTCAACCAGAACTACGCAGTGTGATACGCTTCCTGTGGGCACAAGGCTTGCCCATAACAGACATGCACAGACAGCTACAAGAAGTGTACGGCAAGGGGGTCATGTCTCGGCAGCATGTGGCAATGTGGTGCCGACGGTTTGCAGCAGGACGCACCACTGTGTCCGATGAGAAACGAGCAGGTCGACCCACAACTTCATCCTCTGAACTTAATGTAGAGAGAGTGAGAGAGTGCATCAGAGTTAACCCACATTTCAGTGTAAGAGATGTGGCAGATACTCTCTGTCTGCGCAGCTCGGCTGCATATTACATCATTCATAATGTACTGCGATGCTACAAGGACGAGAGTGGCTGGGTGTGCGATGACAGTGCTCTGCAGGTAACAGAGATTGTTTATCCTTCTCTCTTGGCTGTTATAGATGTGCTCCATCTCTCTCCACTACTGTACTGTGTTTTCTCTCACTGTTTGACTATTATAGTTAGCAGAAACTGGGGCGCAATGGGCATTATAATGTTACGATTATAGTCAATATTTTATATGAAGTCTGAAGCCTATACAATTTAGTCTTTTGTGAGTAGTATTCTAGTCGTGACTGATTTCCTTCCACGCTGTGCTACTGTGTTCCTTTTAGTTACTTGAGGAAGAGGACGGATTTAGTTTGGTGGTACTAAGGCCTCGAGCTTCCCAAAGTGCCATTGACAGTACCACAGCTGCCTATAGCCAGTTGTTTAGTCAGCACGTGTGCAGCTCGGCCACCTCCTTTGAGGAACCCTTATAATCATTGTACAACATGGGCCCTTGCTCTTCAGTTCTTTCTGCAGAGTTGCAACATCTTAATGGAACCTTTGTAGCTAATGAAACAGAAAAGAAATGGAATTCAGAATTTTGGTAACTGAGAGTCAACATATAACTTGTCACTTTCTTACATCAGGGTTGCTATTGGTCTTCAAGGACAGGAATAGATGTTTGCCTTTTCTGAAGCACGGAGATGGATTTATGACAGTCGTTACTTGTGGATAAGGCACATTTCCTTTGTGGATGAACTGCACATGCATTGACTTCAACTATCACAGGCAATGTTATGAACTTTCTTAAATGGCACAAACTGTCCTATCCTGTGGCTGGAGCATTAGAGTTGTCACAGCATTTGTTTTAGCCAGTTCAATGGTTCTAATACTAACATGTGATAAATAAGGAGAACAAGGTGTTCTATTGATGTATTGGCATACTTAATGAAATGTTGCATCACATAATGGAGATTATCCTCAGTAATTTAGTCGGAGAGATGCACCAGACCCAATGTCTGTGCAGGGGCTCCATGAAGAAAACTCTTGGAAGCGGACATGAGGAAATATCAGAATGGGTAGAAGTGCATTACTGTAACTACAGAATGTGACCAATTCACTACGTTCTCTAGAGTTACATCGTCCAACTTGTTTCTCATCCCTTGGTGGAGTCATTTTTGATGACATTTTAACACTAGATTCATCCAAACTATGTCACCAGGATAAATCTTGGTGTGTATGTTTTAGTTTCCCAATCAAG
Organism: Tenodera sinensis; assembly: GCA_030765045.1. NCBI lineage: Eukaryota > Metazoa > Arthropoda > Insecta > Mantodea > Mantidae > Tenodera > Tenodera sinensis. The sequence continues at coordinate 23,227,875 of CM060971.1, read as the reverse complement.
AACTGCCAGTTTGTTCTATTAATTGCAGTTGTTTGTTGTGGTACTCTCAACGATAACTCCGGATGTGTCTTTAAAAATCTGTGGTACCAGTCAGTCCCTGCAATCTTATTTGCTGCCCCACTTGCAGTGTTGTTAGGAGTAACAAATTCATATGCTCTTTCATTGAGATCCATTATATTTACTAATTTGTGAGCATAAATCTTGACTTGTACTGCAACAAAGTGACAAAATCCAGTCCAGTTACTTTTCTATCACTGCATTAATCTTCCAAAATTTTACCAGAATTAGTTATCTTCTCATTAACACGGTCTACAGTGTTTTGTACTATCACAACTCACAATTTTTACTTCTTATAACCTTGCTGAGTCTCTTTCAGTGTCTTTCATACACTACCACGACATTACAATCATTCAATGTCTGTTAGAATCTTCTTACAACACACACACAGCTGTCTCGTACTCACTTTGCACACTAACTACTTCTCCTGTTCCTTGTCTGCTTATATAGAAGAGGTGATGTCACACAGACCTTACTCGATCTCCACAAATGCGCTGCAGGTGCCACCCAGATCTTTCTTGAAGGTTCCAGAGAAACCCCCCTTTTGGTGAGGTAACTCGATCTTGAACACCTTTTCTTGCTGGCCTGGCATGTGTTGTGAACCAGCTTAGCCCCTACAGTCCTTTGTTTAGTGCTGCACCCAGTGTCGGTACAATACTTGGGTAAATGGTGTACATCCACATGATTGGCAGCTGCCTCTGCCTTGTCCACATCTGTAATTTAAAAATATAAATCGTAAAACATAGATACCTCAGTTATTATACACACCTAAAGCTATTAACAGTGAAGCAATATAATCACAAATAACACACAGTATGTAGAAACTAATAACTTCACCTCAATAAAATTGTCTCAACTCAATATACTATCAACGTACATTTCAACACACCTCTGTGCCAAGTTTACTCACCAAGTGTACCTTGATAATGGCACAGAGGTGTGTTGAAATGTACGTTGGTGTTTACTCACCAAGTTTACCTTGATAATGGCACAGAGGTGTGTTGAAACGTACGTTGGTGTTTACTCACCAAGTTTACTCACCTTGATAATGACACAGAGGTGTGTTGAAACGTACGTTGGTGTTTACTCACCTTGATAATGGCACAGAGGTGTGTTGAAACGTACGTTGGTGTTTACTCACCTTGATAATGGCACAGAGATGTGTTGAAACGTACGTTGGTGTTTACTCACCAAGTTTACCCACCAAGTTTACCTTGATAATGACAGAGAGATGTGTTGAAACGTACGTTGGTAGTGTATTGAGTTTAACTCAATTTTGTTGAAGTGAAGTTATTAGTCTCTACATAGTTTCTGTTATTTGCAGATACCTCAATTTTATCTGTAATATTGTTTCTCTGCTTAAACCAGCATGCTCCTAAATGATGCCATCACACTACTGGATGACAGAGTGGCATTATTTCATCACGTGCTTGCCACTATGTAACCAGGCTTTCCTTGAACAGATTGATGGGGTTGCCATGGGCAGCACATTCAGCCCAGTGCTTGCTAATTTCTTTATGGAGTCCTTCAACTCCCAGGCCCTAAGTTCTGCAACTCACAAACCGTCTGTATGGTATCACTATGTGGATGACACTTTTGTCGTTTGGAGTCATGGGGAATCAGCCCTTGATGGTTTCGTCCATCCAAGACTCCGCTATGGGGCAAGCTGGGCCTTGGTCAAGCTTGTCTCCAAGCTCCTAACCTACTCCTTCTGGTTATGCTATGCGAACCATCTCTATCTTTCACCACTGAATGCGTGGGTGCTACAGGTGGTACCGCAGCAGGCTTTCACCTTCCTAATCCGGTGGATGGGGTTTTTAAGTGGGTATGGCCATCTTCAATGGCGACTCCCATAGTACCATGGGGTCTCGCAACAAGATTTTTCCCCTCCACCTAAAAGAAAAAAAAAATGATTTCGTACAGCATCAACTCACATATTCAATTCACTATTGAAAAAGAAAAAGATGGACAACTGGCCTTCTTAGATGTTCTGGTCAGTAAGAGAGCAGACAGGACTTTTGGACATACAGTGTACCACAAACAAACCCACACCGACTGATATCTGAACAAAAATTCCAACCATCATCATAAGCAGAAATGCGCCATCACTCTCACTGACCGTGCTGCCCGCATCTGTGAGTCTAACTCGTTACAACAGGAACTCCGACATCTGGAACAGACTTTATATTAAAATGGTTACACGGCACGAGAAGTTTGCAGAGCAATACGCCAACCTAGGCCTCACCCTGCCAACCTCAAACAGGATCCACCAAGAACAAAAGCATTGCTTTTCTGCCTTATTTCAAAACTGTCACGGGCAGAATAGGATGCCTACTCAAGCGCCACAACATCAAAACTATCTTCAAACCTACCAGACAGATTAATACCTTGCTTTGGTTGGCCAAAGACCCCAGGGACCCACTCGCTTCGGCCGGTGTTTACCAGATTCCATGTTCCTGCGGTGCAGTGTACATAGGTACCATACAATGCAGCGTCAACACCCGACTTACAGAACACAAGAGATGCTGCCAGCTGGGACAGACAAGTCAGTGGTCGCTGAACATGCTATATGGGCTGACGGAGAACACACAATTCAGTATAAGGAGACTACTGTTCTTTCATCTATGCTGTACTACCATGCCAGAGTACAACATGAAGCCATAGAGATTTACAAACACCCCAATAATTTTAACAGAAAGCAAGAAGCTCTAAAATTGAACAAAACCTGGCATCCGATACTTGAACATAAAAAAGAAGCACTAATGCAGAGAAATCACATAAACCATTCAGCAATCAGAGCAGAGAACATACATCTCCCGCTCAAGCCCAGCCAATCTGTGAGCGGCCCAGATATAAATATAGCACCTTAGCTATAAACGAATCTGTTGTAACTGTACCATCGCTGAGAAGACTCAGATCACGCCACCGATGATGTCCACCACAGGTGTGAACAAAACATTTGGCCCTCTAAACCTCAGCAGACCACGGCTTCACTGAGAAGACTCAGACCATGCCACTGATGATGTCCACCACAGGTGTGAACAAAACATTTGGCCCTCTAAACCCCAGCAGACCACGGCTTCACTGAGAAGACTCAGATCACACCACCGATGATGTCCACCACAGGTGTGAACAAAACATTTGGCCCTCTAAACCCCAGCAGACCACGGCTTCACTGAGAAGACTCAGACCATGCCACCGATGATGTCCACCACAGGTGTGAACAAAACATTTGGCCCTCTAAACCCCAGCAGACCACGGCTTCACTGAGAAGACTCAGACCATGCCACCAATGATGTCCACCACAGGTGTGAACAAAACATTTGGCCCTCTAAACCCCAGCAGACCACGGCTTCACTGAGAAGACTCAGACCATGCCACCAATGATGTCCACCACAGGTGTGAACAAAACATTTGGCCCTCTAAACCCCAGCAGACCACGGCTTCACTGAGAAGACTCAGATCACGCCGATGATCATGTCCACCACAGGTGTGAACAAAACATTTGGCCCTCTAAACCCCAGCAGACCACGACTTCACTGAGAAGACTCAGACCATGCCACCGATGATGTCCACCACAGGTGTGAACAAAACATTTGGCCCTCTAAACCCCAGCAGACCACGGCTTCACTGAGAAGACTCAGATCACGCCGATGATCATGTCCACCACAGGTGTGAACAAAACATTTGGCCCTCTAAACCCCAGCAGACCACGACTTCACTGAGAAGACTCAGATCACGCCGATGATCATGTCCACCACAGGTGTGAACAAAACATTTGGCCCTCTAAACCCCAGCAGACCACGGCTTCACTGAGAAGACTCAGATCACGCCGATGATCATGTCCACCACAGGTGTGAACAAAACATTTGGCCCTCTAAACCCCAGCAGACCACGGCTGCATTGAGAAGACTCAGACCACGCCACTGATGATGTCCACCACAGGTGTGAACAAAACATTTGGCCCTCTAAACCCCAGCAGACCACGACTTCACTGAGAACACTCAGACCATGCCACCGATGATGTCCACCACAGGTGTGAACAAAACATTTGGCCCTCTAAACCTCAGCAGACCATGGCTTCACCGAGAAGACTCAGATCACGCCACTGATCATGTCCACCGCAGGTGTGAACAAAACATTTGGCCCTCTAAACCCCAGCAGACCACGGCTTCACCGAGAAGACTCAGATCACGCCGATGATCATGTCCACCGCAGGTGTGAACAAAACATTTGGCCCTCTAAACCCCAGCAGACCACGGCTTCACTGAGAAGACTCAGACCATGCCACCGATGATGTCCACCACAGGTGTGAACAAAACATTTGGCCCTCTAAACCTCAGCAGACCACGGCTTCATTGAGAAGACTCAGACCACGCCACTGATGATGTCCACCACAGGTGTGAACAAAACATTTGGCCCTCTAAACCCCAGCAGACCACGACTTCACTGAGAAGACTCAGACCACGCCACCGATGATGTCCACCACAGGTGTGAACAAAACATTTGGCCCTCTAAACCCCAGCAGACCACAGCTTCACTGAGAAGACTCAGACCATGCCACTGATGATGTCCACCACAGGTGTGAACAAAACATTTGGCCCTCTAAACCTCAGCAGACCACGGCTTCACTGAGAAGACTCAGATCACGCCGATGATCATGTCCACCGCAGGTGTGAACAAAACATTTGGCCCTCTAAACCCCAGCAGACCACGGCTTCACCGAGAAGACTCAGACCACGCCACTGATGATGTCCACCACAGGTGTGAACAAAACATTTGGCCCTCTAAACCTAAGCAGACCACGGCTTCACCGAGAAGACTTAGACCACGCCACTGATGATGTCCACCACAGGTGTGAACAAAACATTTGGCCCTCTAAACCTCAGCAGACCACGGCTTTACTGAGAAGACTCAGACCACGCCACTGATGATGTCCACCACAGGTGTGAACAAAACATTTGGCCCTCTAAACCCCAGCAGACCACGGCTTCACCGAGAAGACTCAGACCACGCCACTGATGATGTCCACCACAGGTGTGAACAAAACATTTGGCCCTCTAAACCTCAGCAGACCACGGCTTTACTGAGAAGACTCAGATCACGCCGATGATCATGTCCACCACAGGTGTGAACAAAACATTTGGCCCTCTAAACCTCAGCAGACCACGGCTTCATTGAGAAGACTCAGACCACGCCACTGATGATGTCCACCACAGGTGTGAACAAAACATTTGGCCCTCTAAACCTCAGCAGACCACGGCTTCACTGAGAAGACTCAGACCACGCCACTGATGATGTCCACCACAGGTGTGAACAAAACATTTGGCCCTCTAAACCCCAGCAGACCACGGCTTCATTGAGAAGACTCAGACCACGCCACTGATGATGTCCACCACAGGTGTGAACAAAACATTTGGCCCTCTAAACCCCAGCAGACCACGGCTTTACTGAGAAGACTCAGACCATGCCACCGATGATGTCCACCACAGGTGTGAACAAAACATTTGGCCCTCTAAACTCCAGCAGACCACAGCTTTTAAGCCTGGAAGAAATCTCGAGTTTTAATTCTATCTCCGGCCATGAAAGCTTCCAACTGCTCATGCTGCTTATTGTTTCCAATAATGAAAAAAAATTCTTTAAAGTATAAAGGACAAAAATTTAAATAAAAATCATCAAAACGTGATTCAACAACACTTAGCATTAATCGGCTGTTTTATTTCCACTGCCAACTAGATCGTCAAACTGAATGGATTGAATGATGAAAGTTTCCTGTATACTCCATAGATTTTATGTAATCAATTGCCCTCTGTTTCATACACCTGTTTCTCCCTCCGTTAGGCTATTATAGATATTCTTTTCTAGCTATTATACATTCTTTGTGCAGTCCTTTTGGCTCTTGTGGAGAGATATTGCAACACCAGATAAATGATGTTTCATCCATTATATATATCAGCATGGAAATAATGTGATGACTGCAATTAATTGGTAATCTGATTAATTGGTAGGCAAATTTCTTAAGCAAATAATCTCACAGAATAAATATAATAATTAACTAAAGCAACTAAATGAATAGTTTACAATATTTTATTTCATACAATACAAATGTGCTGTTTGTATTTTCAGAGTAGATCCGAGGATTTCCATTTGCCTGAAAAGAGGCTTAAAACAGATGAATGTGGCAGTGACTTCCAAATGGAGCAAGACATGGAAAAAGCAATAGATGAAGAGCAAACTTCAGATTCCAACCATATGTCTGAAAGATAAAGTGTTGTGGTGGAGACTGTTGGGAATATGTATGTCATCAGGCAACAGAGTTTGGGTATATGTCTATCTGTACTTGTGTCAATGTGGGGACAGTATTATTAGGTAAAGCTTTGTGCACTATTATCTATGTGTAATATTTAAGTTCATTAAAATATATCCTTATACTTCCTCTCTGTTCACCTACAATTCTTGCACAACCTTCACCAGTAGCTACTGTAGGGCCAGCGGACCTCCAGCTCTGACGTGTCACAGCTGGGATTTGAACCACAGACCCTCCGCTTACCAGGCAGGTGCTCTAACCATTAAGCTACTGTGACAACCTGCCAGAATGACATTGAATTCTCAAACCAGTTCATATTTCTCCTGGTAAGCCACAAAGACAACTATACAAACCAATTTGGATTGTGACAGGTTTACATTGGTAAAACTAAATGTCATTTGGAAACCAGAATATAGGAACATTTTAGAAATATCAAATATGCTAGACAGATTGGGAAATCAGCTGTAGCAGATTATTTTTGGTCATTTAATATTGACATAAACCTGGAGGTTAAATTACTAAAAAATTATTAAAACAATTAAATGGACCTTAGACTTAATGGTTTGGGAAAATATATTCATTTTAAAATACCACCAATAGACTTATTTATTAGTTTTTGTTTTCATAGGTTGGTGACACATAGATATTTTGGGTAGTTGAGCGTCTGTAACTATGGTAACTGCTTTTAAGTAAACTTTGAAAATGTGCTGAAAGCACCATGAGACATGACAGCAGCAATTACTAACATAAGTGATTCTGTTGCTTCACTGTTAATAGCTTCAATTGTTGCAGCATTGGAGAACAGACCGTACAGGTTGTCCTGTACGCACAGCACCCAGCCTCTTATTGCAACTTTATCTGTGCAGTATAGAAGGTGTTCCAAATGTTTTCAAGCTTTTGTGTCTGTGGGCAATGATACCTAATTTGGGGGCAGGAATAGGTGTTGGGGTAAGTATGTGTTAGATGATGGGAGTGGCATTACCATTATCCAAGGGTGTCCGTAGGAAGGCGGTAACTTTTCCTGCTACGAGGTGCTCTGTGGTCGTATTGATCTAGTGCCTGTACCAGCTGATTGGTGTGGGAATTTAGTTTGGTGTGCATGGTTCGGGATCGCTCCCTTACCAAGTCCATGATGTAGGGTACTCCGGAGTGGTTGTGAAGGATGTAAGATGGGAATCTACCCCCGGTATCATATATTGTTCTTAACGCCCTATTCTGCACTGTCTGCAGTTTGCGTATGGTAGAAGGTGGCGCTGATCCCCAGGCTTCGCAGCCGTATAAGATCAGTGGTGGGATGATTGCCCGGTAAATGCGTAGTTTTAGGTAAGTGGGCATGGTGGATCGGAGGATAGGGTAGAGCTGTCTGAGTGCAGTGTAACCGAGTCCGGTCTTTGCGCGGACGTGTGGAGCGTATGTTAGCCCGCCGTCGGGGAGAACGCCTATGTATTTGGCGGAGGTTACCCATGGGATATTTCTCTGCCTGAGCCAAAGTGACTGTTCCGGCCGCCAATGGCGAACCTTACCAAGGAGGAGTGCGGAGCTTTTCCCCGGACTAATAGCCATTCTCCATTTCTCACTCCAACGGCCGATGGTGTCGAGTTGTAGAAGGGGAGGGAGGCAATATCTCATTCTTGTTTTGTGCCATGATGTTAACGTCGTCTGCATACTGGCATGTCACAGTGTGCTGTTCCGTGGGGAAGTCAGACATGTATGCTGTGAAGAGTAGCGGGGAGGGTACACTGCCCTCTGGGACTCCTGCCGCTATATCTCTTAGTGTGGACAGTCTTCCTTCCACTTTCACTCTGAAAGTGGGGTCCTGAAGGAAGCTGTTAATTAGTGTAAGATATGGGGGAGGGATGTTCGTCTGCTTTAGTTTGTACAGTAGGCCTTGGTGCCAAGTTGTGGCGAATGCCTTTTCCACGTCCAGCAGAACTGCTATGGTCTTGAAGTTTTCCTGGAAACCCAGGGCAACCTTCTCGGCCACACGCAGTAACTGCACGGTCGTGGAATGACCCCGACGAAAACCAAACTGGTGATCCGGTAGGGGTTGCCTATCCTCAAAAAGAGGCGTTAGGCGGGCGAGGAGCAACTGCTCGAAAACTTTTGAGACGGTTGTGAGAATGCTGATGGAGCGGTAGTTGTTAGGAAAGACTGGGTTCTTGCCGGGTTTCAGAATACACACCACCCTCGCCGCCTTCCAGCATGCTGGAAAGTGACGGAGACGTAGGCATGCATTGAAAATCCGGGTCAAGCAGACGACAGCCTTTTTGGCTAGTTACTGGAGCATGAGCGCCGTCATGTCCAGGGGATTTATTTGGGTTTAGACTTTGGATTTCGGAGATCGCCGCTTTCGGGGTGATTATAGGAACTTGGATCATCTTGTGTAGCTGCCGTGGTTCCTCATAGAGGTAATCCACGGTCGCTTCCACAAGTTCCGTAAAGTCTTCGTCTTGTGGGTCCTCTCGGGGTTCGAACTGTACCTCAAGGTGGTCCGCGAACACAGTGGCTTTCCCGTCTGGCTGGAACGCGAGCCGCCCACGAGTGCCATGCAAGGGATGCTGGTATTGGGTCTTGTCCTTTCTCAAGGCCTTTATAGTCCGCCATGGTTTCTTTTCTTGAAGGTTTACATTCTGAAGAGTGTTTTCCCAGGCTGTTGTTCTATGCACACGGAGCAGTTGCCTTGCCAAGGGTTTGAACCTCTGGTATACTGCTCCTATCCTGGGATGGCGGAAGCGCTGCCATAGCTTCCAAACAGTTGCCTTGGCTTTTAGCAACTGCCGGAGTTCTATAGGTAAGGTTCTCGGGTCAGGGGTGTTGGTGGGAATGCGGTGAGTGTGTGGCGTAACGCATTTAGGATCTGGTGGGGAAAAATCTGTCGCTGTCGCTTCCAACACTTCGAGATCATCGATGCGTGGTCGAGGGTCGACGGATCGGTTGAGTTCTAGGACTGCTGCATCCCAGTCGGTCTCATGTGTCCAGTCTGAGTTTAACAGAGCTGGCATGGCTACTGTGGAATCCACCACGACGGGGTCGTGGTCGGAATCCAGCTCATTAACTGCCGAGAGGTCAAAGTGCAATGGCATGTTTTTGGTGATCATGATATCCAGCACGTCAGGCCTGCCGCGGGCCGGATGGGATGTTGGACCTCTCGGCCCGTGCGCGACGAGGCTTGGGTCTCCGCTGATGAGGCGGTAGAGTCCGCGCCCCCTCTGGTTGCTAGCGCGACTGTACCAGAGCCCATGCTTCGCGTTAAGATCTCCAGCGATGCAGACTACTGTGTGTAGGTTGAGGAGAGTGGTATAATCTGCTTCATAGAAGCGATGATCAGGTGGGTCGTAAGCCGCAATCAACGTGTCCAAACCGCCAATGGCAGTAGCCTCCTCGTGCTGAAGGGCAGGAAGGGGAAAGGTGTATGAGTGATGTGTTTGATGAAGATGGCTGTACCACCGCCCTGTCGGCCGACTCGATCAGACCGATGGGCGACGTAACTTGGCAGCGAGAAGTTCATACCAGCGTGCAGGTGTGTTTCGGTAACCATGAGGATGTCGATCCCGTAGGATTGTACAAACTCTAGAATGCCAGGGCGTTGTTCCCTTACGTCATTAGCATTCCAGAAAGCGGCGCGTAATGGTCTACGCACAACACGATAGGCTATTACAGGGAGGATTTTGGGAACAGCTGCTCTAGAGTTTACAGCAGGATTTGGTGTTTTTGTAGGACGTCAACATTGTCGTCTGTGATTTGTTGCATACACTTCCGCAGTATGGGAAGTGTCCGACTTATCATGTCCCCGGACCAGTTGGAAAGGGTTCTAAATTCCTCGAGGTCTGCCGTTGATATAGCACCTCCGAGTGGGGCCAATGGGGCCTTCGGAGTAGTGCGTGCCCGTTGGGCATTTATGGTTTGGGTTGGGGCCGTGGTGGGTACCTCGGCAGTTTGAGGCTTTGCACTAGACGCGGCCTCTCGCTCTACTAGAGCTGGCCGCTGTCTTTCAGCCCTTCTTTCTCGCTTTCCGCGAGAGGGGCGTGGAGGTGCAGCTACTCTCCCCTCCACGCTACTGGCTGGTGCAGTTTGCAGTTTCAACTTGTGCTAGCCCAGTTTGTGCAGCTTCAGCCTGCTGCACAATGTTTTTGGCCTCGTTAAGGGCGGCGGTGGCGGCGGCGGCAAAACTCACCCGTGTGCGGACTGGTGCCACATTTTTTGGACTGCGGCGGCGGTTGTCTATTATTTTTTCCCGTAATTCACACTCCTTGTAAATACTTACATGGGGTTTGTGAGAGTTGGCGCACTCTTTTTCGTCCTTATCTTTGTCGCAGTCTGTAATGAGGTATTCCCCCGCACAGCGCAGACATGCGAGCTTTCTCTCACATGCCTGGCTGGAATGGTGGAACTCCATGCACCTGCGGCATTGGGCTGGTCCATCTTGCCCATAAAAACACGCATACAGCGTCTATGGGCTGTACTGCCTGGCCTGGAACTTTGTCCACCACCACCAGGTATAGTGGCATTGATACCTTTTTGGATCCCTCCTTGGTCCAAATGGTCTTTCTCAGCTGCGCTGCAGCTGAGTACAACAGATGAAAGAGGGGAAAAATTGGAAGAGATTATATGAGAACTTAAATGTTGTACCTAAGTCTTCTTGGTGAAGGCACTGTTGCGTCTGAGGCGTTGACTGTCTGGGAATTCCGCATCCCAAGTTACTCCAACAGACCACGGCAAATCAGCCCAGAAGACTCTTTTAGAATTACAAATTTGAATGTTTAGGAAGTAATAGTGAGAGGTAGTTTTGTAAAATTATTTAAAAATAATTAAATTTAAATGATTTTAGCCCAAATTATTATTTTATTAAAGTATATAAACTATCTTATTAATCAAAAGTGTAACATTTTTGTTGTATGTTGTTTTTATAAATTTTGGTTATGTAGATTTTGAATTTTATATTACACACATTTTGTATATTTTGTAGTTTTTGTGCTGGAAATCAGTACATATAGTATGCCGCCGGTAGCCAGCGGTAGTTTAGTGTTTAGTTCTAGTTGTTTTTATAACTGGTTACCAGTTATATTTTATTGGATAGCAGTAAATTTAGTTTATTTATAATTTGTAATAAATATGTAAATTTAAATAATATATTTATAAAAAGTATTAGTTATGGGTATAAATTATATTAAATTAATTAATTTTTAAGTAATAATAATGATAGGTAATAATAAGAATAATAATCTAATTAATAATTGTATGTAATAATTATAATTAATAATTTAATTTTATATATTTGTTTATTGTTTAGTAATAGTTTGTAGTTGTGAGTGATATGCGTGTTGTGTATGAAATCTTATATTTTGTTGTATTGAGGGGCGTTCCCAACATTGGCACTCCCTAAGTCGCAAAGCAAGGCGGAATACTCAGGAACTTAAGCCGCAAAGCATAGCTGAGGACTGCTTTTTTATAGGCAGAGTGTTGCAGTTGCGGCCTGCGAAGTAATGAGAAAGTGTAATGTAGCTAAAACCCAATATTCGCCGAAGTACCGGATTTCCCTCGATCGCTCCTTGCAATTTACAAGCACTTACTTCGTTCGCTCTCAAAATGCCGCTGGTTCCTGCTGTATACATGAGGTCGCTTAAAAAGGTGGAACCAACGATTTCAACCAGGCAACACCATATTCATAAACTACTACCTATTAATCCAATAATTTTGCACAAACGATTTCAACCAGGCAACATCATATTCATAAACTACTACCTATTAATCCAATAATTTTGCACCTACAAAGAATTCGTTAACATATGCATTTCTCTTGAAACAGTGATTCGCATAGGTACATAATCTTTAGAAATATCAAAATTCCTTATTTCCTATGGATATCTTATTTTCCTTTACAATTTAAATATAAATTATCGGAATAATCTCAACCAACGTTCAAATGAAAGAAGTATGCGACCTCGAAAACCTCAAAAATTACCAGGAATGCCAACTTTTGTGTAATGAACGCAGTTCACTGTGCTATGCTCTGAACCTCATTAGATTTTTTTTCTCTTAGTTTTATTGTTTAGTATTTTTGTAAACTATGACACTGAAGCCATTAAACCCAATTTTGATTTTTAGACCATATTGTTTTCTTGTAACATAAAGTTATAAGTAAACACCTAAATGAAGGTCTTGATTCTTACAAGCAGCAATAATTAGAACGTGCAATACAATTTATCGGCAATAAGTTTAATAAATAACTTCCGTTTATAGCCTGACAGGAGCATGCTGGATGTTACACCTGATCGTTGTCCTTTTAAATCATACTTCTGTTTATGTTTACAGTTTTTTTTAGCGCATATGCAGTAAAAACATTCGGCGTCATTTCAACTAAAAGTTAATTATCGTGGAAGTTGTTGATCAGTTGCGATGGGGTTATACCGGTATAGGAGCTCCAACTACACAGTTGCCGAAAAGATTTTACTTATTGAAGTGATCAAGGAATATGCGGACATGATCGACTGTAGACGAGCAGAGGTAACCACTGCAAATGGAAAAACTGGAGTTTGGGACTTGATAGCCGAAACCTTTAATCTTCGAAAAGGACTCGGACCGAGGCCGGCTATGTCCCTCCGCAAATGCTATTCAAATATGAAGACAATTGTGAAAAATGTAATCAGGTCACATAACCTACAAAGTGTAACCGGTGTGTATATTGTGCAGTTAATAAGGTTGTTTGTTTGGATTGATGTCATCTTAAGAGGAAAAAGTGTTTCTTAATTTTCGTGTAATTATTTTTATTGCTATGTTTGTTACTGCACTTAACAGTGTAGAACCGATTCACTCCCGTAAATATCAATCACACTAATACGTGAAAAATTCTTAGGTTAGGGAGTACATGGTACCTGTATAGTAATGAGGAGTAATTAAGGAGTAGTTTAAGCACAAGATGTTGCCTCGACAACGTCTCTGGACCGACTGACATGGAGACAAGGGTGGCCCTAGGGATAGTGCCCCCACTCCATAGCACTATCTTATACAAAGGGAAGAAATAGGATTTTAAATTGTTTATGTGTTCTGAATGTAGTCATAATTACCAGTCTTCAAGGTGCAAAGACCGCCAAAGAAAATCTCACTGTGCCTTGTGTGTATGTTACATTTATCGTTATACGAAGCCCTACACTGTGGACTATAACAACTAAGGAAATGGCCATGGCTTTGACAACGATAAATAATATAACAGATGTGAGGTACAATTACATTACTTTGGTGCGGTCTGTACAATCAAATGTCTTGCTTAACAAAGGAAACAACAGAATCTGAAGGAAGCAATTATAGGTTGTAAGTTTTTAATGTTATTATATTACTGTTCTAAGGAATTTGTGGCACTTCAACTTTGGTACGGATTGACAACATTGTGGACATTCACTCTAGAAGTAGGCAAGGGGTTAGCCAAGTCCATGTCAGTTAGTACCTGTCACAACTATTGTTGGCAGCACACGCCAGTCGTAGGTACCAACTTAACATACACAAAGACGATGTTATATTGAGAAGTGAGAAATAAGCCATTTATCCTACTTTGCAGCGTAAAAGTTAGTGGAAAATTGTGTTTTGTTGTATCACATTCATCATACATTTCCCATTATTTATACTTAAATTAAGCATTGTTTTCGAATAATGTTGCTGTATTGCCAGCATTACAGCAGATGAGTAAAAGAGAAGTTTGCTTCTGCTAGGAAAAATTGTTAAATACTCGAGTACTGCGATGTGGTATTTTCTTTATGTAACTAACACAAATGAAGTAACTAAGTAGCTTATTTTCCACAGTATCATTAGAAGAGAAGGTGAGACTGAAGAACATGGGACAACCTGCTTCTGATCTGCACACAAATAAATATAGGAGAAAAAGTGACGGTAACCATGTGGGAATTAAATAGGACATTCATGTGAAATATAAATGGTTCTGTGGATGTGAGGTGAAAAATGCTTTATTCTGCTTTCAGTGGTGTAGTGTGAAATAAAAAAATCTGATGTGTTGCACTCACATGACTTTCTCTACTCTTGTACTGACCATTCTTACAAACTCTTATTCCTATATCTTCTTCGTGTTAAGATAAACATTTGTATTACTTATCTTATTGCTTATTTCCTTGTAGGTACAAGGGGAATATTACAATACAGTAGGCTTTGTGCGATAGTCAAATGTTTTACAGCTTTGAGATTCTGTTGCCTTTGCCCACTTAACATATAAAAAAATGAACGATGATCCTTTTCACGAAAGTTCTAAGTTTTCCGAAACTCACACACATAACAAGGAATATCTCCAAAATGGTTCACCCTACAAGAAAATTTATTCGGACATAAATTGTGTATTTTAGCAAGATCTACATTTTTTGTACTACTTATTACTTAATTGAAACTACTGATAAACTATTGCAATATTTTTATAATCATACTCAGGGGTCTCCATCTAGGGGATATGTGAATGGCAACCACAAGGTACCCAAGCTGAACAGAACATTACTTCCACTTACTGTTGTCTAGGGGATATGTGGATAGTGACCACAAGGTACCCAAGCTGAGCAGAACATTACTTCCACTTACTGGTGTCTAGGGGATATGTGGATAGTGACCACAAGGTACCCAAGCTGAGCAGAACATTACTTCCACTTACTGGTGTCTAGGGGATATGTGGATAGCGACCACAAGGTACCCAAGCTGAGCAGAACATTACTTCCACTTACTGGTGTCTAGGGGATATGTGGATAGTGACCACAAGGTACCCTAGCTGAGCAGAACATTACTTCCACTTACTGTTGTCTAGGGGATATGTGGATAGTGATCACAAGGTACCCAAGCTGAGCAGAACATTACTTCCACTTACTGGTGTCTAGGGGATATGTGGATAGTGACCACAAGGTACCCAAGCTGAGCAGAACATTACTTCCACTTACTGGTGTCTAGGGGATATGTGGATAGTGACCACAAGGTACCCAAGCTGAGCAGAACATTACTTCCACTTACTGGTGTCTAGGGGATATGTGGATAGTGATCACAAGGTACCCAAGCTGAGCAGAACATTACTTCCACTTACTGGTGTCTAGGGGATATGTGGATAGTGACCACAAGGTACCCAAGCTGAGCAGAACATTACTTCCACTTACTGGTGTCTAGGGGATATGTGGATAGTGACCACAAGGTACCCAAGCTGAGCAGAACATTACTTCCACTTACTGGTGTCTAGGGGATATGTGGATAGTGACCACAAGGTACCCAAGCTGAGCAGAACATTACTTTCACTTACTGGTGTCTAGGGGATATGTGGATAGTGACCACAAGGTACCCAAGCTGAGCAGAACATTACTTCCACTTACTGGTGTCTAGGGGATATGTGGATAGTGATCACAAGGTACCCAAGCTGAGCAGAACATTACTTCCACTTACTGGTGTCTAGGGGATATGTGGATAGTGACCACAAGGTACCCAAGCTGAGCAGAACATTACTTCCACTTACTGGTGTCTAGGGGATATGTGGATAGTGACCACAAGGTACCCAAGCTGAGCAGAACATTACTTTCACTTACTGGTGTCTAGGGGATATGTGGATAGTGAACACAAGGTACCCAAGCTGAGCAGAACATTACTTCCACTTACTGGTGTCTAGGGGATATGTGGATAGTGACCACAAGGTACCCAAGCTGAGCAGAACATTACTTCCACTTACTGGTGTCTAGGGGATATGTGGATAGTGACCACAAGGTACCCAAGCTGAGCAGAACATTACTTCCACTTACTGGTGTCTAGGGGATATGTGGATAGTGACCACAAGGTACCCAAGCTGAGCAGAACATTACTTCCACTTACTGGTGTCTAGGGGATATGTGGATAGTGACCACAAGGTACTCAAGCTGAGCAGAACATTACTTCCACTTACTGGTGTCTAGGGGATATGTGGATAGTGACCACAAGGTACTCAAGCTGAGCAGAACATTACTTCCACTTACTGGTGTCTAGGGGATATGTGGATAGTGACCACAAGGTACCCAAGCTGAGCAGAACATTACTCCCACTTACTGGTGTCTAGGGGATATGTGAATGGCGACCACAAGGTACCCAAGCTGAGCAGAATATTACTTCCACTTACTGGTATTTTGCTCCTCACTGTAACTTTTCTATCTGACCTTACCTTGGTCATCTCTTGTTCTCTTCCGACCCCGATGCTATTAGGGTTCCCGAGGGCTAGGGAGTCTTTATTTTTCCAACCTCTCCATTTCTCTATAAAATCTTAACCCCTAACATGCTGATCTGTCATGGCATGTAATACGTACTCTGACTGGTAATCAGAGGATATGGTTGGTGAATTTATTTTGATAATTCTCCCGGTCAGGTTGGTGAGACCTGTAAACCAACGACAGGTGTGGTCTTCCAGACAATCTCAGGGGTTGTGAGAGAGCGATGTGACCGCCAAAACAAAATATGGTGCTCTCTAAAAAGTGGTTACATTTACTGCTAAGTCTCTTCAATATTTCCATCAGTGAAAAATATTGGAGAGGATTAATGACTTCATTGTTAGAAATCCAGCATTAGTTAACATTTTTTGTATAGTATGATTTGGTCTATCTCTAACGGTTTACCAGTTATGCAAAAGTTGTCCAGAGTAAATACAACTACTGGGGCTATAGCCAGAAAATTCAAGATATACATTTCATTTGTCATAAAAATATCTCAAACATATGACATTTTAATCAAAATCGTTAGAGCCATTTTCAAGAAAATCAAAATTTTTGAAAAATTTTCCATGTAAAGGGTAGTTTCGGGTGCGGCTATTTTCTTTAAAATCTTCTTGTCACATCCTTGAAAGACATTAAACTTAAATACCAACTTTGGTTTTTAACCAACTTTTCGTTTTTGAGTTATGCTGTCCACAGACTGACACACACACATAAACACACACACACACACACAGACCTTTTTCTAAAAATGCTTTTTTTGGATTCAGGGGGCCTAAAAACATATATTTCCGGTGAAATCTTGACATCGAATTTTTGGGTGGAATACAATACTTCCCCTACTTACCAGTAGAGAAAGTAAAAATGGGAACGCTATAACCAGGGGAACTCTCTTTTCGCATCAACAATAAAGGCGACAGACATTAAAGTGATGTCCCATTATCTTTCTGAATTATGTGATGTTGATCAATAAATCAATATTATTGTTTTAGCAAATATTAGCGATGAGTGCAGATTGAAGCAAAATTAGCTTATTTCACCCCCCCCCCCCAAAAAAAAAACAGCAAAATTCCAGCGATTTTTAATATAAAAATTAGTTCTTACTCTCTTTTAAGTTTATTGCTGTGAAATGTTAAATTACAAAAAAGAATAAACTAAAAGTCAGTTACAAAAATATTGAAGTATATATGTATATAAAATACAAGCCATATAATGAAATGAAAACAAATTCATTTTCCAAAATTCAAAAAAATTAGCTGGTATGGTATGTTACTCATTCTTACTAGGTAAATATCACACGCACTTTCAGTTTATGTACAGCAATTTTATTTGCAAATAAAAACAATTGACAGTACCTCAACCTACTCTGGAGTCAGAACCACACTAGTGTAGGGCTAAAATGCTAGCGTATACAGATGGGTGTGGGAGGGGCTTGAGGAGGTGAGAGGGGCAGGCAGGAGGATGCTGAGGGGTTTGTGGCGAGGCTGTCCTAGCGATACCACATGTAGACAGTGAAACGCTTATTCACCTCAGCGTATGCCACTGTTTTTTTTTTTGTGGTGTGTGTGGTGCTTAACGCCTGCTTTTACTACTATGGCACCACAGGTGGTGTCACTGATGATATAGGTCGCGCGTTACTTCTTGACGAATGAAAATTTTATATGAAAGGTTGAATGCGAGTCTCTACTCAGCTTTTGCGGGAACGAGAGAGAGGAGGTACAGTCTGCAGTGAGATGACGCGCATGCTTCTGAGCTGAAGTAGTACAACACTACAAATCAATTTATGGCACTTGCAGTAATATCAGCCACACGTATTATACACTATACCTCTATAACTGTTTCCACTTAACTTTCTTGCATTTATTCTATTCCCGACATCTCTCCCTCGTCTGAATTGCTATTTTCGTTGCATGCATACATACATCCGTACCGCACAAAACTTCTGCAGTCGACTGTATACACAAACGTGACAGAGGAAAACAGAGGTGTCTGCTATCGTAGCATAAACATTTGCTGACCTGTTTATTAAGGGTAGGCTCACTCATTGAATTTCTGCTCAAGGTCATTCGTCAAGAACGAACGCGCAACCTATACATGGAATGAAGATGGAGCACTGGTGGAATGAGATGGCGGGGGAAACTGGAGAACTTGCAGGAAACCCACCCCAGTGCCGCTTCGTCCACCACAAATCCGACATGTGGTTGCTTGGGACAGAACCGGGGCTGCTTTGGTGAGAAGCGAATGGTGTAACCATAGTGGTCTTGGCCAGATGAAGATACAGCATTAGAAGGGCCAGCTCTGTTTACACCCTTGGAAATTTGGAGGAAGGGATTAATGGAGTACTATACAGTGTACTAAAGAAGTAGTGTATGAATCCTAAATTATAGGTATTATTAAATGCAGTCCAGAAACATAAATGGACAATGTCAGTGTGCTAATATATTGTGGTGGCAGCTGCACATCAAAGGAGGCCCAAGGTCATCTGCCTCACACCACTACGCTGCTGGATAACAAGCGTCAGTGGCGCTTAAGAACAAAGGCTGTTTCCAAGCAGCTCGAGAACCTTTGAGTGCAGGGCTTGTTATGAGAAACATAAAAAAATGTATATTTCCAGTAAAATGTCAATTTTCACCTATGTAAGCTAGTCAGCACAGATAGAGAAATCAGTTTGAAGTCGGTCAGTTGTTAGTTGTCAAAGTGAATTGCAAGGTCATGAGTTGTGAATTGTGATTCAGTTTAAAGGTAGGCTCACACCTGGATGTGCAGAGGTAAAGCATGGTGTGCTGAAAAATATATTCTCCTTGTTAAACAGAACAACTCTCACCTAAACACAGCGCAGAAAATGTTAAACTTCCACTTGCAGAGAATATTTCTTCTGCTTCCCATCTCACATCCTTCACACCCAGTCCGGAATCCCATACATAGTGGATGTTGTGCTGGACAGAACCCACACAATGTATGTCAAAATTGCACCTCACCCTAACCAGTTGGTCGACACTTTGGGTCAATATGACCATCGCCTACCTAGACAGCAGAAAAGCTACCATTTACCTAAGAATGCCCTGGGATGGTAACTGCTGCTGTCCACCAATGTATCACAGACAACATTTGGCACTGCCTCACCCTACACCCTAATCCTCTTGGATTCTCGTCCACTGGCACTGCCTTGCTTGTTGGTCTCGCAAGTAGGTGGCCAAGCAGGCAGTTAGGGCAATGGTCACCACTTGGATAGACAGACATCCTGTCGCCAGTGACAACAAGGGAACCCAACCGGCACCATCACACTACAACAACACAAAAGCTTGCGAAAAAAGACCACCTTTCATATCACATGGGTAAATGGGTAGGTACCATGGCGATTAACCCTCCACCCAGGTTAACCTGGGCAACCTGATTTTGCCCTTGGCTCATGGCATACACCGAGAGTTTTTAATCCCAGGTTGTCCTTCACTGGTCTCATGTATTGTCTCAGCTTCCTTGGTGGTAAAAATACAGTTTTTATATTATGTTTTTTTGGTATCCATGTAATCTTATTGGAAACTGTGATGTAGAAGGGAATGAAGGCCTTTTCTTAGGGTTTTTGATTCTTCTCTGTGTTGTGATTTTTTGTGATGTGGTTCCTGTTGTTCATGATAAATGTCCTTGTTTGTGTACCCATATTTCTTAGCATCATTCTGGGATGTAGAGAGCAGTTTCTCAAGATATAGGCTCATTTCCAGGGATAACAGGTGTTCTTTCAAGTTTAAAAACGTGCATCATGTGGCTGTTGTGGTTTGCAATTCATCACTTCTTATGGGCAGTGAATCAGAAGCTTGTAGTTCTCAACAATAAATGTGAGTTCAATTTTACAAGGGTTGTTCAATGTATAATGCCCCACATGTTTTTTCTCTGAACATATTTATTGTTAAGTCAGAATTTGGTGACATTATACCTCAATATGTCTTGTCCATGTCCTCTTTTTCTATGTATTCTCCATCACATTCTATGGCCTTACGCCAACATTGTGGGGGAGCATATATTCCCTGCTGGTAAAAGCTCTTGTCCTGTAGGTGTAGCCATGTTGTCACTGCGTGAATGACACTCTCGTCATCTTCAAAGTGTGTCCCCCGTAGAGAATCTTTAAGTGGCCCAAAGAGATGGAAGTCTGAGGGTGCCAGGTCTGGACCGTAGGGTGGATGAGGCAATGATGTCCAACCCAATTTGACGATGTGTTCCCGGGTTCTCAGACTTGTGTATGGGCATGCATTGTCATGTTGGAGTCAGATTTCTGCTGGATTCTTGTCAGATCGAACACATCAGAAACATTTCACGAGTTTATTCAGTCTTCACGTATGCCTCTGAATTAATGGTTGGCCCTCTTGGCATCACATCCACGAGAATGACACCATCACAATCCCAGAAGACTGTCACCATGACAGAGGGGGTTGTGTTGAATTTCTTCTTTTGTGGTGAATGAGGATGACGTTATTCCATGGACTGCCCGTTTGTTTCTGGCGCAAAGTGATGCAGCCAGCTTTCGTCTCCCATAACGATCCGAGACAGAAAGGCCTCTCCGTCAGTCTGAAAATGCTCCAACAATTCAGATGAAATGGCCTTTCTTTGAATCTTGTGGTCTGCTGTGAGCATTCGTGGAACCCATTGTGAGCACGTCTTAGAATATCTGAGAACCTTGATCATTGCAGACGCACTTCCAATGCTGACCAACAACAGTAGAGCCAGTTGTCGAGTTGTGATGCGCCTGTCGGCATGAATAATGGCATCCATATGATTCAGCATGTCTGGAGCAGTGGCTGTGATAGGATGTCCCGAGCGTGGCTGATCATGGAGCTCTGTTTCTGCATTTCCTGAGGCTTTAACTTTCTGTACTCATCGCCCAACAGTACTCTTATCAACTGCAGCATTGCCATACACTGCACACAAACAATAATAACAGCATGCTGCTTGTAATGTGAGTCATGTGTAGATGTCATTTTGACGCTGTACTACAGCTCTGCCATCTGCCGGAACGGTTTGAAACTCAACCGGCGCACACTAGAAACATAAATGTAAAGCACCTACAAGGATGCTTGTCTATATATATTAATGGATTTTTAAACAAATGTGGGGCATTATATATTGAACAACCCTCGTATCTCCCCTTGTTTATATTCAAGAGTATTTTGGATATAAAGTATATTTTAAGTGCATTTTTAGAGCATATTTACATGCATATTACATAGCTTTTTAGGGCATGAACTTCCGGACCGCAGTAATAATGAGCAACCTTGCTTGCTCCAAACAAAGCAAAGAATGCCAAAAGTCCATAAGAATCAGAGTGTGAACTTTATTTGTTTCTTTTTATTTATTTATGTATTTATTTATTTTTATTTTATTATTTTTTTTTTTAATTTGTGACAGTGGAGTCAAATGCCTTATGTGCAATTTTATAGTTACATGTGTAACAAAATCATCAGTTGAAGGACGCTATAGAAAGTACACACAGAAGCATATGGTGTAATCTTACTAGACGGTAGCGAGGGACAACATCTTGGAGAACAACATTCCTTATCCAAAAATCTGATGTGTTGCACTCACGTGACTTTCTCTACTCTTGTACTAACCATTCTTGCAAACTCTTATTCCTGTATCTTCTTCGTGTTAGTTGACACAAACATTGGAAATGCACACAGGCTGTGGAAATGATTACATTCACATAAACATTTGTACAAATTATGTTACTGTTTATTGCCTTGTAGGTACAAGGGGAATATGGGAATACAGTAGGCTTTGAGCGATTGTCAAATCTTAAGCTGGGTCAATCTGGGTGGCTCAGTTGTTTGGACGCTGGTTTACTGATCCCAAGGTTGTGGGTTCAAACCCAGCCCAGACCAATGGTTTTTAAGTGTGCTTAAAAATGACAGCTCCATGTCAGTAGATTTACTGGCGTATAAAGGAACTCCTGCAGGATGAAATTCCAGCACACCAGCAACACTGATTTGATCCTGGCAATTGATAGCATCGTTAAACAAAATAATTTAATTTTAAAGCTGGTTGCTATATGACGACTTTGAAATTCTGTTCTCTTTGCACAACCAAGAGATGAAAAATGTGGATAAACAACCTTCCATTTGAGTAAAATGTAGGTATTGCAAAACTCACACAAATAACAAGGAATAACTCCAAAATAATTCTCCCCACAAAAAACTGCATTTGGACATAACTCAGGTGTTTCAATAAGATCGACTTTTTTATATAGTAAGATTTGGCGTGTCTCTTATGGTTTACCAGTTATGTAAGTCATCAAGAGTAAACAGGACTATATGGGCTATAGACAGAAAATTCAAAATATACATTTCATTTGCCATAAACATTTATCTATAACATTTTAATCAAAATCAATAGAGCCATTTCTGGGAAAATCAAAATTTTTGAAAAATTCTCCACGCAAAGTGTAGTTTAGGGTGGTGGAATTTTCTTCAAAATCTTTGTGTCGCATCCTTGAAAGAGATTAAACTTAAATACCAACTGGTTGTTATCTGACTTTTCGTTTTTGAGTTCACAGTCAGATACACAACACCTTTTTCTAAACATGCTTTTTTCTGGATTCAGGGGGTCTCAAAACATACATTTCCGGTGAAGTATCAACATTTTGCGTTGAATACAATACTTCCCCTACTTACTATACTTAGTAGAGAAAGTAAAAATGGGATTTGTACCAGTGCTTTCTAGATCATTAAAATAAAAGACCAGATTTGGTGATAACCCAAGTTAACCAGTTTAGCATTGTGCATCGCATGTAAGCACTACATCGTGAGGAAGAAATAGCTGTTAAGGGGGAGATGGCAAAGCAAGTGACATAAGTATAAGGTAACAGTGAGTGAAGTGGGCACTGAAGTCAACTTCTTGTAGTAGGATGTTGTGCCGTGCAGTGCACCCTAACAAGCCTTGGTCCAACCTCAGGCTAAATTTCGATCTCGCTATAATGTTGGTGAATCAACTGCATTAATTACAATACTTTCTACTGGCCAGACTGAACTAAAAACTGGAATAACACCAAAAATGTTTTTGTAAGAGTGTTTGTGATTTGCTTACTGTTGCAGGCTCCATCCAAGAAGACTGGGAAATGAACATAAAAGCTGTGGCTTCAAAGTTAGGTCTGTCATACGAAGTGACGTATGACTTCATGTACAACGTGCTCAAATATCGCATACAGGGCGACACCCTGTCACTGGAGCGAGTGCGCAAGGTTTGTGTATATCTTGTTTACATCATCCCTGACTCCATCTACCTCTCTCTCGTTCTCCATTTCACTCTCTTCCATTTTCATCGTTACCTGCATCTCTTACTCTCCAGGTTTCATTTTCTGTTACTCTCATATTCATTTTCTTCTCATCCACTCCTATTCTACATTTACATTTTTACTCTCTCTACTGGTCAAGTATTGTATTCCACCCAAAAAAATTCGACGTTGAGATTTCACCAGAAATATATGTTTTGAGACCCCCTGAGTTCCAAATAAAAGCATTTTTAGAAAAAGGTCCATGTGTATGTGTCCGTCTGTCAGTCAGTCTGTGGACTGCATTAATTAGAAACGAAAGGTTGGTTAAAAACCAAAATTGGTATTTAAGTTTAATGTCTTTCAAGGATGCAACATAAAGATTTTGAAGAAAATAGCCCCACCCTAAACTTCCCTTTATATGGAAAATTTTTCGAAAATTTAGATTTTCTTGCAAATGGCTAACAATTTTGATTAAAATGACTTATGTTTGAGATATTTTTATGACAAATGAAATGTATATCTTGAATTTTGTGGCTGTTGTACATGTAGTCGTATTTACTCTGGATGACTTTTGCATATCTGGTAAACCATAAGAGATAGACCAAATCTTACTGTACAAGAAATGTTGTTGTTCTTGTTAGCTAATGCTGGATTTCTGACAATGAAATCATTAATCCTCTTGCTCTCCAATATTTTTCACTGATGATATTGAAGAGAGCAATAGCAGTAATAGTAACCGTTTTTTAGAGAGCACCATATTTTTATGTTTTGGCAGTCACATCGCTCTCTCACAACCCCCAGAATGTCTGGAGGACCACACCTGTCGTTGGTTTACGGGTCTCACCGACCTGACCGGGAGAGTTATCAAAATAAATTCACCGACCATATCCTCTGATTACCAATCAGAGGACGTATTACATGCCGTGACAGGTCAGCATGTTGGGGTTAAGATTTTATAGAGAAATTAGAGAAATGGAGAGGTTGGAAAAATAAAGACTTCCTAGCCCTCGGGAATCCTAATAGCATCGGGGTCGGAAGAGAACAAGAGATGACCAAGGTAAGGTCAGATAGAAAAGTTACAGTGAGGAGCAAACCACCAGTAAGTGGAAGTAATGTTCTGCTCAGTTTGGGTGCCCTAGACGGAGACCCCCTGAGGCCGTACAAGAAATGTAGATTTTGCTAAAACACACAAATGGTGCTTCTTGAGAACACAAATACCCTGCCATGTCCTTCTGTGTTTACTGTGCGAGTGTAGGCCAATCACAAGTGCTAGCTCCCAAAACATTAAAGTGAAAGCGAAAGTGCCAGACCTGATTACATTCACAAACCAGGTCAATTCCCTGACCAACCTCAATGCAAAGTTGTTGACTTTCTGCACATGTGAAAAACCTGCTTGGAGTATTCCTTCATATCTTTTAAGTGATTAATTATTTTGAAACTCTGTGTGATGTCCTATAATTACTACCGAAGCTATGTCAGAACCAAGTTACTCTACACATCTTACAAGTTAAGGAATGTAATGACTTCCGTTCCACCCTGTATATTCTATGATGCTATGTCATGTTCACATACATTCTCACCTCCAGACTGCATGGAATAACTCTGGCTAAAGATACATTTCCACCCTCGAGCAGGGTCTGCTGGATTTTCTAGGTTAACGCCCTAACCACCAGAGCATAGAGTTAATTTGCTAGCTATTTTATGTGAAGAAATGAATTAGACTGCATGTTTGGTTGTAGGGGGCAGCACAGGAGATGGCCCAGCAGTTCTTGCTTCCTATCCTACAACAAAACAAACCTGTGGAGAAGCCCCCTCCAGCTAAAGATGAAACAACAACTGTAATGGCCATCATCGAGAGTGTGAGGACGGAGGTGGCGGCCGAGGAAACAAAAGAGCAGCCTGATATTCCAGATCAACCTCCGGAGGAGAAACCACAAAGTGACAACAAAACTGCAGGTGACGACGTAATTCCTGAACCTGCTGTTGTCTGGGTCACAAGTGAACCTTCAGGTTATGACTTTCTTCCAGAGGATGAACTTTATACAGTAAGTACCTTGTACTTCTTTTGTTTTTTACTTTTTCTACTGGTAAGTAGAGGAAGTATTGTATTCCACCCAAAAATTTGATGTTGAGATTTCACTGGAAATATATTTTGTGGTCCCCTGAATTAAAAAAAAAATAGAAAAAGGTCTGTGTGTGTGTGTGTGTTATTGTGTGTGTGTGTGTGTGTCTGTGTGTGTGTCTGTGTGTCTATGTGTCTCTGTGTCTGTGTGTCTCTGTGTCTGTGTGTCTCTGTGTCTGTGTGTCTGTCAATCTATGGACAGCATAGCTCAAAAACGAAAATTTGTTTAAAAACCAAAGTTGGTATTTAAGTTTAATGTCTTTCAAGGGCGCGACACAAAGATTTTGAAGAAAATGGCCCCACCTTAAACTACCCTTTCCAAAAGTTTTCGAAAATTTTGAATTTCTTGAATATGGCTATAACGATTTTGATTAAAATGCCATGTGTTTGAGATATTTTGATGACAAATGAAGTGTATATTTTGAATTTTATTGCTATAGCCTATGTAGTCCTGTTTACTGTGGATCACTTTTGAATAACTCGTAAACTGTAAGAGATAGACAAAATCTTACTATACAAAAAAATGTAGATCTCGCTAAAACACAATTTATGCCCAAATAAATTGTTTGTAGAGAGAACCATTTTGGAGATATTCCTTGTTATTTGTATAAGTTTTGGAGAATTTATACTTCTCTGAAATGGAGCAGCACTATTCATTTTTTTTGTGTGTTAGGTGTGCAAAGAGAACAATTTGAAAGCTTTAAATGATTTTGCCATCGCTCAAAGCCCCATATTAAACTTAAATACCCATATTCCTATTACACGTGCAAGAAAACGAGCAATAAGATAATTTCTGCAAATGTTTATCTCAACTAAGAACACGAAGAAGATATAGGAATAAGAGTTTGTGGGAATGGTTAGTACAAGAGTAGAGAAAGTCAAGTGAGTGCAGCACATCAGATTTCTTTTTGTAGTGTTTAATGCCTGCTTTTCTACATACGGCACCACAGGGTGTGACACTGATGATACATGGAATGAGATGGAAGGGGAAATTGGCGAAACCAGAGGAAACGTGCCCCAGCGCCGCTTTGTACACCACAAATCCCACATGAGGTTGCCTGTGATCAAACCCAAGCCACTTTGGTGTACTTCCTTGTTGCATCACAGTTCAAACATCCTAAATCTATACTTAAGTATTTCATCACATAATGGTTGTACCTTCATTCATAGACGTGCAATCAGGACTTACGTATTTCACTGAATAATCATCGCATTAATATTGTAGGTGTTTACTATTGAGAAATATTGAAAAATAACATGGCACCACTGTAGCCTGTTAGGTTCATGGGAGAAAATACAGAGTAGTGTAGTATATTCCTCAATTTAGAGGAATTCAATGCCATAGCCAGGAAGAACCACAGATCTTCTACTTAATGTGTGGCTGCTCTAACCACTGAGGTACCATGGCAACTTGCCAGTATGACATTAAATTCCCCAACTGATTCATATTTTCCCGATATAGACCACAAAGGGAATCTCACATCTGGTATAAGTACAGTCTGGTGCACGGAAATGTTCCGATGCTGTTAGTGTCTGTTGGTGTGTTACTTTATTTAATGTTGGCATAACCTTTTCACCAGTCCTGGCTGTGCCAATCTCTTATTGGTTTATATCAAAGTCCAATAACAGAAGCAATGACCGATGAACAAGGGGCATGCCCGAGGTGTGTAATGCAAGGGGAGGGCTAAGGAGGATTGTCACCGTCATCTCATGGCTGTGTCCGTCGCTTATTGGTTTGATGTTATAACTCTGGGATTTGGTTTTGGGAACCAGGGTGAAGGTTGAAACAGCTTTGTTGAATACATTATTCTCTATACTATGCATGCCAGCCATTTGAAGTGAGCAAACGATATGGATAACAAGCCAAAAGTAATTGTGTTTCTTGAACAAGGAGAAGGGCTGCGGAACTATATGGAGTGAACTACCTCAAACTGGTGGAAGAAATACCAAGAATGGGGATATTGGACTCGTGGATTAATTATTAGAACATTATCGTCTTTTGTTTTCCCCTTGCTTATGTCTACATGACGAAAACATGCTTTTGTATGCTCGGTATATTTTGTGTAGATAGAGCTTAAGTTACAGCTTTAAATTATTTTGTAATGAAATGACATGATTTGAAATAAATATGTGTAATGTGGAGTTCAAGTTAATACAACAGATAAATCTGCCTCATCCCCATTCCCTTCCCAAGAAAACTGCACAAACCTGAGAAGGTTCATTATTCGAAAAGGATTGGCAATCTGGTGTTTGCTCCTATCCTCAATAACCGCTGATAAAACAATCAAAGTCCGATGAAACTAATTCTGAATTATATGTTTCAATGTGTCTTTAACTGTCTGGGCTTCTGGTTAGCCTCTGCCATTGTGAAACAAAGGGCAGGTGCACACCTTCCTATTGCTGACAGGGGTTTGAACTGGGGGCAAACAGTTGTTCCTCATATCGCAAAGTATCTGTACCCCAAGGTGACATACAATTGTCCCTGGTTTAAATAACCTTTAGATGGTACAGTTGGTGATTGACATTTCCCGCCCAGGTGCTAATGTGCTCTAGAGAGGAGGGTGGGGGTTAAAGCATCACTCTGGTCTCATAGCAACCAATTAGAGGCAAGCTTCCCCAAGCAGTTCCATATCAACGACAGGCCAATTGCCAGGTTGCCAGCACCAACATTAAATACCACATGGTTTTCCATTTAACGTGTGACTGAATCTCTATCTGATACTATTGTGTTGCACTGCAAGTCAATGAGCCTTTGACATCACTTATCACTATTGTTTGTGCGTCCCATTTTAAACTCTGCAGCCCACCTTGTATATGAAGGGGCAGAGTCTTTCAATGTACTGTCCATTTCCTTCTTGATTTCCTTAAGCATTAAGCCTTTCAAATGGAAGTATTTAATCACTGCTCATTTTTCCAAATCTCCATTTTCATGAAACCTCTACACTTGTCTTCTTTAAAATGCTGTCATTCAAAAACTAAACAAGCTATTGACCTGTAACTATGGATACAAGATAGTCTAGAGTTAAACTATGTGATGCTGTCCGTAAAACTGGCCCAGAGGTGCCATCTCTATGTGAGGCCCAGGACTTCTCAGCCGACCCTTGTATGTCATATTTGCACATTCTATAATATCAGTGTTGAATGCCACGTCAATTACACTTTTCCACTCACACTTGCATCTATAAAGACATTTTGAGGGCACTAATTTTCTATTTCCCTTGACACACTGGTGTGGGTGTGGGCTTGCGCGTGTGTGTCAGCCTGTGGACAGAATAACCCAAAAATGAAAAGTCGGTTAAAACCAAAGTTGGCATTTAAGTTTAACATCTTTCAAAGGACGAGACGAAGAATTTAAACAAAGTTCCTCCACCCTAAACTACCCTTTACATGGAAAATTTTTTGAAAATTTTTATTCTCTAGAAAATGGCTCTACCGATTTTGATCAAAATGCCTTATGTTTGAGATATTTTTATGACAAATGAAATGTATATCTTGAATTTTCTGGCTATAGCCCATGAAGTTGTATTTACTGTGGACGACTTTTGCATAACTGGTAAACCGTTAGAGATAGCCCAAATCTTATTACACAAAAAATGTAAATCTTGCTAAAATACACAATTTATGTCTACATAAATTTTTTTGTAGAGTGATCCATTTTGGAGATATTCTATGTTATGTGTTTGAGTTTTGGAGAAGTTATACTTCTGTCAAATGGAACTTCACTATTCATTTTTTTATATGTTAACTGTGCAAAGAGAACAGAGTTTGAAAGCTTTGAAACATTTGACTATCGCACAAAGCCTACTGTATTCCCATATTCCCCTTGTACCTACAAGGAAATAAGCAATAAGATAGTTACTGCAAATGTTTATCTCAACTAACACAGTAAATAGAGGAATAAGATTTACATATCTTTTAATAAGCTAGTAACAGTGAAGTGAATCTGAATTATAAGTACCTGGGTGACCAAGCTTTACTCGGCTTTTCTTTTCTTTTCCTTTGTTTTAAACATGTTTTTTTTTTTTTTTTGGGGGGGGGGGGAGAGTAGATACTTATTTAGATAAAATTGAAAAGCAAAATGTCATCCTAATTGTTGGAGCCATGTCCGTTACGAGACCTTTAATATCCTGGCTTGTTTGTTGAAATTGGTCTATTAACAGAGAAATTATGGCCAAAATAAGGTTTAGAGTAATTGTGACTGTTACGTGTAAAATCACTTTTTTTCAGGAATGACAGCTATATAGATAAACTTAATAAGCAAAACCCTGTCTGAATACAAAATTTGATTGAAATCGTTAACAGCCATTTCCAAGTTGCACGGAATATATTTGCAAGAGTTGCTCGTTTAAATATACAGAGTGGAAGTGAAATAATCTGCCACACTGAAGAAGGTGAGAGAGTGGATGTAAATAAACCAAAAAATTCGAATACATTTTTTAAATTAAACGCACCGTTAACTAGATAACCACATTTAAAGCTGAGAGTATGTGGCAATGCTGTGCCACTTGTTGATCGTGTAATTTATTTCTACCAGTAGGACAATGAACTATTCTAACGTCCATAAAAACCATTTTAAGTAACGTTGGCCATGAATTGAATTCAGATGTTTTGCTACTGGACAGAGACTGTATGCAAACTGACTTCGAATTCTACATATCTGCGTAATTACAAGATTTTATTTGATATGTTTTAATGCCAGAATTGTTTCCTGTTCTTTTTGAGAGGCTTACGCCATGATAAGCTAACGAACGCATGTTTTAATGAAGTGTGATTGGTCTGTTCCTCACTTTATGTCCTGCAAACATTTTTTCTAACTTTCGACATCAATTGCAGTGTTGCATCCTTTAGGAAATCACAAATATGATAGAATAATAAATACACTCTAAACGGCTGGAAAGACATAAATTCACTTCAAATGAAATGCATACAGGGTATGTTCAAACCTGCTTACTGCACATGCACCCAGTTGGTAGCAATATTACTGCCAACATTGCTCCTGCTGATGATATCCAAGTGTTTGTCGCTAACATTAAGAACATCAATACACTGTGGTTAAATAAACTGGTGAAAGTTACCCGCAAAGCCGTACATAACCTGCATGTTCTTAATAAACCTTCTCGTATAGAAACCGCATGCATTGTTTATCCTGAAACAATGATGGGAGATCAACATTATTAACGAATCAAACACAATATATACTTACAAAGTTTATTTACTGAATAGCAGGGACCGAACAGGACTTCTTTTTCACAATTAATAGTAAAGCTAGATTGCTTCCAACAGCAGCACCTAGAGTGAACCCAGGTACAGTTTTAATATCGTCTGCCAGACGTATGTTCTGCAACTATGACAGCATTACAAAGGTTACGTTACTCATGTGTAAAACACCTTTTGCATTATTAATAGCGTTATTCTGTGTTGCATTTAACCATGTGGCACTAATAATTGCTAAATCTTTAATAAAGCATAATTTATAATGTAAATTTACTATCCACCGCAATATGCTTAAACAAAAAAAAAAACAATTGAATGCAGTTAAGTAAGCATTTGTGCAGTCTACACTGATGTCGGAAGAAAGTAAACACAGCTGATGCGATGTTGCCAGTTCTAACAGAGTTAAAAAAAGTAACCAATTGTGGATTTTTAAAACTTAATTTACACAAAAACCATTGGTTCGATTGAAATACACCAAAGGAAAAGGTTGTTGTTTATTCAATTTTCTAAGAATATAGCCATATTTTAAGAACCTCTAATCAATAATAATTCAGCCAAGTGATGATAAACGTTTATTCAAAAAGTATTTTTTTCTAGAAAAGTACAAACTTGTCAGCCTTTTGGTATAAGAATTTTTTGTCATCCACAATATGAGAAACTCGCTGTTAAAAACTGGCAAATTATTTCACTTCCACTCTGTACATATATTATAATGAAAATTGAGTTGGATTGAAACACTTAACATCACTTTTAATCTTGACCAGTTTCAAGATTAATTGCATTTAAGTGATGTCAGATTTTTCAATATGACTCAATTTTCATTATAAAGAGAATTAAGAGTTTGTAAGAAAAATTAGTACAAGAGTGGAGAAAGTCATGTGAGTGCCACATCATTTTATTTTCCTCCAAAACTGAATGCACGAACACACTTTTCTTGTACTGAAGTTAACATAGTCTATAGTTTACAGTCTGTTGTATTCTTGTATCCGTAACATACAATTTTGTGCCTTTCAGTTCTCTCTCTGTGTCACAAAAACTGACAATATGATAACGCAACACTCATTAACCGCTTCGCTATCTTTGGACACAGTTATAACGGTTCTCTCGCAATGACCATGCATACACTAAAAGCATTGCCCACTGTGACGGCTCGTAACTCCTCACCTCCTGTGCTGGCCACTGGACATTGTAAATCAACCCATTAATGTGACTTGTTCACAAACAGTCACACGAGGCAGCCTGGTGTGAGGTTAGCTTCACTCTGTTGTGCACCATGACACCATGGCTGGTGTCACACTATAAAACACTTGACTAAATATTAAGCAAGTGCAGTTGCAGCATAGCTTCATTCAGACATATGTCTATCATGTCTGAGGGTGAATACACCGTTACTATGACTATGTGATATTTGTTTTAATTTTTCAGGAATCTGAACCCCAAAGTGAAGATGTGTTACAGAGTAATTGCAAAAATCCAATACAGGACGACATAAATCCTGTCTCAGAGAGTAATTGCAAGAATCCAACAGAGGATAACATAACTGCTGTCCAGAACCCAACTCAGGATGAGGTAACTACTTTTTACATTCTATACCTAATCACAATTTTAAAAATATTTATTTTTATCAAGAAACAACCTTTGTTTGATTGGGAGTTGTCCGTTTGTAACCTCTTCAGGTGCCAGATTTCCAACACATGGAAACTGTCGTATTGCAATAAATTTGAGTTTGAGTTTTGAATCATGCTTTCACATTTGTCTTTACTTCAAAATGTTGAAAATATTGTAATGTTTTCAAAAATGTTATAGGAAACCATTTACTGGCCAGAACACAAAATTGTTCAAATCACTTTTCTTCATCAATAGAATTGAACATTTGGAAAAGAATGTGTTGTTGTTAGCTAATGCTGGATTTCTGACAATGAAGTCGTTAATCCTCTTGCTCTCCAATATTTTTCACTGATGGATGGGGCATTAGAAGTGGCCGGGCATATTTGAAGGTGGTCTCGATCCATTTCCTCTTGCAGATCACATAGAGGACAGAGTGGTGAAGAATATATCCCAATTCTGTTCAAATGTTTTGCCAGACAATCATGTCCTGTAATCAACCTGAAGGTTGCAACTGCTGTTTTTCGAGGATACTCAGGAATTACTGTTTGAATGTTTGGTAGTTCCCATCTTTTATTCTTTGATTTTTCATAGTAATATTTTGCAATAATTTTTTGAATTCAGAGTTGACTATCTTTTATCTGCATAAAACGATAGATTAGCTATAGATTTTTGTACACTGCTGGTACCCTTTTTTGCAAGAAAATCAGCTTTCTCATTACTTCAGCTTCAGCCCACAGTGAGCCGGTATCCATTGGAAGACTAGGTGTTTTTGAAGTGCTGTTAGATGGGTAAAGATTTTCCAACATTCTATAATTGTTTGGTTTTTTGGTGACAACTTGGAAGTAATTGCTATAATTGCTGCCCTGGAATCTGAGAGAATAACTGTTTGCTGAAAATGTGAAATTCTGTACAAAAGATTTTGTAGGGCCATTCGAATTACTTCAATTTCTCCATCAAAGATTCTATAGTCTGTTCATCAAGAGATTAGAGGAGACGTAAACAAAGCCACATGCGTTTTGACCACAGCGCGCCCTCTTGACGCTTTCACCGTGTAAATAGTCCCTTGAAGAAATACTGTTACTGAGGTCTGAAATGTCACTTAATGTTTGCTAATGCATAAACTAAGTGTACTAAGCATAGTTAACGTGTAAGAATACGCAGTTAAGTGAATCTGTAACCAGCCTAATTCATTCTGCGCGCGCATTAATCAGTATGAAAGTAACATGGTGGAACAAGTGAGTGTTGTGAAACATAAGTGCGACAAACCGTTGCGAAGTGGTGAAAAGAAAACAATACTGAACGTGTTTAACAAGTTCTGAGAGAAATGTCCCGAACTTGCTATCGAAGACGTGATGAAATTAACATTCGAGTTTACCGGTGTGTCAGTTGCAAGTATTTACAGCACACGCAAAGAAAAATCATCAGTTGGTGAAGATCCCGGCCAAAAGCGATCATGTGCCAGATAAATGGTGATTATAGTTTGCGACGAATTTGTGAGATCTGCAATCCGTCGAAAAGTTCACCAGTTCTTTGTCAACAATGAATCCCCACCTTAAACAAAGTGCTGTTGGCAGTTAACTCTGATCCCGATCTTCCAGATTTAAAATGAACTTCCCTCCACAAGCTGCTTCTGGAGATTGGTTTCGAGATTGTAAGCAGGAAATGAAAACGTGTTATTGTGGACAGAGATGGCTTAAGTAGTAGTTAATTTCCATGTGCTACATGTTATTTGGATCAAGTAAATATATCCTTTTAGTAGTGTAAAATGTGTATTATAACTACGTGTAGCGGTAGGTAACTGTGTTGCATCATTGTGAATGCACGTGGCCGTGGAGTGATACAAACCGGTGGTTTGTTTATATCTCCTCTAATCTCTTGATAAACAGAGTATAGTTTCATAACTTAAAGATTTGTAATAGGAAAAGAGGTGACATGTGACTCCAGCACCTGCTCCATCTTGGTTTGATATCAATGAGCCATCAGTATAAATATGGAGCCATTCATGTTCTGGAAATCTAGTATGGATTGTCTCTAATGCCAATAATTTTAGAACACTAGTTGGAGTATCACTTTTCTTAACTTCTTCTGTCAGGTGTAAATAATATGTGATGTCTAATGTTTGTGTCAGATTGACTTTAGATATGAAGTTTTTCTTTGAATTAGGAAGGTCTACATTTTTCTACAAAAAATCTCCTGGACCTGACAAGATCCACCCAGAGTTTATTAAACACCTTGGCAGGAAAGGAAAAGAAATCCTACTTAAACTGTATAACACGTGTTGGAGAATGACTGTACCTTCCGACTGGAAAAAAGCCATTATCATCCCGATTTTAAAGAAAAACAAACCCTCAAACAATATTAATAGTTTCAGACCAATATCTTTGACCAGTGTTATTGCAAAAGTGATGGAAAGAATGGTGGCATCTAGACTTAACTGGTTCCTAGAATATTACAACTTAATTAATAGTTCACAGACCGGCTTCAGACAGAATCATAGTACAAGTGAAAATGTACTCCTACTAAGCCAAGACATCAAGGAAGCTTTCAATAGAAAGGAGGATACCTTGGCAGTATTCATTGATTTTAAATCAGCATATGACTCAGTCTGGAGAAATAAATTAGTCCAGAAGTTGCAATCAATAGGTGTGAAAAGTAACATGCTTAAGTGGATAACTCAGTTTATTTCACAAAGATTTTGTGCCACAAAATATAATACATACATTTCCAAATATAAACAAACACACCAAGGACTTCCACAAGGTGCTGTTCTGAGCACAACACTCTTTAACATATATATAAATGACCTTCCATCAATAATAAAAACTTTAGAAACCAAAATTGCTTTATTTGCTGACGATGTAGTCATTTGGACTTCAGGCTCTTCAAAAAAACCTGAATTAATTAAAGACAGAATAGAAACAGCCCTAAACAAAGTACATGAATGGAGCTCCAAAAACCTCATGACTATCAATGTGGAAAAAACAAATTATGAATTATTTACACTAAAATACAAACCAGTTAATGTTAGCATAAATTATAATGGTAAACCACTCAAAGCAGTTGATGATGCCAAATACTTAGGCATCACTTTCGACAGAAAGCTAAGTTGGAAAAAACATATAA
This sequence comes from Tenodera sinensis, assembly GCA_030765045.1. Classification (NCBI taxonomy): domain Eukaryota; kingdom Metazoa; phylum Arthropoda; class Insecta; order Mantodea; family Mantidae; genus Tenodera; species Tenodera sinensis. The sequence goes on along the minus strand of CM060971.1, from coordinate 23,191,990 downwards.
CAAACATCTCAGAAAAGGTTGAAAAGAAATTGCAAATCCTGAAAAGGTTAGCTGGTGCTAAATGGGGCTGCTCAAGGAGAGTCCTTAACACAACATACAAAATGTATATTAAACCAAACCTCTTGTACTGTTCTGAAGCTTTAATAACAGCAGCAAATGCTAACATCAATAAACTTGAACAAATACAAAATCAGGCTCTTCGCCTAATCACTGGAGCAGTTAAATCCACACCTATTGATGCCATGCTTGCCTTAACACGGACCCCATCAATAACAACAAAAATAGAAGAACAAGCATTGCTCCAACACGAGAAAATGTTACGACTGCCAAACTCTAAATGGAAAGAAGAGAACCTCCCCCATTCAATCCTTAAAACTCATAGTACTTTCCTAGAAAAGGTAACACAGATTAAATCCAAATTGAAGATTCCTAACACCAGAGAAAATCTACTTATAAGAGAAAATCCATTGGAATTATTGCAACCTACCTTCAATTTGGAATTAATAGAGGAAATAAGTAAATCAGACACACCAAAAGAAATACAAAAACTTCTAGCTCTGGAAACAATCAATACTAGGTATCCCACAGAAGAATGGCTGCACATATATACTGATGGATCCTCGAAGGAAAACCTTACTGGAGCTGGAGTTACGTGTTCACATTTTTCCTTTTATCATTCTGTTGGCAGAGACACAACAAATTATGATGGAGAAATAGAGGCTATATACATTGCTCTCCGACAATTATTAAATCTTCCCTTAAATAAATTTAACAAGGCAGTCATTCTTTCAGATTCTAAAGCTGCAATTCAGGGAATATGTTCAAATACTACAAAGAAGTCAACAAAAATTAGAGAATGCTACAAAATGTTAACACAACTCCAAAAAGTTAATAAGACTGTTCATCTCCAATGGATTCCAGCACACTGTGGAGTCATGGGGAACAAAGCTGCAGACTCACTTGCAAAGAAAGGCACAACAATAAAACAAAATTCTAAATTCAATTTCTCATATTCCTCAATAAAACGCTTGATCATAAAAAATTTTTGTCATTCATATCTACAAGAAATAGAAACAAATGCCAAAGATAAAAAATGGATTACACTACTTTCCAATCCAGATATAATCCCCCAGAGACCAAGGAAAACAGCTGTTGCAGCCTTCCGACTATTGACAAATCATGACTGTTTGGCAAGTCATCTCTACAGAATAGGTATCTCAGCCTCACCAATATGTGTCCTGTGTAACGATCCAGCAGAAATGAACGAAGACCACTTGAAGACCTGTGAAGCATTAAGATCAGAAGAAACTACAGAAAGCACGAATGCTAATGGCTTCATTGCCAGATGCAAGGCACTAGAAAACAACAACAACAACAACATTTTTCTTGATGTCTTGAATTTTGGAAAGAAAGCTCTCCTGAGTCTTTAGTGTATGTGTAAAATTTCTCTTGTTCCATGTATTGAATGGGAGTCTGATCAACTTTTCGTGTTGAATAAGAGCCGCTTTTTCTATTTCATATTCAATGAAGTATTGGTTGGTTAGTATTTCCATAGCTGCTATTGGTGTGGTTTTGATAGCACCTGTAATTAAGCTCAGACTTTGGTTTTGAAAGATTTGAATTTTTTTTTAATTTGCTGTTAGAAGAACTTCATGGCAGTAAGTAAATAATGGCTTTATATATACATTGGGAAAAGATAATCATCAGAAACAGTGATACTGATAACATAGTAAATTTTGAAATTCCAGCATTGAACTAAATGTTAAAAGTTTGTACCCTTAACACCAGATGGCAACGGAAAGGGTGAACAAGAAGGAGGTAGCAAAGCCACGCAACAACCTAGATAGAGGTCAAATGATCTTGAAAATGTTTTCAGCATTTTCAACATTTTCAAGTGAAAGAAAGTTTAAAAAAGTGACTCAAAAGCCAAACTCCATTTGACCTTTAGAGTCTTCTGCCCACAATTCGCCACTGTTGCTGCCGACAACCGATGATCAAAAGAAGAGGAAGTTGTGCAGCTGATAGGTAGCCTCCAGGGACGGGCAGTAGAAGTGCTGAATGCACTGCATCCCAAGACATCTGGGAGGCATCAGGGTCTACTGTCTGGCTGCACGCTATTGCAGCCAGCCTAAGTAAAGATTGCAACAGTCAGGAGTTTGCTCTTAATATTGAACAACTGGTAAACAAGGCTCTGCTGAACTCCCTGACTGCACACGTGTGCCAGGAAGTTGCCTTCTCCTGTGTCGACGGGGTGCGTGACACAGAGATATGGGTGCAGCAAAGGCCTGTTGCAAGGACATATAGATAGCAATGGCATTGGGTGACACCTTGTGTATAGAGAGGGACAGTCTATGGCTGTTCGTCGCGAGGGTGGCCGAGGAAGTGAAACTAGGACTGGCCAACGTCGGCAGGAGGGTTTTGCATCTTAGCTGAGACGAGGTGATGCTTTGGAACCCAAACAACCAACTAGGGCTGGGCATGTTGAGTAGTACTCATGAGAAGTGAGGTAGTTGTTCAGGTTCACCTGCAGGGAAGCTGCCAAGGAATCTGCTACTGGACTGGAAGATGCCCTTGGATGCATTGTGTGTTGCCTTGCCGGAAGGAAGTGCCTGTGAGACTGCTGAATCCTTCGGACAGCAATCAGGATATAGAAGCCGGGACGGAGCTGAGGAAGGCTGAGCCAGCTGTGATGCACCAGTAGAGCAAACCCCATTGCAGGACCTGGGGCCTCAGCTGAAAGACTTGGTGAAGAGAGTGGCTGACCATCTGACCGAAGAGCAACTGTCGAGTCTGACATCTGCCTGAAATTATCAGTCAGTCTTCAGTCAAGGGAATGACGATTATGGTCATACCCCTGAGTGTGCTATCACGTTGACACTGGAGAGACCCAACCTATCCAGTAAACACCAAGATGTATTCCTCTGGCAAAGCAAGCAGAGATACGGGACATGAGATCTAGGGGAGTCATTAAAGGGTCCGACAGCCCTTCGTGCTCCCTTGTAGTCCTGGTTAAGAAGAACAGTGAACTTTGCTTCTGCGTGGATTACTGGAAGTTGAATCCTGTCATCCAAAAGGACTGCTTTCCCTTACCCTGGATTTTCTTGCTGGTGCCCAGTGGTTCTCTACCTTGGTACTGGCAGGTGGCTCTAGACCCCAGAGACAAGGAGAAGACCACATTTTTGATGAGCGAAAGGCTTTGGCAATTCACAATTATGCCCTTTGGCCTCTGTAATGTGCCAGCCAGACTCTGGCACCTCAAGGAATCGGTTATGAGGGGCCTGAGTTACAATGCCTCCCTGCTATATGTCAGTCTGGGTGGCTCAGTTGGTTAGACGCTGGCCCACTGATCCCAAGGTTGCAGGTTCAAATCCAGCCCAGACCAACGGTTGTGTGCTTAAAAACGACAGGTCCATGTCAGTAGATTTACTGACATGTGAAACAACTCCTGTGGGACGAAATTCCGGCACACCGGCGATGCTGATGTAATCCTGGCTATTGACAGTGTTGTTAAACAACAAAATAAGTTGTTTTTTGCCTGCTATACCTGGATGACATCATTGTGATTATCAACACCTGCGAAGATCATGTGGAAAACCTGAGCTAGTGTTACAGAGGTCACAGGCAGCGTGAAGTGGAACGTGAAGAAGTACCAGCTGTTCAGCAAGAAGGTTCACTGCTTGGACCCCATAGTTTCTCTCTCTCACAGGGGTAGCCACGGAGCCGGAGAAGGCTCAGGCTGCGAGAGACTGGTCATGTCAGATTGATAGATGACAGTTGTGCAGTTTTTTTATCTTTGCAGCTACTATTACCGGTTTCTCAGAGGCTTCTCCAGTCATCTAACGGAAGAACACTGGCCTTATATGTGGACGGAAAAGGCTGAAGGAACGTTCCCAACACTCAAGTTAGTGCGACAGCTGAACCCTGATGCTAACGACAGTAGAACCAAGATGAACAAGAGCAAGTGATAGCAATACACTCTCCAAGGCCAAGAAGAACTACTGCATTGCCCATCATGAGCCCCTGGTACAGGCACTGGAGCATTTTCATTGGCCATTCCGCCCTCGTCTGGCTGTTAAGCTTCAACAAGGTTGGATCCAGAGGCTCCAGAGCACAACTTTACCTCGGAACACCCGAAGGGAAAGAACCACTCCAGTGCTAATAAGGAGTACAGTCACTATAATAGGATGAAGGAGGAGTTCTCTGGAGCTGTTTGTGTGATTTCAGCGGTGCCTGCAGAGGAAACAGCTGGCAGACACCCATTTAGGGCAGCGCGTCCAGGAGTACTGGGCACAGTGGGACTTGCTGAAGGTCAAGGATGGTGTGTTGTACCAAATGTGGGACTCACCTAATGGAAACACCCAGAGAGAGCAGTGGAGTATAGTTGCGGTGGTCGTGGACAGTTCACTATCGACAAACTGCAACAGTGGTGTTGCTGGTTGAGACCATGGGCAGATGCTGGTGTCATGTGTGTGCGGCAAACCAGGAGCCGAGGCTGCATGCATCAACTCATCGATATAGCTGGACCATTCCATGTCTGACAGAGGTAATAAACATATGCTCATGGCCATAGACTACTTCAAAGTGGCCAGAGGTGTATGCAGTCCCTAACCAGGAGGCCCAAACAATTGCCTTGTTCATTTGTTATGTATTTAATTCTATTTGGGGACAAATTATATATACTGTTTCAGTTTCTAAGTTCTGTGCTGTAATATTGGTTCTTTTATGTGACAAAATGTTGTGAAGGAGCTCCTTCACAATCACCATTAGAAATTCCAGTATATGTACATAGGCTGTGGTTCTCTGTGTCCCATTCTACATTGGGCATGAAAGACTGTTTAATTTTGCTCATATCAATTTTACATGCCATAAATCTATGACATGGTACCACCAGCTTTACTTCCCTTCTGAAGGAAGCCATCTAAGGATTTCTATGCCTGCAAAAATTCATCTCCCTCCCCCAGGTTTGAACCAGAGGCTAGACTGTGGAGGAGGACATTCATTGCCATGGAAACATGTGCATCTAGCTGTCAGAATGGACTGTAACTGTACAGTCATGCACCTTGGCTCTACAGTGCATGAATACACGAAACAAACTCATTGTTAAATGTCCGCCATTTTTACTTTCTCTACTGGTAAGTAGGGGAAGTATTGTATTCCACCCAAAAATTCGATGTCGAGATTTCACCGGAAATACATGTTTTGAGGCCCCCTGAATCCAAAAAAAGCATTTTTAGAAAAAGGTCCCTGTGTGTGTGTGTGTGTGTGTGTGTGTGTGTGTGTGTGTGTGTGTGTGTGTGTGTGTGTGTGTGTGTGTGTGTGTGTGTGTGTGTGTGTGTCAGTCTGTGGACAGCATAGCTCAAAAACGAAAAGTCGGTTAAAAACCAAAGTTGGTATTTAAGTTTAATGTCGTTAAGGATGTGACATGAAGATTTTGAAGAAAATAGCCCCACCCTAAACTACCCTTTACATGGAAAATTTTTCGAAAATTTTGATTTTCTTGAAAATGGCCCTAACGATTTTGATTAAAATGTCATATGTTTGAGATATTTTGATGACAAATGAAATGTATTCTTGAATTTTCTGGCTATAGCCCCAGTAGTCGTATTTACTCTGGACGACTTTTGCATAACTGGTAAACCGTTAGAGACAGACCGAATCATACTATACAAAAAATGTAGATCTTGCTAAAATACACAATTTATGTCTCAATAAATTTTCTTGTAGGGTGAACCATTTCAGAGATATTCCTTGTTATGTGTGTGAGTTTCGGAAAACTTGGAACTTTCATGAAATGGGTCATCGTTGTTCATTTTTTTATGTTACGTGTACAAAGAGAACGGAATCTCAAAGCTTTAAAAGATTTGACTATCGCACAAAGCCTACTGTATTCCAATATTCCCCTTGTACCTACAAGGAAATAAGCAATAAGATAATTTGTACAAATGTTTATTTTAACTAACACGAAGAAGATATAGGAATAAGAGTTTGTAAGAATGGTTAGTACAAGAGTAGAGAAAGTCATGTGAGTGCAACACATCAGATTTTTTGTATTAAACTCACTCTTGCTGTCTATTGCAGCCTTCCATATAATTATCATTCAAGTCTGAGCTATGTGTGTTTGTGGAGTGCAGGAAAACCAGTAGAGGGGAGGGTGGTGTTGTCTCCAGCACTTTGCTCCAGTGGTGGTGCTCTAGCATGGAAGGTTTATTATTCTATGCATCCATTGAACACTCACATACGCCACTGGTTATCTGTCAACCTACCTTTCCTGTTTATTGTAAACATAGTTGCATTTCTTCCAGCCACACGGAGTTTGAACTCTTGATCTTGCATGTAGTTTTTTATGTTGCAAAAAATGAAACAGATCTTCAAAATTCTAAGGCTTTCACGGCCGGTGTCAATACTAGATGCAATAATATTAACCGGGCTTGTGGGCCGTGGTCTATTGGGTTCCTTCTTCTTCCCAAACGTTTCGTCTGCGACTACGGCAGACATCATCAGTGGCGGCGAGGTCGAAGTTTCCTGGTGGAGATCTCAGCACCAACTGTGCTGGTCACCACCAGAGGTGCGGTATTTATGTCGGCGGCTGGAGGGGAAGTACGTTGTGATAGGTCCGGGTGGCCAGTGGGCTGGACTTGTACCAGTGGAGTACTACAAGGAGCTGGCGTCTGATTGGCTGGAGAGGGGTTCTGGATTTTTGTTTTTGTTAACGCTGTTTGCCATATTCTGTTGAGTTTAAGTCCTTCTTTGCTATTGATATTATCTTGTGAAATACACAAGCACAAAGATAATATCAATAGCAAAGAAGGACTTAAACTCAACAGAATATGGCAAACAGCGTTAACAAAAACAAAAATCCAGAACCCCTCTCCAGCCAATCAGACGCCAGCTCCTTGTAGTACTCCACTGGTACAAGTCCAGCCCACTGGCCACCCGGACCTATCACAACGTACTTCCCCTCCAGCCGCCGACATAAATACCGCACCTCTGGTGGTGACCAGCACAGTTGGTGCTGAGATCTCCACCAGGAAACTTCGACCTCGCCGCCACTGATGATGTCTGCCGTAGTCGCAGACGAAACGTTTGGGAAGAAGAAGGAACCCAATAGACCACGGCCCACAAGCCCGGTTAATATTATTGCATCTAGAAACAGATCTTGTTTAATTCCTGAAATTAATCCTTTAATGCCAGTTTAACAGAAACAGCGCAACAAAATATTAATTTCATGCTATATTGTAAATAAATGTTCATTTCACGAGTGAATATTGCAATAAATTATTAATTTGGTGGTAAATCGTAAACACTCATTTCACAAGTTGCAATAGAATTTATTCAGAAACCTTTTTATTGCGTATTAACATACTTCGTGTCATTGCGATCCACCAAAAACTTGCGTCCCTAAATACAATGTTTTGCTTATTGCAGGACCAGTCAGGAAGCAGTTCATCAGGTGCTGTTGATGACGATGATGGTGATGATAGTGCTGATGATGATGCAGAAGATGATGATAATGAAGATAGCAATAGTTCTCACGTGAGGAAAAAGTTGAAGGTATAAGTACAACTGCAAGCCATCGTGACACGGTGATTGTTCAACAAAGTGTAGCTTTTTATACTTATAAACCATGTTTAGAAAGTAAGTTTTTGAGTTACATTACGTGCTTTTGCATGCTTTATTTACTGACTGAGAGTTGCAAATTAATATTAATTTTGTATACTTTTGTAGACATACAGTATCTGAAGTGAATAGGCTTCCTAGACGACTTTTGTTTATGTTTATGAGAGCAAGATGGCATTATGTAATCTGTGTCCAGTTTGACCAACACTTGTAACAATGAGCGAGTTAAAGATGTCCACACCATTTCTATATACTAGGTAAAGTGAATGAACACTTTCGCTCTTGTACATTCAAAACTAAGATTGTGGATTGGATTGACTCGACTGGTGACCATAAAGGCTTGTCTGTGAACGTTGAACATCTCAAGAAAATATACAGTTAGTTACATAAACATTAAATTTCAATAATGAACACAAGAAGACATATTTTCTCTCTTGGGATTTTGAAAAGAGTGTTGTAATAATCAAATCAAACAAAAAAGGTAAGTCGATTAATAACACTACACAACATTTACTTATAATGTACGAAAGCATGTTTCGGAGGCTTGACTTTCCTTCATTATCGACCGGACATTTGACTGGTTCTCCCTGGTGTGGATGGTGATGTTTCCTCTGAGGTCTCCTCTGGTGGTGGTTCAAGGAACTTGCTGAAGATATCTTTCTCAGGGATGTCGAAATGGAATACTCTGTTTCTATTTTTCGAAATGAAGATTTGTGCCCACGTGGACAGCTCTTGTTTTCCCATTACATGTTTGAGGAGCTTTGGTTCTGGCTTTATGTTGTGTGTTTTTGTCCAAAAGTGGTTGGCAACTGTTGATGTAATGTAATGTAATTTATTGCGTCAGTTTATCAATTTTACATTGACTTTGGACATGTCAGTTATACATACAGTTATACAATTTTACAAATATAACAAATTTACATATTCATAAATTCATAAATTATGTTGACATAAATAAAATAATAACACATTTACAGTTCATTTAAATCATACAAGGCTTTGTCTATTAAATATTTTTTTAGCTTACATTTAAATAGTCTTTTTGAGCTGACAACAGATTTTAATTGTGTTGGTAACTTGTTGAACATCTTTATTCCTCTTATGCTAACGTCTTTCTCTGTGATGCCCTTATTAACATTTTGTCTGTGGAAATCAGAGTTGTTTCGTGTGTTATGGTCATGTATTTGATTATTTCTTGTTAAGTTTTGCTTTTCTATTACATATAATATAGTCCTATAAACATACAGAGAGAAAATGGTGAATATTTTTTTATTGATAAAAGTATCCCTGCATGATTCCCTTGGTTTTAATTTGTACATGAGTCTAATGCATCTTTTTTGAAGAATAAATATTCTTTCCAAGTGTGTTTTTGCAGAACAGCCCCAAATTTCTATCCCATACATCATGTGGGAATATATGCAGCCAAAATAAATAAGTTTCAAGATATATATATCTCCATATGTCCGAAAATGCCTTAATAGGAAAACTGATTTGCTGATGGTACTACAAATGTGGTTAATATGCTCTACCCATTTTAATTGATTGTCTACTACTATGCCTAAAAATTTATGTGCTTGCACTTCCTCGATAGTGTTACCCTGTATTTGTAAGCTCAGATTCAAAATATTTTTATTTGATGTGTTAAATTGGATCATTTTTGTTTTTCCCATATTACATTTAAGGTTGATAGCCTCGAAATAGTTCAAGTTGATTTTTCCAACTGTTTGTTTTTTGCATTTCTAAAGTGTTCCTTGGATCTTATTTCTAAATTTCTTTTGGTTTTTCCTATATACACTATTAGTCACTGCATTCAATTTGGTATATGCCAGATTTTTTATTGGGTGGGATGGCATCTTTGCTGTTTGAATTCAGTAGATTATTTATGGAGTAGTGGTTCACTGGTGCTAGCTATATTTCTGGTCTTTGAAAACTTTTTTGAATTTTTCGAAGGCCCAAGGATGGAATGTGCATTTTTTGAAAGTCGTTTTTGTTTCTGCTGCCATGAATGTTATAATTTCTTTTAGTAACTTTTTTGTTTCTGCTCGTTTCACTTGTTTGTCTACTAATGATTTGGGGAAGCCGTTTTTTTGTGCTATTTCAGTTATTTTGCAATATTCTGCTTTGTATTCTTCTGTTGGAAGGGGGATGTTCACCAATCTATATGTTAAGCTATTGAGGATTGCCTCTTTGTGACTTCTTGGATTGTACTATGAGCTTTTATGTAATTGTCTGTCTGCATTGGTTTTCGAGTACTGAGGTTTATTCTATTCTTGTTTTCGATTATTTGTAAATCCAAAAATGGTAGTTTCTCATCACTTTCCAATTCCACAGAGAACTTTATGCTTTTTTCCTGGATGTTTATTAGTGTTAGAGCATCACCAGTGTGCTTTTTTGGGACTATTGTGAATATGTCATCTACATACCGCTGCCAGAGTTTGAACATACAGTCAATGCCCGGTTGATAATGAAGGAAACTCAAGCCTTCGAAACATGTTCTGGTAAAATATAAGTAAGTGTTGTGTAGTGTTATTAATCGACTCACCTTTTTGGTTTAATTTACAAGAAAACATATTGTAACAAAATTACAAAATCCGTCCTGTAACTTTTCTGTCACTTTATTATCTTCTAAAATGTTGCCACAAATACACAGTTTTCTTCTCATCGTTAATACAGCCTATAGTCTTTTCTGCTGTCACAACTCACAATTTGTACTTCTCATAACCTTGCTCAGTCCTTTTAGTGTCTTCCTTCACTTCCTCTGTCTCTCATACACTAAGTACACAAATACACAGTTCTCTAAAATAAGAACAAATTAGAAACTAAAAACTTCACTTATCTTAGTAATGTTGATGTTCTTTTTCTCTTTTGCTAACCCTGGGGTTTCAAGCTATGTCCAGCTCATTCTCAAAGCCATATAAACAAAATCGTTGCCAAGCTACAATCTTATTACAATCATTATTCAATCTTTCTTATTTTAGAATCTTGTTGCTTCACTGTTAATAGCTTCAATTTTTACTTAATTTAACACAGTTCTCTTTTTCTGGCGTTAACACAGTCTACTGTTTATTCCAAATGTTTAGTTCTTCTGGGCTTGTAGGCCGTGGTCTAGAAGGCATGGTAGATACCAACGTTTCGCCAAGTACCTACTGCGCTTGGCATCATCAGGGTAACACGATCTTCCATCTGCACTGGTCAGGGTTAGAGTTTGGAATAATCAAGACACCGGCCGTGAAAGCCTAAATTCATATATTACAGTCTACTGTCTTTTGTGTTATTACATCACACAAGTGTTTTCTTCTCATAACCATGACTCACTTATTTCTGTCTTTCTTCACTTCCTCTGTCTCTCATACACTAATTACACAAAAACACAGTTCTCTTTTGCTGACGTTAACAGTCTACTATCTTTTGTGATATTACAATTTGCAACTGTTTTCTTCTCATAACCCTGACACACTTCTCTCTGTCTTTCTTCAGTTTCTCTGTGTCTCAAACAGCTAACTTGGATGATACAATCAGTCGACACTCATTAAGTGCTATCTTTGTTTCGATGCAGCTGTACTCGCCTTCTGATATAGTGGGGATGATGTAAACATGGACCTTTCTGGAATCTCTAGATATGCTGGCCACCAAACACTTTTTGAATGATCTTGAAAACCCCTTTGATGCAGTGTGCTCGTTATTGTCATATTGACATTATGCAGCATATACCGGCAGTGGCCCCTAGCCTTCTCTGTGTTCCCAGCACCATCGGCAAGCATCGCGTTAAAGTTATCAACTAAATTGTTTCAAATCTGAACAGAAGATTAGCAGTTTCATTATCAGTAGACTTAACATTTTGCAGAAAGATTCACACTATAAAAATATCAGCAATTTTGTACAATTTTGAGTGCCTGAATAAAAATACATTAAAGAAATAATAATATCAACAACATAGATTTACACTTGTTGATGAAACTGGGCATTTACTGTATTTACTTCAATATAACTTCTGTTTTCAGAAATATTAAATACGTTGACCATGAGTTACTATCTCAAAACTAATGTTTATAATTTTCACATGTTGCCCTTAAACAGACTTTTTGTGCTTCTACACTATGTCTCAATTATAAGAAGGTAAACTTACATTTTTTCAAGGAATTAAAATACTAGCAATATTGGGAGCCAGAAGCAATTTCCTTATACAATGTGGTTGTTTTATAGCAAGGCTATGCCATGCCATGTGACCTCGCTATAAAACAATCGCACTCTCACACAGTCCACAGATTGAGAAGAATGCTACTATACATAGCAGAGTTTTATCCACTCAAGCAGGCAGCTTTTTTAAAACTAGCTGGTTTTATTGTTGTGGCTACGTTGTCGAGCTGAGTTTTATCTACACAGCGTTATGGGTGCAAGCAGACAAATTCTGGCACAATGTTATTCTTTTTAATGATAATCATGTTTTTAGTGTGACTCCAACTTTATTATCACTTGTTTAGACACTTCAACAATTTATCTTCTTTTTAACATGTAACATTCGCGTGTCCCAAAGTTATCAACTTGGCGGCTTTACGTTTTCTGTACAAAGTATTTTCTCACTTCTTCTTTTTTATTGTAATTGTTGACAAAGCATATGTCTTCTTTTCAATTCTTTCACATACGCTGCTACACAATGTATGCCAATTACTTTACCGACAATGTGATCACTTAACCATATCTAACAAAGCGTCGGACCTTAACCAAAATTCAATTCACCCTATAGGGGTAACTATTTCTTTTACCCAGTTACCACATAGTTACAATAACCAATTGACTACTTTGCCAATTCTCACGTCGTTAAGATCAACCCTGAATATGTCTCCTATCATCTTGACACCTTTGGGACTTTAATTGTAAAATATAATCATGATAATTTAAACATCATAAAGATATTTACATATATCTTTGCTAAACAATCCAATTTATAGAATAACAGTATTAATCTTTTCCATCAGGCATTCTAATGTATAATTTCTGCTTACATAAACATTTAAAGTACTTATGAATGATATTATTTGTGTGAATGCACTCCCACTAAAACCTGTATGTGTTGGTATGAAGATATTCTTCTCATCTGTGCACTGTCTATCAGAATCTAATTTGGGGATTGCTAATTTGTAATTAATTACAAGTTATATGCAGTAAATATAGTAATACAATTATTGAGTTAGCCATATAACAAGTGACTCAATATTCATTTTAATTATAAATCTAGTATGTTTAAAATAGCCAAGTATGAAGTGTAATATTAAGTATTGGTGCTTGAGAAGCGCAAGGATACGTATGTCATTTTATTGTATATATAATAAAGGGTTATCCACAAGTTGCTGTGCACCTTGCTCGAGATAACGTTGCTCTTGCTGTTTATCTGCATTATCTTTCATGAATTACATACATGTATATCACATTTTTTATTTTGCTAAACATTATAACCATATGATCACGACAACCAGTGCTGCCCCCGGAACTTCTGTCTCTAGGGGAATTTTGGCTAAGACGAGAGCTGCAGAGCAACTTCTCGGTAACCCTATATGATGTATTTTAGTGCCAAGCTTATAGTTGATCTCAGAAACTAACTTTCTGAACACAAGCTCTCTTTTAGATTTAATATTTCCATCTGACTTAATGTGAACCAAATATTTGCTGCCACAGTATTCTGTACCAGTATTTGTTTTCTCACTTTCATTGAAAATTGTGTGCCTTTTCTTGTTTAAAGGTTTTCAGCTGCCAAAGAATATCATGCACAGTACATTATTGTTTGTCCATACTCATATGTTGTACTCGTATACAGTATTGTTGTCGGGACTAAATGAGCTCAGCCTTTGTCCTCCTAATTCCAGTTATGTTCTTGTATACTTTTTAAGCAACAGAACTTTATACAAAGTAAGATATTGTAATAAAATGACAGTTGGACAAATCCCACCGCTGACACCAGTGCAACAAAATGACAAAAGTACAGTCCAGTTATTTTTCTGTCACTTTATTTTCCTTCAAAACTCTTGCACAACAACACAGTTCTCTTTTACTGACGTTAACAAAGCCTTCAGTCCTTTGTGATATTACAACTCACAAGTGTTTTCTTCTTGTAACCTTGACACACTCCTGTCTTTCTTCACGTTCTCTGTCTCTCAAACAGGCTGCCTTGACAACACAATCGCTCAACACTCATTAACTGCTTCAATGCGATGGTTCTCTCATAACCCATGCTAAAACTAAAAGAAAACTCACTGACCCTTGTCTCTAACTCACTATTAACTCCCCTTGTCACCTCACCTCCTTATATAGTGAGGATAACGTAATGGACCTTTCTCGAACTTCTACAAATACGCTGGATGCTGGACTCTTCTCAAATGATCTACAAAACCCCATTTGGTTCTGCTACTTTGTTTTCGATGCACATACTGCCAGTGGTGTGGGACAACCTGGCCCCAACCATCCTTTGTTGTGTGCCCATTGTAACAACATAAGCAATTAAATAATAATAATCATCATCGTCATCTTCATCATCATCATCATCGCCACCACCACCACCACCATCATCATCATCATCATCCCAACACCAACAACCTCTACACTCCATCACTCTGGTACCTGGAAGTTAAACCAGAGTGCATATGTGCTTTTTTATTAATTGGTTATAAAATACATTTACAGATCGTTTAACAATTTAGCAAAGAAAGCTTAACAGCTTAAAAACATAGGTTTGAAACATGTCACTATAACATGATACAAAATAAAGATTTAACAATTCTGATCCTGGATTATTTTATCCGGGCTGTTGTAGTTGATCATGTGTGGTCTTTAATTCTCCTCATCCAGGATTCATTTGGGTTCTTAGGTCGTCTGAAAATCCTTCGCTCGGTCCATTTGTCTTCCTTTGGATGTCAAACATTGTCATTTGCTCGGATTAGTTGTCGAATGTGCATTGCTTCATCTATGTGACTCTGTTAGTGTTCTTGAGTCTTGCCGATCTTCGGCTAGGTTGTTGGTCCTCTGTTGCATTGCATCTTGGTAGCAGAGGTATTGTTCAGATCACTGAGATAGCAGTTTTGCTTACAGCATCTGTCATTTTGCGCAGAATTTTAAGGTCTGGTGGTTTCCTCAAAATATGCAAAATTGCTTTTCCTTCCAGCCTAGAGCACCCTTCTGCAATCAGGTATTTATATTTGAATATGGCATACTCAGGGGTATCCAACCTTCACATACTCTGCAGATATACAGACAAAAGAAGTACTTGTCTGATGAGTAGCAAGTTACTCTTTAAGTCAGAACTTATTTAAACAGTTGAATAAGACTATTAGTGGGTGTATTGACACTACATCACAATGCCTGCTGAGAAGTAAGCAAACCCAGGATGGAGGATCAGCCCAGTGCCTGGTGTGCCAGTGAAATGTAGTAACTACAGGAAAATTTGCAAATCAAATTACATAAGCCGCCAGCAACCTGCAGTCAACCTGCGCCCCAAATGTGAGTTACAACTCCCGTCATCAACCTGTTGTTGGAGATTACTGCTTCTATTGGCAAAGTTCCTCAAGAAGCCACCAGAATGTAATGGCAGTTGATAACAATTGAGCTCTGAAAACATTACCTATTTTTACTTTCTTTACTAGTAAGCAGAGGTAGTACTGTATTCCATCCAAAAATTTCATGTCGAGATTTCACCGGAAGTATATGTTTTGAGATTCCCTAAAGCCAAGAAAAGCATTTTTAGAAAAAGGTCTGCGTGCGTGCGTGTGTGTGTGTGTGTGTGTCTGTCTGTCTGTCTGTCTGTCTGTAGACAGCATAATTCAAAATCGAAAAGTCGGTTAAAAACCAAAGTTGATATTTAAGTTTAATGTCTTTCAAGGATGCAACACAAAGATTTTGAAGAAAATTGCTCACCCTTTAAATGGAAATTTTTTGAAAATTTTGATTTTCTTGAAAATGACTAATGGGCTCTTCTTTAGAATAGGTGACTTAGCACTTGCCGGCCAGATTCTAAGTCCAAAGTTACTACGCATGCGCCGACAGTGGTTATCAGAATCGCCACTAGGTTTCGCTGCGTGCGCTAGCTGTCACTAGCAGACGATTTTCACATCTGCCAACATTACTTTTTCAACTACACTACTTTTGGTTGCCAACACATTAAACACAAATACACTCGCATGTCGTTGCCGCCACAGACATACCGCCAGCGTGACTCCATATTATTGTTGTGGAAATTATTGTGTACATTACCGTTATTGCCTTGTTACTGGGTCCACGAACGCTAGTCGTTCTTTTTTTATTTATTTTATTTTTATTTCATTTTATATTATATTATATTATTTAATATTATTATATTTATATTATATATTATTTATATATATTATGTATATTATATTATATTTATATTATTTTTATTATTTATCATTCTTTTTTATTTATTTCATTTTTTTTTATTTTCGAGTGGAGAAAAGATCCATTTATGGAGCCCCATGTGCTGGGATGGCACAGAGGGGGGATTGTAGACTTTGCCCTATGGCACTACCCACTAAAAACTCCACCGGAAGCATAGGATATAGGTACAAAGGAAAAGGTGAAAGAGGGGCATAGCATTTGAGTTCTCTAATATGCTTATAAACCGAGTCATGGCACTCGCACAACTTCCTTTGAACAAGGTCACTAGCATACTACCGGGTCCCGCTAAAACATTCAGACTTACAATTGGCAACAAATTCATGGGGAAATAGTGCTGTTGGCAGTGCTGAATTAACACTGCAACTTCGGCAACTTTCGTTAGAATTCGTACACACTGCTGAGTTGGACTTAGCCAAAATTCTGACCAAGTTCTCGCTTCACCCATTCTAAAGAATATCCGACTAATGATTTTGATTAAAATCCCATATATTGAAAATATTTTTATGACAAGTGAAATATATATTTTGAATTTTCTCACTATAGTCTATGTTGTCCTGTTTACTCTGGATGACTTTTGAATAACTCTTAAAACGTAAGAGATAGGCAAAATCTTACTGTACAAAAAAATGTTGATCTTGCTAAAACACACAATTTGTCCAAATACATTTTTTTGTAGAGTGAACCATTTTGCAGATATTCCTTGTTATTTGTGTCAGTTTCGGAAAACTTAAGTTTTCGTCAAATGGAACATCGCTGTTAATTTTTTTAATACATGTTAACTGTGCAAAGAGAACGGAATCTTGAAGCTTTGAAAAATTTGACTATCACTCAAATCCTACTGTATTCCCATATTCCCCTTGTACATACAAGGAAATAATAAGATAATTTGTACAAATGTATATCTCAACTAACACAAAGAAGATATAGGAATAAGAGTTTGTAAGAATGGTTAGTACAAGAGTACAGAAAGTCATGTGAGTGCAACACATCAGATTTTTATGAAAAGTAAGTGTTGTAGTGACAGATTGGCCCTAGTGAGCAATATGGCACATTCCTTGGTTCAGATCCTACTATAAAGGAAGCCCATACCTTTCACTGTAACCTTACTTTGCCAGACTCATTAGATAAGATACGACATCCTCACTTCAAAACTCTCGGAGGCTGTTATTTTATAAAGACCTTCTGTATTGTGAAGCTACAGGCATTAAATGTCAGGTTCAGTATTTATTTTTCGAGTCTCTATGGAGATTTAGACATTTTATAAGTGATTATAAAATATTGTGGCAAAATGCATTTTGGTTACTTTTCTGTCACTTTGTCTTCTAAACTTTAGCACAAATACACAGCTTTCTTCTTGTCCTTAACATGTCTACAGTATTTTGTCATGTCACAACTGTGTACTTCTCGTAACCTTGACTCAATCCTTTCACTGTCTATCTTCTCTTTTCCTCTCTCATACACTAACTCTGACAATACAATCACTCGACGCTTCTTCAGAATGACTAATTCTTATGCCGCATTTACACGATGCCAGTTGACTGGCATAAAATTATTGGCTATGTGTGAACACTTTGGTCCAATTGCCCAGCCAACTGCCCTCACAATTGCCACGACAATCTATTGTCTCGAGGAATAGACGAAGGACAACCAGTTGGGCCCAGCTGCTTCCCCCACCACCAGGAATACAGTAGTGTCGAGACAACTGTTGCCGTGTTAACAGACAGGACAGTAGTTGTGTGACAATAGCTGAGCCAGTCCGCTTGTGTTTTTAAGTACAACTTCGTGTGTTAAGCTATAATTTATGTAATTATTGCTCCAAAGTGGAGTAATGATATGAACATAAAGTTTGTCGAGTTGTATAGGGAGCAGTGGTGTTTTTGGGACCAGCACGACGCCCTATACAAGGACAAAAATGCCCACCAAACGGCACTGTGCGAGATTGCTTCTCAGTTAACCATTCAGGGCTTTGGTACAAATGAAGTGAAGGCTAAAATTAAGTCCTTTATGTACAGCATAATGAAGTAATGGTGAAAGAAATGTTGACAAGAATGTCTTGAATCAGAAGAAAGGAGTGTAAAGAAGCAACTTACAAAAAAACTGAAAGAAGCATGTGTGGTTAAAACATGTAGCAAAGGAATTCAAACCACAGAGCCATGAAACTTGATCCCATGTGATTGTCAAAGTAAATGTTTTGGTCTTATAGAAGACAGATAATTAAATGTTGTTATCACCTTAACATTTATAAGGAGTATACACCAGGAATTTGTAACCTTCAAGACTCAGTAATACTGCATAAAGAATTGTATTTTTTATGCAATACATGTGTTCTTTTCAATACATATGGAATCACATATTTATATTATAATGGAAACAATTTATTTTAAAATGTGGAAAAGAAGAAAATTGTCAAATGAAAAAGGTTGTTAAGTCCAGGATATATCACGTTTTTCCATAGAAAGACAATTTCCTTGCCTACTCCTGCTTTTTCTCTAACTTCTGCACTAGAACTTCGCATGACTCAGCAACAAATTTCTGGCAAAGATCATTATAAATCGAATCTAATTCCTCATGGGACACAACAGTCGGCCATTTCTTGCCATCTACTGCCGTGGCAATAGTTTCCCCGTGTGAACGGGTTTTCTTCAACTGCACTGGCGAGCAACTGTCTCTCAGCTGCCCCCGACAACTGTCTATCAACTGGCATCGTGTAAACACGGCATAACTGTGCTGGTTTGTCACCTCCTTATATAGCAGGGATGTCGTCACTTGGACCTTTTGCAAACTTCTTCAAAGACACCCGCAATGAAGTAGCCAAATCTTTATCGAACACTCTGGAGGAAAGTCCTTTTGGTTCTGCCACTCTGATTGTTAGTCATGTACACACAAACAGTCGCGTGAGGCAGCCTGGCATGTGGTGTAAAGTAGCTTATAGTCCCTCCGAGCCTAAAGTGGAGATGCACATAAACATTGCGATTGTATCACTCAGCCAAGAAACACGTGTTGACCTCTGTGCACAGCTGTTTATGCCTGACTTGTCACAACCGTCGTATCTTTCACTGCAGCAGAATTGCATACAGCTCTCATTTTGCTAAATAAACTAATTAAAGATGTTGGTTAAGAAAAGTTATGAAATATACTTTTGTGAGTAAACCAGAGTCATCAGATTGACGATCTGCCTCATGTTCAAGAGGTTGTGAGTTCGAATCTCGCTTAGGGCAAGTTATCCGGGTAAGGTTTTTTCCGAGGTTTTCCAGTATCCTGAGAAGACGAATGTTTGGTAACTCAAAGCTCTATGGACCTCGGGCTCATTTGAGCATAATTTCACCCATTTTCAGTCATTCAGCATCCAATATGACATTACATTGGAGGACGTTAATTTAAAAAAAGAAATAAAGATTGACGACTGTGGTGCCGCATCCACAGAGCTCAGGTAACGTCTTCTCCACACCACAATATCTGCCTATTCAATTATCTCATTAATTTTGTTTCTTTTTCTAAACCGAAACCCAATGTCTTTCAGCAAAGTGTGGAGCATGGTTTTCCTAAAATTTTGAAAGATTTGGATCACAGCTCATCTATTAGAAGGGTTGTCTATAAAACAAGGTTCCCATTTTTTTTTTCACAATGAAAAACATTTATTGGCATTGAATAATACATTTTTGGTAAGCTTAGACTTTGTCCTATTTTTCGACATAACTGCCGTTCTGATCAATGCATTTTTGCAAGTGGTGTATCATCTTTTGTATGCTTGCATTGTAGAACTCTCCTGCTGCATGGCGAAGATAGTTTAAAGTAGTTCCTTTCAGTTCCTCTCTGGTTCTGAAATGCGTCCCATGCAGATGTTTCTTCAAGCCAGGGAAGAGATGCTAGTCACTTGGGGCTAGGTCTGGGCTGTAAAGAGGGCATGTCACTGTATCCCATCCAAATTTGTTGATGAGATTGGTTGTCACATGGGCCATGTACAGATGAGCGTTGTCCTTATGGAAATGTACTCCCTTCGTGAGCATGCCTCCACCCACCTTGGTATACCCTAAATAATCGGTCAAAATTTTGTGAATGTAGGTCTTGCTGACATTAGGGATCATCTTGCAGGTCTCCTGAACTGTCACCCTTCGATCTATCAGCATTGCTTCTTCCACTTTCACAAGCGTTTTGTCCGAAACTGATGGTCGTCCAGAACGCTGGTCGTCCTGGACGTCTGTACTACCTTCTTTGAATTCTCTGCAGCATTTGCACACATGTTGTATGCTCTTACACTGCTCTCCGTACACTTCACACAGTTGGGAATGAATGTCAACTGGTGCAGGCATTTTGCACAAAAAAAAATGCATCACAATCTTACTAATTTTTCATTTATTAGTGCAATAGAACATGTCCTGTATAACTAATGTTTTCCCACGTTTAAGGGAAAATAGTTTGTGCACACCAGGTCGGATTCCTATAAACCTCTCTGCAGCAATCGTTCTTCAAGATGCCGTCTTCATTAATTACCTATTTGTCAACTGTTTTAGCTTGTCCATTTTGTCTGTTGTATATCCATCCAGTCATCACATTTTAGTAGCATTTCTTTCTTGTTAACATGAACCATCCTTATTGTTTACTAATCTCATCTTAAACTGATGATGCCGAGTTAAAAATTATGTTACATGATATCCAACCTCGGCACACAGCAATGGATGGACAGGGCTATGCTACTTCATACCACATGCGGAACAGCAAAGATGTTCAAGGTCAGGCTGCCTCGTGCGGCTGCTGTGTGTACGTGACTGTTAACAATCAATGCAGCAGAAACAAAAGGGGTTGAGACTTCTAGCTGCATCATTTCTGGCACACGTGTGTGAAATTGAGAAAGCTCGGTTTGACGTCATCCCAGTATATGTGGGGCCAGAGAAAACAGACCAAAGTTTTAGACTTGAGTTACCAATGAGTAGGGACACAATTTTATGGTGATTAAAAACTGTGAATGTCGGCATAAAAAGAAGGCTCAAAGCGGGATAAAGGCAGTGAAATAAAATATTACCATCTGAAGGTTATTTAATCCTGGGATATAAAGTACTTACAATAGTAAGTCACCATTGGGGTAATTTGTCTCTGATGTGAGACTGCCTTTGTGGTTTACCAGGAGAAATACGAACTGGCTTGAGAATTTAATGCCATTCTGGCAGTTTGTCACAATAGCTCAGTGGTAGAGGAGCCGCCCGGTAAGCGGAAGGTCTGTGGTTCAAATCCCAGTTGTGGCATTGAATTTTTAAGTTCCAGTTCTACCTCTCAAACTTTGCCTACACACGGCTTGTGTGTTTAAAAACACCAACAGTAAGTTTGTTGGCATAAATAAATAATAATTACCTTCTGAAGGTTATTTAATCCTGGGATATAAAGTACTGTGACTTTGGTGGGTGTAAAGAAGAGGAGACAGATGTAACCGAGATAAAGAAACACTTTTATTTCCGTAAACAGTAACTTTTTACACTCGTTGCAACAGCAAGAAAGTCTTTTCCGATTCACCAACAGCACGGCTCCGAATTCGTAACACAAAACTGTCCCTTCTCACACTTTACCGCTATTTATATCTCCCAGGCACTGTTCTGGAAACTTCAGGAAAGTTCAGTTATTATTGCGGTCAAATGCAAAGCAGACAATTCCAGAAGTCTCTATCCCTTTCTCTCTTTCGGCAAGTGCCCAACATTGCAGTCATTCTCTGTCTCTTCCCTTTGGCTCCTTTGCGGTAGTGCCGACAATAATGCGATGGGCGACACTGCTCCCTCCTCAAGGCTGGTCGTCCCGAACAGCACCATCGTAACGGGCCAGACGATCCAGGTGTACCACTAACATCTTCCCTCGGGGCACCTTCTGGATGGGGTAGACCACGTCGTTAATCCTCTTTACCACTCGGTATGGTCCTTGCCACGGTTGTTGAAGTTTTGGGCAGCGTCCCTTGGTCCGGGTAGGGCGGTACAACCAGACCATGTCACCTTGCTGGAATCCTCGGCTGTTGGCTTGCCTGTCGTACCGGGTCTTCATGCGGTCGCTCGCCATCTGGATGTTCTGACGAGCCATCTCGTGCATGTCGTGGAGATGATCTACTAGATTCTCCACATACTCGGTTGCCGGCTGTTTCGTTTCCGGGGGGCTCCCAAAAGCCAGGTCACAAGGGAGGCGTTGCTCTCGGCCGAACATTAGGCTTGCTGGTGTCATCCCGGTGGTGTCGTGTGTCGCGGAATGGTAGGCCAGCAAGAACAGTGGTACCTTGAGGTCCCAGTCTCGCTGATGGCTGGCCACGACCTTCCTCAGGTGCTCCTCTAGGGTCTTGGTGTATCTCTCGACCATGCCGTCCGACTGTGGATGTAGGGGTGTTGTGCGGGTCTTGTTCACCCCTAGTCTTTCCAATGCCTCCTTCATTAGGTGCGACTCAAAATTGGTGCCCTGGTCGCTGTGGAGCTCTAACGGGACCCCAAAACGAGGCAGTCTGTAATCGTCTTCGCCTCTTGGTTCGGGATGGCATACACCTCCGGCCACTTGGTGAAGTAGTCCATAGCTACCATCAGGTACTTGTTGCCTCGATCGAACACTGGGAATGGTCCAGCTATGTCGACGGCGATGCGTTCGAAGGGCGCTCCGACGTTGTACTGCTGCATGCGACCCCGGCTCCTAGTCTGGGGGCCGCGACTCGCCGCGCACACGTGACATTGAGGCACCAGTTCTCAGCGTCTGCTTGGAGCCTCAGCCAGTAGTAGCGCTGTCGGAGTTTGTCGATCGTCCGGTTTGCTCCTAGGTGTCCACCCGAGGTACCGGCGTGCACTTCCTCCAAGACTTCCGGGACCTTACTTCGGGGAAGTACCAACTGCTCTTTCTGGGTCTTCCCATCAGGTGATTCCCATACCCGGAACAGCACGCCCTCTTTGGTCTTCAACGAGTCCCATTGGGCCCAGTACGACTTGTATGTAGCGCTTCTGGGTGCGATGTCCTGCCAGGTTGGTCTCGTCCCTGCCTGCATTTCTCTCAAGAGTGGCCCCAAGTCGGCGTCCGCCAGCTGCTCCCTCCTCAGGCCCGCGCTATCCCATCCATCCGCAGGCACTGCCGTGACCACTCTGACAGCTGCCGTACGCTCCTTCTCTTCCACTCTTGCGCATTGGCCGCACTCTTCTGGGCAGGATCTTCGGGACATGGCTTCTGCGTTGCCGTGGCTCTTCCCTCTGCGATGTTCGGAAGTGAAGTCGTACTCCTGCAACCTCTGGACCCAACGGGCTGTCTGGCCCTCCAGGTTTCTAAAGCTAAGTAGCCAGGTTAGGGCGGAGTGGTCTGTCCTCAGGTGGAATGGCTGACCGTACAGGTACTTGTGGAAGTGCTCCAAGGTCTTCACTACCGCCAGTAGCTCTCGTCGGGTGACACAGTAGTTCTTCTCTGCCTTGGACAACGTCTTGCTGTAGTAGGCTATCACCCGCTCGTGGCCGTTCTGGACTTGGGATAGGACGCCTCCAATGCAATGGCCGCTGGCGTCGGTGTCCACAATGAAGGCGTCGCCTGGTTGTGGGAATCCCAAAATAGGAGCACTGCAGAGCGTCCTCTTCAGCTGCCGGAAAGCGCCATCGGCGTCCTCCGTCCACACATAAGGTCGATGTTCTTCCGTCAGGCTAAGTGAGGGGTTTGGCCTGGAGAAACCCTTTATGAAGCGGCGGTAATAATTGCACAATCCAAGGAAACTGCGCAGTTCTCGCTTATCCTTTGGGCGAGGTCAATCTCTCACGGCCTGTGTCTTCTCCGGATCCGTGGCCACTCCGGTTGGTGAGACTATGTGGCCCAAGTAGTTGACTTCCCTGCGTAAGAGCTGGCACTTCTTGGCGTTCAGCTTCAAGCCGGTCGCCTGCAGTCTCTGTAGCACCTTGGTCAGTTTGTCAAGATGGTCTTCGAATGTCTTGCCGACGATGATGATGTCCAGGTATAACAGGCAGGCGTCATAAGTCAATCTTCTCATTACTGACTCCATGAGGCGTTGGAAGGTAGCTGGTGCGTTGCAGAGACCAAAGGGCATAACTGAACTGCCAAAGCCCTTGGCCTGTCGAGAATGCGGTCTTCTCCTTGTCTCTCGGGTCTAGAGCCACCTGCCAGTAACCCGATTTCAGGTCCAGGGTTGAGAACCACTGCGCACCAGCAAGCGTGTCCAGGGTGTCGTCAATCCCGGGTAAGGGGAAGCAGTCCTTCATGGTGACAGCGTTCAGCTTCCTGTAATCTACGCAGAAGCGTAGCTCGCCATTCTTCTTCTTCACCAGAACTACAGGGGAACACCAAGGACTGTCAGACTCTTCGATCACTCCCTTGGTTCTCATGTCCTCCAGCATGTCTCGTACCGCCGCTTGTTTAGCCAACGGAACGCGTCTAGGTGGTTGCCGAATAGGCCGGGCGTCTCCGGTGTCGATGTGGTGAAGCACTCGGTCCGTGCGGCCGTAATCGCTGCTGCCTTGGCTGAAGACGCGCTGATATCGTCTCAGCAGTTGTTGGACCTTCTCTCTCTGTTCAGCGGTCAGGTGGTCGGCCGCCCTCTCCAGTAAGCGTTCCAGCCGGGGCCCCAGGTGTTGCGTCGGCACCGGCTCCTGGGTCTTGTCTATTGGTGTTACGCTGACCACGGGCTCGCACGCCCCCAACTCCGTCCCGGCCTGGACGTCGTGATCGGTGTCTGTTGGGTTGAGCAGTCTCACCGGCACCTCCTCTCGGCACGGCAACAATGTCCCGCCTACACAAAGCCCGTGCACATGCGTCTTCCGGTCCAGCAGCATGTTCTTCTTGCGCTGGCCTTCCAGTCGCGCCGTCACTACCATCTCGCTTCTCGCGGGGACAACTACTCTTCCCTGAGAATGACCCTGCAGATTCCAAGGCGTTCTTCGGGGTGCCGGAGCATTACTTGCTCTCCCTTAAACCGCAGAACCTTCTTGCCGATGTCGACCGTCGCCTCGTGGCTCCTGAGGGCATCCAGTCCCAGTATCACCTCCTCAACCGCCTCCGCGACGAACACCCACAAACGCAAGACACTTCGCCCCAGGGTCAACTGCAGCAGGGCCTCCCTCTCCACAGGCAAGGTGTTACCCTATGCCGTCACTAGTTGGTACGGTCGGCTCGGTTTTCTCGACGGCAAGCCCCTGGCTACATCAGGTCTGATGACAGTCACGGCTGCTCCAGTGTCAACAAGCACGCGGCACGGCCTTCCTCTCACCCAACCGTCCGCGATGAGGCTGTCATCCATCCGTCGGCTGACGGCGCGCAGTGTCACTCGAGGGAATGATGGTGATGGCGCCGACGTGCCCCTCGCCACGCCGGCCATTATTCGTTTTTCCGGCTGCTCTTCTTGGTGCCGGCAGTCTCTCATCAGGTGTCCCGGCTGGCCACACCCCCAACACATGCCACCTGGTCTTCGTGGGCGTCCCTGGACTGGTCTGCGGTCTTCATCGTAGCGGACACTCCTTGTGTTCGAGGTCGGGGTAGCCGTCACTTTGGCCGCTTCCATCCTTAATGCAGCATTTAGTGCCTCGTGGATGGTCTTGTAGTCGCCGAGCATCAGGCGTTGACGTATCTCGGCATCGCGTACCCCGTCGACGAAGGTATAGGCGGCTTCTCGGGATACGAATTCGGAGGGAAGGTCGACCAAGGCTTTGCTGGCCAGCTGTTCGATTGCCAGGGCGAACTCCTGCAGCGTCTCCACTGGCAGTTGCATCCTAGATTTCAGTTGGCTGCGGTAGGCTGCGGCTAAGCGGTGGTTTCCGAATCGGTTCTCCAGGGCCTCCCAGATGGCCTTGGGCGCCGCCGCTGTCTGGACTGCGTTCAGCACCTCTGCGGCTCGTCCCTGGAGGCTGGCTATCAGCTGCGCGGCCTCTTCTTCTGGCGACCATTTGTTGTGCTTGGCCACTGTGTCGAATTGACGGCGGAAGACCTCAAACGTTGACGTGCCATAGTACTTCGGTGGTTTGACGCGCGTCGATGTTGTGTCGCGTGCTGGAGCCTCGGCCTTGTAGCTCTTGAGCTTTTCAGTAAGCATGTCTTCCACCATTGCATTTAGCTCCTTGGCGCTACCGTCGACCCTGTCTTCGAGAACGCTAAGCCGTTCCCCGACATTCTCCAGGGCGTCAACGCGTTGGCCGAGGTCCTCCATCTTTCCCCCGAGCTCTTCCACCTTTCCACCGAGCTCTTTCACATCCTTCCTTACGCCAGCCAGTTGCTCGTCAATTTTCGCCGATAGCTCCGTCTTCATCTCTTTCAGCTCGGCAGCGAGGTTGTCGTTTGCCGTCTTCATCTCTGCGTTCAGCTCTTGTAAAAAGCTCACCAATGTAGCCTCCATCGTCGTGTCCCACTTCTGACATCAGTGTGACTTTGGTGGGTGTAAAGTAAAGAAGACAGATGTAGTCGAGATAAAGAAACACTTTTATTTCCGTAAACAGTAACTTTTTACACTCGTTGCAACAGCAAGAAAGTCTTTTCCGATTCACCAACAGCACGGCTCCGAATTCGTAACACAAAACTGTCCCTTCTCACACTTTACCGCTATTTATATCTCACAGGAACTGTTCTGGAAACTTCAGGAAAGTTCAGTTATTATTGCGGTCAAATACAAAGCAGACAATTCCAGGAGTCTCTATCCCTTTCTCTCTTTCGGCAAGCGTCCAACAATGCGGCATTTCTCTGTCTCTTCCCTTCGGCTCCTTTGCGGTAGTGCCGACAATAATGCGATGGGCGACAGTACTTGCAATAGTAAGTCACCATTGGGGTAATTGTCTCTGATGTGAGACTGCCTTTGTGGTTTACCAGGAGAAATACGAACTGGCTTGAGAATTTAATGCCATTCTGGCAGTTTGTCACAATAGCTCAGTGGTAGAGCAGCCGCC
The DNA here is from genome assembly GCA_030765045.1 of Tenodera sinensis. Taxonomy (NCBI): domain Eukaryota; kingdom Metazoa; phylum Arthropoda; class Insecta; order Mantodea; family Mantidae; genus Tenodera; species Tenodera sinensis. The sequence continues at coordinate 23,165,105 of CM060971.1, read as the reverse complement.
CGATAAGCGGAAGGTCTGTGGTTCAAATCCCAGTTGTGGCATTGAATTTTTAAGTTCCAGTTCTACCTCTCAAACTTTGCCCACACACGGCTTGTGTGTTTAAAAACACCAACAGTAAGTTTGTTGGCATAAATAAATAATAAAATATTACTGTTATAATTTACGTTTCAAATGTTATACAGGGAGTGTAATAAACCTCCAGACTACTAATGGGACATGACTGTTTACAAAAATACATATACACATTTGGCACAGCAAAGACACCTGTATGTCCTTTCTGTAACTTGGATGAGGAAGTGGATCGTGATCATCTTGTACATTGTCTGACTTTTACAGAAGATTACAACCTCCCAGCTAAATATTGGAGTGCAAGAAAATGAATTATTTCATTATCAAGTGTTTAAAATTAAATACCAACCAACCATGTTATACAGGGTGGAAGTGAAATAACCTGTCAGACTTAAACAGCAAATTTCTCTTATTATGAATAATAAGAAAGTCTAATACCAAAAAGCTGAAACGTTTAGAGTTTTCTAGCAAAATATATTTTTATAAAAAAATATTTAGGATCACCTGACTGAATTATTGATTAAAGGATTTTAATGTAAGGCTATATTCATAGAAAATTGAACAAACAACTTTTTTCCTTTGCACGCTTAACATATAAGAAATTGAACAATTATACTTTTTTGTCAATTATTATGGATGAGTTTTGATTGGTTTAACAGTTTTTGAATTAAAAAGCCACATAAGTGGACAAACTTTGCACTTGGTGGTAGTAGCAGACAGAGTTTGTTACGGCTGCTGCCAAGGAAGACTGAGCACCCCAATGGCTTTGTGTAGAGAGTGAGGGAAGCAAGAAACACAACATGCTCCCACTTTGCTTGGAGCCCCAGCACTTTGAAGACCTTACTTTCAGGATTATGCTCATACTTGAGCTCAGTGGATAAGTAACGGATGCAGAAAAGCAACTTACTCAACTTTTTGATGTTAAAGAATAATAATTTTGTTCATAGTGCACTGTCTTTGTTCCTAATATTTTTGAATTATGTAGACAATTACCTGGGACAGTTGAGCTCATTTTCCCCTCACCAATCAGGATTGTGAACCAGTTTGATGGGTTGTAACAATTCTGTAGCATAGTTTTATACATAAAGTCATATTTTTTAGAGAAAAAGATTTTGGAAACAGTTTTGTTAGGAATTGATGTACAAACTCTTAGATATAAGCATGTCATTGTAAACCCGTCAAATTGGGACGTTTCAGAGTAGTAGTGGTGCCTTTATTCCTAATGAATGAGATTACTAAATGTTCTTGAATATTTTAATGGTAATAGGTACCTTCAATTTACTTGGCAACAATATCTGAAGGAAAACTTTTTTCAGAATCACAATTAACAACCCAGTTTATCTATACCATTTTATTGTTATAAGTAGCTTAATATCATTGGAAATTAATTGTTGTTTCACAGAAGTCATGTGTAGAATGAGGTAGCAACAGACAAGACTAGTGTGAAACAACAGTTAATATGGATTGCCCTAATAGTACTTAAAATTCCACATTTTGTTGCATAAAGGTTGGTACATAACTAACGATAGTGGTAATGATAATCAGAACAAGAGCGTTGAAATCATGTATTCAAATGGGAGTGTTCGCAACCAATGGGAAACCTTCCCAAATAAGACTTGGCCAAGATTCAGGGGGACCAATTGAGGAGCTACTTGATGGAGAAGTAGCGACCCCAGGTCTAGAAGGCTGTATAACTGGCCGGGAGGGCTCGGGGCGCTGACCACGTTCCACCCTCCAGTACTGCACCCCACCAATGACACCTGTAGTGGGCAGAGGTGGGGGATGCAGCGGCTGGGCGGCAAGCCTCTATATATATGAAGTCAGCTGCTAATTGTTATTTTATGCCAACCAGCTTATTAAACATACAAGCCATGTGTGGGCAATGTTTGAGAGCTAGAATCAGTGCCATAGCTGGGATTTGAACGATTTTTCTAGGGGGCCCTTGTCTAGGGGGCCCTTTGTCTATGGGGGCCCTTGGTCTAGGTGGGCCCTTTGTCTAGGGGGCCCCCTGTCTAGGAACGGTCCTTGTCTAGGAAGGGCCCTTATCTAGGAACGGTCCTTGTCTAGGAAGGGCCCTTGTATAGGAAGAGCCCTTGTCTAGGCAGGGCCCTTGTCTAGGGAAGGCCCATGTCTAGGAAGGGCCCATGTCTAGGAAGGGCCCTTGTGCAGGAAAGGCCCTTGTCTAGGAAGGGCCCTTGTGCAGGAAAGGCCCTTGTCTAGGAGGGGTCCTTCTCTAGGAAGAGCCCTTCTCTAGGAGGGGCCCTTGTCTAGGAGAGACCCTTGTCTAGGAAGGGCCCTGGTCTAGGAAGGGCCCTTGTCTAGGAAGTGCCATTGTCTAGGAAGGGCCCATGTGTAGGAAGGGCCCTTGTCTAGGAAGTGTCCTTGTCTAGGAAGGGCCCTTGTCTATGTAGGGCCTATGTCTAGGAAGGGCCCTTGTCTATGAAGGGCCCTTGTCTAGGAAAGGCCCTTGTCTAGTAAAGGCCCTCGTCTAGGAAGAGCCCTCGTCTAGGAAGGGCAAGGGCCCTTGTCTACGAAGGGACCATGTCTAGGAATGGCCCTTGTCTAGGAAGGGCCCTTGTCTAGGATGGGCCGTGTTCTAGGAAGGGCCCTTGTCTAGGAGGGGCCCTTGTCTAGGAAAGGCCCCCTTCTAGGAAGGGCCCTTGTCTAGGAAAGGCCCATGTTTAGGAATAATGTTTCCAAATAAATTTTTTTTTCTTTACTGTAGTATTTACATTGCAGTGTGAGTGTCACTTTTGTTTCCTCCTTCCTTTTCTTCAACAATGAACAGTTTAATGTGGCCATGCTTAAATACACTCACACTTATTGTTACCTCGGTTTCCTCCCATATTGGTGACACTGTGTATTTTTACTTTATGAAGAAAGCATAAAAGTTGTGATGATTATGCAATGAAATACGGTAACTTTGTTTAATGTAGCTTTGAGGAGCAGTACAAAAAATGATGAAACATGTAAAAAAAAATGGAACATTTTGATTATGGAAAAATGAAAGAAAACACTTTCAAGAAAATGAGATTTAGAGTTACATTTGCATATTAACAAGCTTGCACCTGCCCAATTATAGTTTGAGTTAATTGCTGGTTTAAATGTGTAAAATAGAATAAATTATATTTTTTTAGAGTTGACAGTTCATATTATTTTATTGTGAAAAAGTTGAATTTGAGAGATGCATTTACTAGCTCATCCGACATGAAGCATACCACATGCCCCATTCCTGTGTCTAAGCAATCTGCTATTGGCTTTTGCTCTTTTTCTTGTTTATGTACATAATTTTGATAACAAACATTAGTTACGTTAAGAGTTTACAAAGACATTGCTTGTAGTTGCATATTATGATTTTCTCCCTTGTGTAGCATAGAGGCAGCTAAAGTGTGTACCCTGTAAAGGGAATGAACTGTGTGCTAAATATATAGTATATCATGTCATATCATCCATTAATCATCAAGACATTCTTTATTTAAAACTTATTTTACAATTTTCAAACAAACTAAACAGTAATATTTCTAACTAAAGATAATATAGAATTTTGACTAATAAAAGTTGCTAGAAGTATACAAATCACTTTATATAATATTAATTTATTTCTTAAGAAAATTTAAATTGACTTCTACAGTTGTAAAAATAATGTAATGCAAACTGAAATAAAAATAAAAACTCTAAAAATTATATTGAGTTTTGATGTTAGTTTCCTTTTAGTTTAGTTTGTTATGCAAGAACTCTGTGATGTATTCTGCAGTTTCTTTTGTTGCAGTGTGTAAATGTGCAGAGCATCGTTCAACAAGCCAATAAATGTAGTGTTGCTATAGCAACAAAACCTTCTATATGGAATTGTTAATGTAATTAAGGCAATGTATCTATGAAATTTAAAATATTTACAGCTTTCTTGAACATAAATATATGTATAGTGTACACGAAATTACAATCTTATTTGTCGAACCATGTTTAAATTATCAATATATTTATTAATAATAAACCACCTTTTGATATCCAAATATGAAATGACCTTTGGACCTTCAGTTTATTGCATCTCTTCTAAATTTTTAATTTGAGCTCATTATACAGATATAAATAAATTGTCATACAGTTATTGCTTAGGTTTAATTAATGAGAAAAAAATGTTTTGTATAGAGTTTATTGATATTTTCAATTTTTTCAGCATGAATTAAGAAAAACATTTAGTTTAGGCTCAATTATTTAATATCTCACATAGGCTACATCAGATCTGTATATAAGTATAGACTGAGGAGACAGGCTAGTATAGGCTCACATAGGCTACACCAGCTCTGTATATAAGTATAGACTGAGGAGACAGGCTAGTATAGGCTCACATAGGCTACACCAGCTCTGTATATAAGTATAGACTGAGGAGACAGGCTAGTATAGGCTCACATAGGCTACACCAGCTCTGTATATAAGTATAGGCTGTGGAGGTAGGCTAGTATAGGCTCACATAGCCTACACCAGATCTGTATATAAGTATAGGCTCACATAGGCTACACCAGATCGGTATATAAGTATAGGCTGAGGAGATAGGCTAGCATAGGCTCACATAGGCTACACCAGATCTGTATATAAGTATAGGCTGAGCAGATAGGCTAGTATAGGTTCACATAGGCTACACCAGATCTGTATATAAGTATAGGCTCACATAGGCTACACCAGATCTGTATATAAGTATAGGCTGTGGAGATAGGCTAGTATAGGCTCACATAGGCTACACCAGATCTGTATATAAGTATAGGCTGTGGAGATAGGCTAGTATAGGCTCACATAGCCTACACCAGATCTGTATATAAGTATAGGCTCACATAGGCTACACCAGATCTGTATATAAGTCTAGGCTGGGGAGGTAGCTATGTAAGCTATGAGAGCCTATACTTATATACAGATCTGGTGTAGCCTATGTGAGCCTATACTTATATACAGATCTGGTGTAGGCTATGTGAGCCTATACTAGCCTACCTCCACAGCCTATACTTATATACAGATCTGGTGTAGGCTATGTGAGCCTATATTAGCCTACCTCCACAGCCTATACTTATATACAGATCTGGTGTAGCCTATGTGAGCCTATACTAGCCTACATCCCCAGCCTATACTTATATACAGATCTGGTGTAGGCTATGTGAGCCTATATTAGCCTACCTCCACAGCCTATACTTATATACAGATCTGATGTAAGCTATGAGAGCCTATACTTATATACAGATCTGGTGTAGCCTATGTGAGCCTATACTTATATACAGATCTGGTGTAGGCTATGTGAGCCTATACTTATATACAGATCTGGTGTAGCCTATGTGAGCCTATACTTATATACAGATCTGGTGTAGGCTATGTGAGCCTATACTTATATACAGATCTGGTGTAGCCTATGTGAGCCTATACTTATATACAGATCTGGTGTAGGCTATGTGAGCCTATACTTATATACAGGTCTGGTGTAGCCTATGTGAGCCTATACTTATATACAGATCTGGTGTAGCCTATGTGAGCCTATACTTATATACAGATCTGGTGTAGCCTATGTGAGCCTATACTAGCCTACCTCCACAGCCTATACTTATATACAGATCTGGTGTAGGCTATGTGAGCCTATACTAGCCTACATCCCCAGCCTATACTTATATACAGATCTGGTGTAGGCTATGTGAGCCTATATTAGCCTACCTTCACAGCCTATACTTATATACAGATCTGGTGTAGGCTATGTGAGCCTATACTAGCCTACATCCCCAGCCTATACTTATATACAGATCTGGTGTAGGCTATGTGAGCCTATATTAGCCTACCTCCACAGCCTATACTTATATACAGATCTGGTGTAGGCTATGTGCGCCTATATTAGCCTACCTCCCCAGCCTATAATTATATACAGATCTGGTGTAGGCTATGTGAGCCTATACTAGCCTACATCCCCAGCCTATACTTATATACAGATCTGGTGTAGCCTATGTGAGCCTATATTAGCCTACCTCCCCAGTCTATACTTATATACAGATCTGGTGTAGGCTATGTGAGCCTATACTAGCCTACATCCCCAGCCTATACTTATATACAGATCTGGTGTAGGCTATGTGAGCCTATATTAGCCTACCTCCACAGCCTATACTTATATACAGATCTGATGTAAGCTATGAGAGCCTATACTTATATACAGATCTGGTGTAGCCTATGTGAGCCTATACTTATATACAGATCTGGTGTAGGCTATGTGAGCCTATACTAGCCTATCTCCACAGCCTATACTTATATACAGATCTGGTGTAGCCTATGTGAGCCTATACTAGCCTATCTCCACAGCCTATACTTATATACAGATCTGGTGTAGCCTATGTGAGCCTATACTTATATACAGATCTGGTGTAGGCTATGTGAGCCTATACTAGCCTACCTCCACAGCCTATACTTATATACAGATCTGGTGTAGCCTATGTGAGCCTATACTAGCCTATCTCCACAGCCTATACTTATATACAGATCTGATGTAAGCTATGAGAGCCTATACTTATATACAGATCTGGTGTAGCCTATGTGAGCCTATACTAGCCTACCTCAGCAGCCTATACTTATATACAGATCTGGTGTAGCCTATACTAGCCTACCTCCCCAGCCTATACTTATATACAGATCTAGTGTAGCCTATGTGAGCCTATACTAGCCTACATCCCCAGCCTATACTTATATACAGATCTGATGTAGGCTATGTGAGCCTATACTAGTCTATCTCCACAGCCTATACTTATATACAGATCTGATGTAAGCTATGAGAGCCTATACTTATATACAGATCTGATGTAGGCTATGAGAGCCTATACTAGTCTATCTCCACAGCCTATACTTATATACAGATCTGATGTAAGCTATGAGAGCCTATACTTATATACAGATCTGATGTAGGCTATGAGAGCCTATACTAGTCTATCTCCACAGCCTATACTTATATACAGATCTGATGTAAGCTATGAGAGCCTATACTTATATACAGATCTGGTGTAGCCTATGTGAGCCTATACTAGCCTATCTCCACAGCCTATACTTATATACAGATCTGATGTAAGCTATGAGAGCCTATACTTATATACAGATCTGATGTAGGCTATGAGAGCCTATACTAGTCTATCTCCACAGCCTATACTTATATACAGATCTGATGTAAGCTATGAGAGCCTATACTAGCCTACATCCCCAGCCTATACTTATATACAGATCTGATGTAGGCTATGAGAGCCTATACTAGTCTATCTCCACAGCCTATACTTATATACAGATCTGATGTAAGCTATGAGAGCCTATACTTATATACAGATCTGATGTAGGCTATGAGAGCCTATACTAGTCTATCTCCACAGCCTATACTTATATACAGATCTAGTGTAGCCTATGTGAGCCTATACTAGCCTACATCCCCAGCCTATACTTATATACAGATCTGATGTAGGCTATGAGAGCCTATACTAGCCTATCTCCACAGCCTATACTTATATACAGATCTAGTGTAGCCTATGTGAGCCTATACTAGCCTACATCCCCAGCCTATACTTATATACAGATCTGATGTAGGCTATGAGAGCCTATACTAGTCTATCTCCACAGCCTATACTTATATACAGATCTGATGTAAGCTATGAGAGCCTATACTTATATACAGATCTGATGTAGGCTATGAGAGCCTATACTAGTCTATCTCCACAGCCTATACTTATATACAGATCTGATGTAAGCTATGAGAGCCTATACTTATATACAGATCTGGTGTAGCCTATGTGAGCCTATCTCCACAGCCTATACTTATATACAGATCTGATGTAAGCTATGTGAGCCTATACTAGCCTATCTCCACAGCCTATACTTATATACAGATCTGATGTAAGCTATGAGAGCCTATACTTATATACAGATCTGGTGTAGCCTATACTAGCCTACCTCAGCAGCCTATACTTATATACAGATCTGGTGTAGCCTATACTAGCCTACCTCCCCAGCCTATACTTATATACAGATCTAGTGTAGCCTATGTGAGCCTATACTAGCCTACATCCCCAGCCTATACTTATATACAGATCTGATGTAGGCTATGTGAGCCTATACTTATATACAGATCTGATGTAAGCTATGAGAGCCTATACTTATATACAGATCTGGTGTAGCCTATGTGAGCCTATACTAGCCTACCTCCCCAGCCTAGACTTATATACAGATCTGGTGTAGCCTATGTGAGCCTATACTAGCCTACCTCCCCAGCCTATACTTATATACAGATCTGGTGTAGCCTATGTGAGCCTATACTAGCCTACATCCCCAGCCTATACTTATATACAGATCTGATGTAGGCTATGTGAGCCTTTACTAGCCTACCTCCCCAGCCTATACTTATATACAGATCTGGTGTAGGCTATGTGAGCCTATACTTATATACAGATCTGGTGTAGCCTATGTGAGCCTATACTTATATACAGATCTGGTGTAGGCTATGTGAGCCTATACTAGCCTACCTCCCCAGCCTATACTTATATACAGATCTAGTGTAGGCTATGTGAGCCTATACTTATATACAGATCTGGTGTAGGCTATGTGAGCCTATACTTATATACAGATCTGGTGTAGCCTATGTGAGCCTATACTTATATACAGATCTGGTGTAGGCTATGTGAGCCTATACTAGCCTACCTCCCCAGCCTATACTTATATACAGATCTGGTGTAGGCTATGTGAGCCTATACTTACATACAGATCTGGTGTAGGCTATGTGAGCCTATACTTATATACAGATCTGGTGTAGCCTATGTGAGCCTATACTTATATACAGATCTGGTGTAGGCTATGTGAGCCTATACTAGCCTACCTCCCCAGCCTATACTTATATACAGATCTAGTGTAGGCTATGTGAGCCTATACTAGCCTACCTCCCCAGCCTATACTTATATACAGATCTGGTGTAGGCTATGTGAGCCTATACTAGCCTACCTCCCCAGCCTATACTTATATACAGATCTGGTGTAGGCTATGTGAGCCTATACTAGCCTATCTCCCCAGCCTATACTTATATACAGATCTGGTGTAGGCTATGTGAGCCTATACTAGCCTACCTCCCCAGCCTATACTTATATACAGATCTGGTGTAGGCTATGTGAGCCTATACTTGCCTACCTCCCCAGCCTATCCTTATATACAGATCTGGTGTAGCCTATGTGAGCCTATACTTATATACAGATCTGGTGTAGGCTATGTGAGCCTATACTAGCCTACCTCCCCAGCCTATACTTATATACAGATCTGTTGTAGGCTATGTGAGCCTATACTAGCCTACCTCCCCAGCCTATACTTATATACAGATCTGTTGTAGGCTATGTGAGCCTATACTAGCCTACCTCCCCAGCCTATACTTATATACAGATCTGTTGTAGGCTATGTGAGCCTATACTAGCCTACCTCCCCAGCCTATACTTATATACAGATCTGGTGTAGGCTATGTGAGCCTATACTAGCCTACCTCCCCAGCCTATACTTATATACAGATCTGTTGTAGGCTATGTGAGCCTATACTAGCCTACCTCCCCAGCCTATACTTATATACAGATCTGGTGTAGGCTGTGAGCCTATACTAGCCTACCTCCCCAGCCTATACTTATATACAGATCTGGTGTAGGCTATGTGAGCCTATACTAGCCTACCTCCCCAGCCTATACTTATATACACATCTGGTGTAGCCTATGTGAGCCTATACTAGCCTACCTCCCCAGCCTATACTTATATACAGATCTGGTGTAGCCTATGTGAGCCTATACTAGTCTATCTCCTTAGTCTATACTTATATACAGATCTGGTGTAGCCTATGTGAGCCTATACTAGCCTACCTCCCCAGCCTATACTTATATACAGATCTGGTGTAGGCTATGTGAGCCTATACTAGCCTACCTCCCCAGCCTATACTTATATACAGATCTGGTGTAGGCTATGTGAGCCTATACTAGCCTACCTCCTCAGCCTATACTTACATACAGATCTGGTGTAGCCTATACTAGCCTATCTCCACAGTCTATACTTATATACAGATCTGGTGTAGGCTATGTGAGCCTATACTAGCCTACCTCCCCAGCCTATACTTATATACAGATCTGGTGTAGGCTATGTGTAGCCTATACTAGCCTATCTCCTCAGCCTATACTTATATACAGATCTGGTGTAGCCTATGTGAGCCTATACTTATATACAGATCTGATGTAGGCTATGTGAGCCTATCCTTATATACAGATCTGGTGTAGCCTATGTGAGCCTATACTTATATACAGATCTGGTGTAGGCTATGTGAGCCTATACTAGCCTATCTCCTCAGTCTATACTTATATACAGATCTGTTGTAGTAGTTGAGGACCTTAAACCTACATTTCCTCCTCTAAAGATGTTGTTGTTGTTGTTTTCTAGTGCCTTGCATCTGGCAATGAAGCCATTAGCATTCGTGCTTTCCAATACTTTTGAACTGTAGTTTCTTCTGATCTTAATGCTTCACAGGTCTTCAAGTGGTCTTCGTTCATTTCTGCTGGATTGTTACACAGGACACATATTGGTGAGGCTGAGATACCAATTCTGTAGAGATGACTTGCTAAGCAGTCATGATTTGTCAATAGTCGGAAGGCTGCAACAGCTGTTTTCCTTGGTCTCTGGGGGATTATATCTGGATTGGAAAGTAGTGTAATCCATTTTTTATCCATTTGTTTCTATTTCTTGTAGATATGAATGACAAAAATTTTTAATGATCAAGCGTTTTATTGAGGACTATGAGAAATTGAATTTAGACTTTTGTTTTATTGTTGTGCCTTTCTTTGCAAGTGAGTCTGCAGCTTCGTTCCCCATGACTCCACAGTGTGTTGGAATCCATTGGAGATGAACAGTCTTATTAACCTTTTGGAGTTGTGTTAACATTTTGTAGCATTCTCTAATTTTTGTTGACTTCTTTGTAGTATTTGAACATATTCCCTGAATTGCAGCTTTAGAATCTGAAAGAATTACTGCCTTGTTAAATTTATTTAAGGGAAGATTTAATAATTGTCGGAGAGCAATGTATATAGCCTCTATCTCTCCATCATAATTTGTTGTGTCTCTGCCAACAGAATGATAAAAGGAAAAATGTGAACACGTAACTCCAGCTCCAGTAAGGTTTTCCTTCGAGGATCCATCAGTATATATGTGCAGCCATTCTTCTGTGGGATACCTAGTATTGATTGTTTCCAGAGCTAGAAGTTTTTGTATTTCTTTTGGTGTGTCTGATTTACTTATTTCCTCTATTAATTCCAAATTGAAGGTAGGTTGCAATAATTCCAATGGATTTTCTCTTATAAGTAGATTTTCTCTGGTGTTAGGAATGTTCAATTTGGATTTAATCTGTGTCCTCTAAAGATGTCATCTCTGTGATTATTTACTCTGTTGGGAATCAAATTGCATAAGCTTTCATGGCCGGTATCATTAAATAGAAAATAATTATCTGGGCTTGTGGACCATGGTTTAGTGGAAAGTCTCCGTCCAGACGTTTTGTTTGAAGCTGCATCTAACATCCTCAGTAGTGTGACCGCAGTACTCTGCTAGTCTCGGCAACAACTGGCAGCTGTTTGGTTTCAGATTTTAAATGGTTAGTATGTGTGCATTGTTGATATTTGTTCTGGGCTTTATTTATTGGTTTGGCTGCTGTGTGGGTTGGCCTAAAGTGGAGGCTGCTTTCACTAAGATTTTAGTCAATGTGGCTAAGGCTGTGATGGCGTATGATATTGAATTTGTTTCTGGTCAGGTTTTTTGCATGCTTTGTATAATGCTGGATACCACACTTCAAGCGCTTTGTTTCTTCCTTCCTATCTAAGTTATCCATATGTTTGAAAATCTCCATGGCTTCATGGCTTAAACGGGCGTGGTAATGAACTGTGGAAGACAGGATAGCTGTGTCTGAATATTGTATGAGTTCCGCCAGCGCTAGTAATGCATGTTCTGCAACTGCACACCTTTCTGTTTGTCCCAAACAGCACTACCTTTTGTGTTCTGTAATGTGTGTATTTACTGTACATTGTGTGGTCCTTCGAAACATCTGGAAGATTTTCGACTAGACCATGGCCCAGAAGCTCAGGTAATCATTTTCTGTTGGCAATGTTGAAAAAAAACACATGTTAAAAAACCTGCTTTATTAATTAGCATTGTCATCTTATCACTCTACATATATTTGGATTAGGGATACTCTCAAGATTTTACAAGGGTTGCCTGGAAAGTAATGCACCAATTTTTTTTCTTTCTTTAACAGTTATTTATTCCACACGATCAAAAATTACACGCAAGAATGACGCTTTTTCTACAATACCAATTTTGCCGTGTAACCTTGCAACTCTATGGCCATTCCTCAGGGAGATAGTCATAGCAGTCCTTGTTCTGGTAATGAAGTCATTCTTTTAGTGCACAAATCCCTCATCATCATTGTCAGCAAAATTTCTTCTATAAATGGCATCCTAATGGTCTGGGAGCTAGGTCAGGGCTGTAGGGTGGGTGGGTGGGGTAACACTGTCCAACCCTGTTTAGTGAAAGTCCTCAAACGTGTATGAGGCTGAGCATTATGTTGAATCAATCACCTGCAAGTGCTTCATCAGTTTATTTAATGTGTTGACATATGCTTCAGAATATTAGAAGTGTTACCCTTTGATGTCACATCAATGAGTATGACATCGTCACAGTGATCGTGATCTTCCAGTTGCCTCAACCTGTGTGTCCAGTCAAATGCAGGTGCTCTATAGACTTCACACAAATGTATGAGAATATTCCCAACAGTTTTGTGTCGGTCTAGGTGGCTCACTTGGTTAGACGCTGGCCTATTGATCCTAAGGTGTGGATTCAAATCCGGCGCAGATGGTTTTTCAGTGCTGAAAACGACAGCTCCATGTCAATATATTTACTGGCATGTAAAAACTCCTGTGGGACAAAATTCCGGCACACTGGCATGGTCCTGGCAACTGACAGCATCATTAAGCAAAAACACACACACACACACACAAACAAGGACACGCTGCTTGTAACGTACATCACCATTTTGCAACATTGCTGCAGCTATGATATCTGACAGAGGAAATGGAAGATTTTCATGTGTACTCTGAAAAATTCCGATAATGTATAGCTGAATTTTTGAATCTTAACATTATGGTTGACTGAGAAACAAAGAATGTGCATTACTTTATGGGCAACCCTCGTATGTTGGAGGACAGTGGAACAGGATGTTCTTTTTCAAATAGTAACAAATATAAATATCATACATAAATCTGCACAAGCTTTTGCTTTACTTATTTACAATATTAATCTCACTTTGAGAAGTTTCTGTTTCATCTGCAAGATGCTGAATCATAAAATGCATCCTTAAGATTCCCTGTGTCTCGTAGACCTGATGACAGATTCCGCACATTACTTTTACATGCTTATTTAAACTCTGATTTTCACCGGGAGGTTGGCAACCCCTAATAACTGCATATTCTATACTACTTTGCTTCACTTGTTCCAAGAGAACCACATGATGTCGCTGGTCACACCTCTTCCCACTGGCAGCAGGTTTGCCGTATCCGGTGCAATACTGTCCAGTTTTACGCAAGTCTTTTGCTTCAAAGTGACGCTTGACATGTGCACATAATTCATTTTCAGTTTGAAAAATCTCACCACACACTTCACAAGTTTCTGGGTCCATGCTGCAGTGACGTTTTTCATGTTCTTTTAATTCACCCTTTGTGGGAAAGGTCTGGTCACAGAATTCACATGGTTTAGGCTCCAAAGTGAAGGAGGAATTCTGCTGTATTTCATGTGGTTCTGACGCTGAGGTGCTGGTGCTGTTTAGAATTACAATGTCAGCCGACACATCTTCTGCACTACACCTAATACAGCTACAGGAGTCGCCACACGCTTTCCTTGTCAGCAGATCACAACTTAGTTTCTTCACTTTTTCAAGAACTTCTGGCATTGTAAAGTACTGTGAGGCAGATGTCTTTTGTTCCTCTCTGGACACATGCTCTAACAGATGCATCAGTTTCCCTTCTTCAAATACTGTAGCATTGCACAGTACGCACTTGTGTTTCTTTGTTCTGAAACAAGCACGAAGGTGTAACAGTTACATGAGCTTCCCTACTACATATAACAAGTAGGGGAAGTACCCTATTTGACCCAATATTTTAGTGTCAAAATGTCACCTGAAATATGTTTTGAGTCCCCTTGAGTAACAAAAAAGGCAATTTTAAAAAACATCAGGTGTATGTGTGTGTGAACAGCATAACTCAAAATTGAAAAGTCAGTAAAAACCTAAGTTAATATTTAAGTTTAATTTCTTTTAAGGATGCAACACAAAGAGGTTGAACATATTTCCTCCATCTAAACTGTGCTTTCCATGGAAAATTTTTCAAAAATTTTGATTTTCTCAAAACTGGTTTTAACCATTTTTATTAAAATGCAATATGTTTAAGATATTTTTATGGCAAATGAAATGTACAGAGTGTCCCAAAATTAGACAGACAAACTTTGGGACCTGGTAGATAACATTATTTTAAACATTTGTTGTTAAGGGAAGTTTTTTGCTGCGGTGCTTCGTTTAATCGCTAGATGAGTTAATGTCATAGATTACTGCCTCCCACACAGTTTAAGTATTTACGGCAAAATCAACAATGAAAATTAGTATTGCATTTATCTCAGTAAGGCAAACAACCTTAATCCAAGAAACAAACACATAAACAAAACACAAACATCTCATTGTTTACAGTTAATCACAGCTTTACTAATTAAAATTAGACCAATAAACTTTTAAACCAGCGAAATGGCTTGAGTCTATGTGATAGTACGGCAGAATAGCGCACACCAATGCACTTTTCTGTTAATCGCAATGGGCGTGCGTTCCAACATTTGCTTTGAATAGTAAAGTTGTGATTAACTGTAAACAATGACATGTTTGTGTTTTGTTTTTGCTTCTTGGATTAAGATTGTGTGCCTTACTGAGATAAATGCAATACTAATTTTCATTGTTGATTTTGCCATAAATACTTAAACTGGATGGGAAGCAGTAGCTAATGACATTAACTTGTCTAGCGCTTAAACAAAGCATTGCAACAAAAAACTTCCCTTAACAAAGTGTTTAAATTAATGTTATCTATTAACTCCCAAGGTTTGTTGGTCTAATTTTGGGACACCTATATACATAATTTGAATTTTCTGACTATAGCCCATGTAGTCCTGACGACTTTTGCCTAACTGGTAAATTGTAAGAGATACATCAAATCTTATTACACAAAAAATGCTGGCTAATGTTGAATTTCTGACAACGAAGTCATTACTCCTCTTGCTCTCCAATATTTTTCACTGATGGATGGGGCACTAGAAGTGGCTGGGCATATTTGAAGGTGGTCTCGATCCATTTCCTCTTGCAGATCACATAGAGGACAGAGTGGTGAAGAATATATCCCAATTCTGTTTAAATGTTTTGCCAGACAATCATGTCCTGTAATCAACCTGAAGGTTGTAACTGCTGTTTTTCGAGGATACTCAGGAATTACTGTTTGAATGTTTGGTAGTTCCCATTTATTTTTTTATGTTTCATAGTAATATTTCTCAATAGTTTTTTTGAATTTAGGGTTGACATAAAACAGTAGATAAACTACAGATTTGTGCACACTGCTGGTACCCTTTTTTGCAAGAAAGTCACCTTTCTCATTACCACTCAGTCCACAGTGAGCTGGTATCCATTGGAAGACTAGGTGTTTTTGAAGTGCTGTTAGATGGGTAAGGATTTTCCAACATTCTATAATTGTTTGGTTTTTTGGTGACAACTTGGAAGTAATTGCTATAATTGCTGCCCTGGAATCTGAGAGAATAACTGCTTGCTGAAAATGTGAAATTCACAAAAAAAAAATGTAGATCTCATTTAAAAACACAATTTATGCCCAGATGAATTTACAAGAACAAGAACAATAAGATAATTTCTATAGATGTTCATCTCAACTAACACAAAGAAGATATAGGAATAAGAGTTTGTAAGAATGGTTAGTACAAGAGTAGAGAAAGTCATGTGAGTGTAACACATCAGATATCTGTATTAACATGAAGAAGATATAGGAATAAGAGTTTGTAAGCATGGTTAGTACAAGAGTAGAGAAAGTCATGTGAGTGTAACACATCAGATATCTGTATTAACATGAAGAAGATATAGCAATAAGAGTTTCTAAGCATGGTTAGTACAAGAGTAGAGAAAGTCATGTGAGTGCAACCTCCAATAGGACATGAAATAAACAACCAATGTGAATAGAAAAATAGTTTTATTGACAAAAGTTCACCCTATCCGTAAGTTTGTTTTCAATATAATCATTGTGAATATTGTTGTGTATATGATTAGCCTTCCAATTGCTTCTACAAAAACACTCGAGTAAGGACAGTGCTCTGTTCTCAAAGCGGACATCTTTCAACTGTACTGTCTGTTCACCAACTCGAGGTCTAGGGGGAATGAAGGGCAGGGGAGAGATATTCCAGTATTGTAACCTGAGTTTTGTAAACATTCGCACAAACATTGCCCTGCTGGTCACATTGCCAGCTTACCTCCAATATTTCTCCCAATTTCAGTGGTAAAATCATATTTATCACCGAAGTAATTGTAAAAGTAATGTAGAAGCAGATAATCCTCTGCCTAGGAGAGTTGCGAAGTCTGATATGATGCTGCGATTATGTGACAGTTGTATGTGTAAGACAGATTTTTATATTATGATTGAAACAGGTGGAATTTTAATACTACATTCTTTGATCCTGCAGGAGGGAATGTGAAGTTGTTAGACCAAATTCTTCCTCAATTCTTATAATGTTATTATTGATTATTTTTATTTTAGTGAGCCACACTGTGGTTTACTTGCCCCCATACAAGCGTGATCTCAATCCCATAGAACTAGCTTGGGCCAGGAATAAATGTAAATGGTGACTTATTCTTACAGGAATTACATAATATAACGCTTGACTGAACTTAAGACCGAAACAGGCCGCTAGTGTTTTTGAAAAATATAGAAAAGGCACAAAATGATCAGTGGGAAAAAGACGGACTAGTTGAAAACATTTACATTCTATAAGCTAAATATACTGCATGAACTGAAAATAACATTTAAATTGTGCTATTTCAAGCGACTTCTAGAGTGAATGCACATTCCAAGGTTGGCAACATTATCGTACACACGAACTGCTGCTCCCGATATCTGTTTATCTGGAATGGTTAACTGACAGTGACTGGCAGGGACGAGCTGGTGTAGGTAAAGATGAAAGTCACTTTGTGCTAGGCGTGGATTGTACGGGAGGTGCTCAAACACTTCAGTCCCTCACCGTCTATCATGAACTTATATCTCTTGCACCACGCCCCTCGCAATACACTTGGCTCATTCTATGGTGTATTACCATTATATTACGTCCCTCTTCCTGTAGAAACAACACTGCCTAGCTTGCACTTGGTGGGGGATCCTACATCAGTAAGCGCTCATAGCTGAGCTTTAACTGACCATTCACGCTGATAGTGGTGAGAAGGCCCACCTCCTACTGCTACTTGGCCCATCTGAAGGTGCCATCGGAGCTTGAAAAAAAAGAAATCTCACATGACTTTCTTTAATCTTGCACTAACTAGTCATTCAAACTCTTATTCCTATATCTTCTTCGTGTTAGTTGAGATAAATATTTGTACAAATTATCTTATTGCTTATTTGCTTGTAGGTACAAGGGAAATATGACAATACATTATGCATTGAGCGATAGTCAAATCTTTTAAAGCTCGCTGCTGTATGAAAGTCTTTGAATTTAATTTCTCTTTGCACAGCCAAGAGATAAAAAAAAGTGAATAACTAAGTTCCCTTTGTGAAAAGTATTGCAAAACTTGCACAAATAATGAGGAATATCTCAAAGATGGTTCACTCTACAAAAAAATGCATTTGGACAAATTGTGTGTTTCAATGAAGCGTAATTTTTTGTATACTAAGATTTGGTCTTTCTCTCAGTTATGCAAAATTCAAAAGTAAACAGGACTATATGGCCTAATGACAGAAAATTCAAAATATACATTTCATTTGCCATAGAAATATCTTAAACATATGGCATTTTAATCAAAATCGTTAACCATTTTCTAGAAATTAAAATTTTGGAAAAAAATTCCATGTAAATGTTAGTTTAGGGTGGAGGAATTTTTTTTAAAATTGTATCATATCCTTGAAAGATATTAATCTTAAATACCAACTTCGGTTTTTAACTTACTTTTTGTTTTTGAGTTATGTTCACAGACACATAGACCTTTTTCTAAAAATGCTTTTTTTTTATTTAGGGAACCCCAAAACATATATTTCTGGTGAAATCTTGAAATGAAAAACTTTGGGTGGAATAGAATACTTCCCCTATTTACTATATGTAAAAGAGAAAGTAAAAATAGCTCTCGCACTACAAGGTGTAAAAGAACGTATGTTACTAGGCAGACAGATGCTCTGGGACTCTGGCATGTCAGACCCCGGGAAGAGGAGTGAGTACGTAATGTTTAAGGGCCCACCCCAGGAGGAAGGATATGAAAGTACCCAATCAGAACTCATCACATAACAGATGCAGGCACATCTTCAACCCAACTGCGTTCCAGATTGTCACCACCAGCGAAGTCCAACTGCAAAATCAGTCCCCCTGGTGGGCAGCCAGCCAACCACAGTGTCTCCCTTAAGCAAAGCACTGTATTTCCAGAGCACAAGCTCCACCGTAGTGTATTCTACTGGCAACCCTGCCTACTTTTACAACCTCGAAAAATCAGATGGAATAAAATAATAAATAATAAATAATAAATAATAAATCCCCCACTGAGCTATTGTGACAAACCGCCAGAATGCCTTTGTGGTTTACCAGGAGAAATACGAACTGGCTTGAGAATTTAATGCCATTCTGGCGGTTTGTCACAATAGCTCAGTGGTAGAGCGTCCGCCCGGCAAGCGGAAGGTCTGTGGTTCAAATCCCAGTTGTGGCATTGAATTTTTAAGTTCCAGTTCTACTTCCTTTTAGTTGTTTCTTATCTTTTGTCCCTAGTTCCCAAATCATTTCTGGACATACACAGGTTTATTAACAAACTATGGCTACTTATAACCTTGTACCACACACTGTCTGTAATGTTAATATTAATGTGTTACATTCACATGCCTTTCTCTACTCACTCTGGCACTTACAAGGCAAATATAGTGTGATTAGCATAACTGCTGGTCTCATTCATTACAATATGAAATAAATGGTAAATAAGTTTTTGTAAGCAAAATTTGCAAAAAAGATAAACACTATTGGATAAAGAAAATCAAATGAACATTCAAAGTGATTTATGAAGAACTAACACATTTCTTTCTTTAATTATTGTTTGAAATTCACTCAATGCCCCAATTTTAGCACCAAATTAGGCAGAATCTTCTGGAGTTACTAATGTCTGTCACTAGATGCTCTAATATTTATGCTTTGTTGTCAGCAACTGTTTTTGAGATTTTGTTCTAGTCAACGTGAAAATGGATTCCTCGTAAAGCAATACTAGATTATGAATTCATTTACAGCTAATCAAAGGGCATACTAGAGGGACCTTGGTGTTTGGAATCCTCCTTAAAGAAACAATACTGGGATTGATAAATTGGAAAGAACAGATCTCTCGTGAGAGAAAAAGCAAACACCTTTCATCTAGGCTTCCCATAGTTGTTGACGTAAGAGCACTCACCTAAAAAAAATCATCAAGACATTTGTCACAGAAGACAGAGTACAGCTATTCAATGTGTCACAGAGCTGCGATAAGTGCAGGCCTAAAGCCATATAGGATTACGGTTATCCATCAGCTACAGGAACCAGATAAGGATAGACGACAGAATTATTGTTGTTGGTTTCAGGCGTTCATTATGTTTCACAGATGAAGTATGGTTCCATTTATAACTATGTGAACTCAAACAACTCATGCTATTGGGCCAGCAAAAATCCAATGTTATTCATGAAGCATCCATGCACTCGGTTAAAATGGAAGTTTGGCATGCAGTATCTGCAGGTACAATAGTGGGACCAACTTTTTTTTTAAAAACTGCAGAGTACAGATGGATATTTTCAGCAAGACAGTGCTACATGCCATACATCAAATGAATCCATGGCAGGCACTAATTGCAAGTTTCTCTCACAACTGGATAATTTCCAGGAACCTGTGGCCACCGAGATCTCCAGACTTCTTTCTGTGGGATTTATGCCACACATCCAGACATTGAATAATCGAAGAACAACATTATACATGAGATTCAAGCTATTGATATAACAGTCCTCTGAGTGGCCAGTAACATGGAATGACCTGTTGAGTTGTGCCTTCTGCAGGATGAAGGACATTTTCAACATTTGCTATAGAGGTAAATAATCTCCTAAAATTCCTCTGGTTGCAGGTATAACTTGTTGCTATCATAACTCGTTTTGAAACAATTAAACAAATAAATGTCAGTTCTTCATAAATCACCCTGCACACTGATCATATCCACTTCCATGATGCCAATGTTTACATGTTCCAAAATGGCACTTCAAGTAAGTATTCCTCACAAGAGCTCAATAGCAATTACATTGTAAACATTTCAAGGTACACTGCAACTTGGGACATGTCCAAAGTCTGAAATGATATAGGTATGTAATTAATGTGAAAATGTTGCAACTAGCTTTCCTAACTACTTTCTCTAGAACATGACACAATAGGTTAATTTAGTGAATATTTTACCTGAAGCGGGCTTCTAAATTCAATGGATGTTCGTCGTCATCTCCATCATTTGTCTGTTAACAAAAAGTACTTCTTAACAAAGATTTCAAACATTTACATTATTTACAGATAAACACAGATAATAAATTCAGTTATATCATTTATGATTGTTGCTGTGTATATAAGTTGTCCCACATTAAAAAGTGGTGTTTGGAACTACGCTTAACTCACTCAGCATCTTGACCTAGTAATTATAACAAAGGGAAACGTTTTAGGTTACAGGACAAGACCACAAACTTCACTTGAATAAAGAGAACAACTTAAATCTTGGACACTAAAGAGTTATTTATACAGTTCTTTGCCTGAGAAAGAAACAACATTTTCAACCCAGCTTTCAAATTTGATGAAGATTTCACCAAAAATACATGTTATAAGGCACCTACACACACGTACAAAATATATAAAAGTGGATGTGTGTATGTATGTAACCACTAATAGCATGAATCGTTTGACCAATCACCATGAAATTTGGCGTGTATATGTATATTTTTTATGAAGGTTTCATGCTATCCATTTTACTATGCAACATAACATTCACATGGTTTTTGTTGCTCACTTTTATTTTATGCAACACATTCATGACATTGGGTCATTCAACAATATACGAGAGGGGACCGGGTGACCTTAGATATGGCAAGCGACTGTGTGTGACAATAAACAATGCTGCTGGCAAAACATACAGGAGGTCCAAGGCTACAGGGCAACTAGATCAAACAGCATGATAACACTGTAGCTTGTAGAAGCTTTTCTGCTGTGTGCACATGGAAAGAACTTGAAGGAGGTTAAGTCACACTGGCTCCAGTATATGAGCAGCTAAGTCAGTTTTAGAGTTGAGTAACTGATAAAGTAGGGGTCAGTTTGAGTAGTTAAGTCGCTGTGTCCAGTTAGTTTTGGTTAGCAGACTGTCAGTGAGTACGTATGTGTTGTCGAGTGACTGAATCGTATTAGTAAACATATACGAGACAGTGAAACTGGAGAAAGACATTGAAAGATTATTGGAATAACTGTGAATTGTTGTTGTTTTCTAGTGCCTTGCATCTTGCAATGAAGCCATTAGCATTTGTGCTTTCCAATACTTTTGAACTGTAGTTTCTTCTGATCTTAATGCTTCACAGGTCTTCAAGTGGTCTTCGTTCATTTCTGCTGGATCGTTACACAGGACACATATCGGTGAGGATGAGATACCTATTCTGTAGAGATGACTTGCTAAGCAGTCGTGATTTGTCAATAGTCGGAAGGCTGCAACCGCTGTTTTCCTTGGTCTCTGGGGGATTATATCTGGATTGGAAAGTAGTGTAATCCATTTTTTATCTTTGGCATTTGTTTCTATTTCTTGTAGGTATGAATGAGAAAATTTTTTAATGATCAAGCGTTTTATTGAGGAATATGAGAAATTGAATTTAGACTTTTGTTTTATGGGGTAGTAAGGGGTAGTGATGCGCCTCCTATAGCCTCTCCTACCCAATTTTCATCCTCATCTTGCCCGTGGTGCACCCTGCTTTTAACAGATGAGGCTCTGGGGACCGAATCACAGCGGTATAACTGTTTCATCTAAAATGGAGGAAATGTCATTTACATATGTGCTGGCCTATCACAGCACAACAGCGTCCCTCAGAGGCACATGAGGGGAAGGTCGGTGGATCTAAATACCACCTATTTAGTCCTCCCGGCTAGGTCCGATGGACCCGTTGACCAACGATAGGTGTGGTCCCCCTTGCAAAATGGGGGTTTAAGTCGGGTGATGTAACTGCCACATTGTAAAACTGGTGCCCATTAAGAAAACAGTTACATGAAAGCCACATACATGAATATGAGTCCTAAAGATAAACATTCCGGAGTTAAAACTGTCCCCCAGTCGGATCTCTGGGTGGGGACATCTTTAGGCAAATTTCATCACAACGCCTCACCAATATGTGTCCTGTGTAACGATCCAGCAGAAATGAATGAAGACCACTTGAAGACCTGTGAAGCATTAAGATCAGAAGAAACTACAGTTCAAAAGTATTGGAAAGCACGAATGCTAATGGCTTCATTGCCAGATGCAAGGCACTAGAAAACAACAACTTTTGTTTTATTGTTGTGCCTTTCTTTGCAAGTGAGTCTGCAGCCTCATTTCCCATGACTCCTCAGTGTGCTGGAATACATTGGAAATGAACAGTCTTATTAACTTTTTGGAGTTGTGTTAACATTTTGTTGCATTCTCTAATTTTTGTTGACTTCGTTGTAGTATTAATAACTGTGAATTGTAATAGTAGAGAAGACTGTAAATTGCGTTAGCAACAAGAAGGAAATTACACATTTTTAGTAAAATTTAGAGGAATAAAAAGTATTAGAAAAAGTAAATTGACTTCACATTTCATCACTTTGTCATATGTTATTCGCTGCTCTTCCTTCAACATACAATTTCCTATATGTTTAAAATAGAAATGCAACGTATTGTATTCACGCTATTTTCTGTGCACTTTTGTTTTATGTAACAATTCACATGATATTCTCTACTCACTCTTCAACATATAATTCATACAATCTATATATACAAATGACCGTTGGTATGTATGAGGTTGATAAAACTCCAAAACCAGTTGACCAATCAAAAAATGTAAAACTGAGAGAAATTGAGGCAATGCTTTTACAATATTTTTAATACTTTGCAGCATTATTCAGAACTTTTCAGCACCATATCTGGATTCTCTG
Organism: Tenodera sinensis; assembly: GCA_030765045.1. Classification (NCBI taxonomy): domain Eukaryota; kingdom Metazoa; phylum Arthropoda; class Insecta; order Mantodea; family Mantidae; genus Tenodera; species Tenodera sinensis. The sequence goes on along the minus strand of CM060971.1, from coordinate 23,141,533 downwards.
TATCTTCCATCATGGCTTCTATTCTTGTTTTCGTTAAATTTTCTAGTATTTTTAGCAATTTCCTCCAATTCATGCAAAGTGTTTAGGCAGCGGTGTTGAAACCTGGTTCAGTATGTTGATTGCCATTACTGAAGGAGTCTTCAGCCCTAAACAGAGACTATTGACACCTACAAACAGATCCTGTACCAGACAACATTATTAAATACTTTGTTTCCATTTTGGATTTGTCCATGTAAACATTTTTTTTAAAAGATCTGGTTGGGATGAATGTCTCAAAAATGAACTAACACTTTGAATGGCTATAAAATCATTATTTATGAACAAGACAAGTTTAAACCCTTGCTTTACAGAAGAAAAGTGTAATTAAAGAATGATTACCCATAACATGCTCACTTTTTTGTTTTTCAGGTGTAACTAATGTAAGAGGAGATCAATTTAGCTTTGATGAGAGAAGATTTGTCCTTAAATGTTATTGGAAAACTGAAAACGTCATGAAAGTGCAGAGACGGTTCAGAAGGGAGTTTGATATACTGCTACTAATGCACTGGACCATTGCTTGCATCAGATATAAATTTGAAGCTGTTCACAATATCAACAAGAAACGTTCTGCACGACTATGGGCATCCACCAGCTCTGGGAAGTTAGAACAGGTCCAGGAAACACTAATTTAATCCCCATAAAGTGTGTGGAAAAAAATTGAAAGCAATCAAAATAAAACTAGATTTTTCAATTTTCATAGCTACATTGTCTCTTAATTTAACTATTTGTACAACTGGTTGTTCAAATTTTCTACAACAAAAGAGAAGAATACTTACACCTCGAAGTCGGCCAATAGTATAGGTTAATATACTGTCTTCATCATTATCATCATTGTCGTTTATGGGTTTAATGTGTACCACATCAGAGAATGTGACCCTTCTGATTCCTTTTGGTTTTGTTGCCGCTGATGTTGGTTTCTTTAAAAGTCCTGGACCACACTGGAAACAACAAAAACTCTATCTTTATTTCCAAGCACCAGGCACATTCACTTAGCTACACTGCTACAAACTGTTTTCTATTTACTTTATGTTAATCAAATAAACACTTACAAAAATGTTTGTTACAGGAACAAGAACAATAGTCAAGGGGTCACTACGTGGGTCAGTCGAATGAGAACAAGCGGCTGAGTGGAGTTGAGGGCCTGTCGACAATGAGCTCATTTGGACCCAAAGTCAAAACTTAAAATCTAAAATACAAACTCACCATGTTAAAATGTAAAATATAAAATGTTTAAATATTGTTGTTTTCTAGTGCCTTGCATCTGGCAATGAAGCCATTAGCAGTTTGTCACAATAGCTCAGTGGTTAGAGCGTCCGCCCGGCAAGCGGAAGGTCTGTGGTTCAAATCCCAGTTGTGGCATTGAATTTTTAAGTTCCAGTTCTACCTCTTAAACTTTGCCCACACACGGCTTGTGTGTTTAAAAAACACCAACAGTAAGTTTGTTGGCATAAATAAATAATAATTACCATGTGAAGGTTATTTAATCCTGGGATATAAAGTACTTGCAATAGTAAGTCACCATTGGGGTAATTGTCTCTGATGTGAGACTGCCTTTGTGGTTTACCAGGAGAAATACGAACTGGCTTGAGAATTTAATGCCATTCTGGCAGTTTGTCACAATAGCTCAGTGGTTAGAGCGTCCGCCCGGCAAGCGGAAGGTCTGTGGTTCAAATCCCAGTTGTGGCATTGAATTTTTAAGTTCCAGTTCTACCTCTTAAACTTTGCCCACACACGGCTTGTGTGTTTAAAAACACCAACAGTAAGTTTGTTGGCATAAATAAATAATAATTACCATGAACAACAATGTTTCATTTCACGAAAGTTTTAAGTTTTCCAAAACTGACACAAATAACAAGGAATATCTCTAAAATGGTTCACTCTACAAAAAAATTTAGACATAAATTGTGTTTTAGCAAGAACTACATTTTTTGTGTAAGATTTGGTCTATCTCTTATGGCTTTGCAAAAGTCATCTAGAGTAAGTAGGACTATCTGGGCTATAGTCACAAAATTCAAGAAATACATTTCATTTGTCATAAAAATATCTCTAACATATGGCTTTTAATGAAAGTTGATAGCCATTTTCAAGGAAATCAAAAGTTTTGAAACATTTTCCATGTAAAGGGTAGTTTAGGGTGGGGCTATTTTCTTCAAAATCTTTGTGTCACATCCTTGAAATACATTAACCTTAAATACCAACTTTTGGTTTTTGATTTATGGTGTCCACAGACCGATACATACAGACACACACAGATCTTTTTCTACAGACTTTTTTTTACTATTCAGGGGGTCTCAAAACATATTTCCGGTGAAATCTCAGCATCAAATTTTTTGAGTGGAATACAATACACTTCCTCTACTTTGCTCTATGCAGTAGAGAAAGTAAAAAAGCTGCCTAAAGGAAAATAAAAGTTAAACTTGTTTAGCAAAGGCAATTTGAGCAACAAATTGCAGTCTTGCCTACAGATACCAAATGGGAACGAGGCAGATAATATAACAAGCATGATGCAGAAGTTGGTTACACTGGTATGTGGGAATCAAGACATTAAACTTGTCCAGCATTGCTGTAGAGGCCAGGAAAGTGTCAGGAGGTGAACATGCGTTGTGTATGTGTTACAGTAGAGTACACTTGTCCAGCATTGCTGTAGAGGCCAGGAAAGTGTCAGGAGGTGAACATGTGTTGTGTATGTGTTACAGTAGAGTACACTTGTCCAGCATTGCTGTAGAGGACAGGAAAGTGTCAGGAGGTGAGCATGTGTTGTGTATGTGTTACAGTAGAGTACACTTGTCCAGCATTGCTGTAGAGGCCAGGAAAGTGTCAGGAGGTGAACATGTGTTGTGTATGTGTTACAGTAGAGTACACTTGTCCAGCATTGCTGTAGAGGCCAGGAAAGTGTCAGGAGTTGAACATGTGTTGTGTATGTGTTACAGTAGAGTACACTTGTCCAGCATTGCTGTAGAGGCCAGGAAAGAGTCAGGAGGTGAACATGTGCTGTGTATGTGTTACAGTAGAGTACACTTGTCCAGCATTGCTGTAGAGGCCAGGAAAGAGTCAGGAGGTGAACATGTGTTGTGTATGTGTTACAGTAGAGTACACTTGTCCAGCATTGCTGTAGAGGCCAGGAAAGTGTCAGGAGTTGAACATGTGTTGTGTATGTGTTACAGTAGAGTACACTTGTCCAGCATTGCTGTAGAGGCCAGGAAAGAGTCAGGAGGTGAACATGTGTTGTGTATGTGTTACAGTAGAGTACACTTGTCCAGCATTGCTGTAGAGGCCAGGAAAGTGTCAGGAGGTGAACATGTGCTGTGTATGTGTTACAGTAAGGTACACTTGTCCAGCATTGCTGTAGAGGACAGGAAAGTGTCAGTAGGTGAACATGTGTTGTGTATGTGTTACAGTAAGGTACACTTGTCCAGCATTGCTGTAGAGGCCAGGAAAGTGTCAGTAGGTGAACATGTGTTGTGTATGTGTTACAGTAAGGTACACTTGTCCAGCATTGCTGTAGAGGACAGGAAAGTGTCAGGAGGTGAACATGTGTTGTGTATGTGTTACAGTAAGGTACACTTGTCCAGCATTGCTGTAGAGGCCAGGAAAGTGTCAGTAGGTGAACATGTGTTGTGTATGTGTTACAGTAAGGTACACTTGTCCAGCATTGCTGTAGAGGCCAGGAAAGTGTCAGTAGGTGAACATGTGTTGTGTATGTGTTACAGTAAGGTACACTTGTCCAGCATTGCTGTAGAGGACAGGAAAGTGTCAGTAGGTGAACATGTGTTGTGTATGTGTTACAGTAAGGTACACTTGTCCAGCATTGCTGTAGAGGACAGGAAAGTGTCAGGAGGTGAACATGCGTTGTGTATGTGTTACAGTAAGGTACACTTGTCCAGCATTGCTGTAGAGGCCAGGAAAGTGTCAGGAGGTGAACATGTGTTGTGTATGTGTTACAGTAAGGTACACTTGTCCAGCATTGCTGTAGAGGACAGGAAAGTGTCAGGAGGTGAACATGTGTTGCAGTAAGGTACACTTGTCCAGCATTGCTGTAGAGGACAGGAAAGTGTCAGGAGGTGAACATGTGTTGTGTATGTGTTACAGTAGAGTACACTTGTCCAGCATTGCTGTAGAGGCCAGGAAAGTGTCAGGAGGTGAACATGTGTTGTGTATGTGTTACAGTAAGGTACACTTGTCCAGCATTGTGGTAGAGGCCAGGAAAGTGTCAGGAGGTGAACATGTGTTGTGTATGTGTTACAGTAAGGTACACTTGTCCAGCATTGCTGTAGAGGCCAGGAAAGTGTCAGGAGGTGAACATGTGTTGTGTATGTGTTACAGGAAGGTACACTTGTCCAGCATTGCTGTAGAGGCCAGGAAAGTGTCAGGAGGTGAACATGCGTTGCAGTAGAGTACGCTTGTCCAGCATTGCGGTAGAGGCCAGGAAAGTGTCAGGAGGTGAACATGCGTTGCAGTAGAGTAAACAATTTGGAGAAAATTGGAATACATGTAACAAAATGCCACTTCTGACACCAAAGTGACAAAGGACAACAACAGTCCAGTCTAATTACTTTTTTCTTTCTCTAGCTGACTACACTTCACTTAAGTAGGACTTACACCCCCTAAGACTTACAAGCCAGAGTGAGGACCTGGAAGCGGGTGATCAGCCAAGCACCAGGTATGATAGTGAGGAAGAGAATGATAAATGCTGTTGTTGTTAGCTAATGCTGGATTTCTGACAATGAAGTCATTAATCCTCTTGCTCTCCAATATTTTTCACTGATGATATTGAAGAGAGCAATAGCAGTAATAGTAACCGCTTTTTACAGAGCACCATATTTTTATGTTTTGGCAGTCACATCGCTCTCTCACAACCCCCAGAATGTCTGGAGGACCACACCTGTCGTTGGTTTACGGGTCTCGCCGACCTGACTGGGAGAATTATCAAAATAAATTCACAGACCATATCCTCTGATCACCAATCAGTGGACATATTACATGCCATGACAGGTCAGCATGTTAGGGGTTAAGATTTTATAGAGAAATTAGAGAAATGGAGAGAATGGAAAAATAAAGACTCCCTAGCCCTCAGGAACCCTAATAACATCGGGGTCGGAAGAGAACAAGAGATGACCAAGGTAAGATCAGATAGAAAAGCTACAGTGAGGAGCAAAACACCAGTAAGTGGAAGTAATGTTCTGCTCAGCTTGGGTACCTTGTGGTCGCTATTCACATATCCCCTAGACGGAGACCCCTGAGTCAAAAATGATAAATGCAGGCAAAAACAATGATTAGAAAGGTGATAATGGAGCAATTAGTGGAATAAGTGGCAGGGGAAACTGGAGGACCCAGAGAAAACCCACCTGACGCTGTTTCTTCCACTACAAATTCCACATGCATGTCCCTGGGATCGAACCCAGGCCACCTAGGTGGTAGGCAAATGGTCTAACCACTCGGCCACAGTGCCACCTACATTTTTCTCACTCCATTTTATTCTAACTGAATGCACAACACAGTTCCCTTTTGCTGACATTAACAGTCTTCAGTCCTTCATGGATTTACAACTCATGTTTCTTCTCATAGCTCTGTCTCACTTCTGTCTTTCTTCACTTTGTCTCTGAAACAGTTGACTAATGATACAATCACTCAACACTCATTAACTTCATTATCTTCCTTTTGACGTAAGTGTACACACACTGACTAAGAACTGCTTGCAGCAATGACTTGCATCTGTAACTACTTGTCTAGTTGGCTCACCTTCTTGTATAGCAAGGATAACGTAACTAGGACCTTTCCTGAACTTCAGCTTTTCTGGAACTTCTACAAATACGTCAGCTGCCAGATGCCTCTCGAATAAACTCAAAAACCCCTTTTGGTTCTGCAACTCTGATTGTTGTCACGTGTTTGCTGTGGGGCAATTTGACCTTGAACACCTTTGATATGCACAGTGCCTGGTATTGTAGAGTGACATAGCTTGACGCTATCTGTCCTTTGTTAATTGCTGGGGCTGGCATCACAATATGCTTAAATGGGAGCGTTCATCATCAAAGAGAAGGCTTTCTGGACTCCAGGAACAGGAAAGAAACTTGGCCAGGTTTTCACTTTCTGTTGCTATTACCAGGCACAGCATGTTAGATTCATATTGTAAGTATTAGACTTTTCACTGTAGAAATTATTCATCTGTCTGGGTGGCTCAGTTGGTTAGATGCTAGCCTACTGATCCCAAGGTCATGGGTTCAAATCTGGTCAAGACCCGATGGTTTTTAAGTGTGCTTAAAAATGACAGCTCCATGTCAGTAGATTTACTGGCATGTAAAACAGCTCCTGCAGGATGAAATTCCAGCACACTGGCGATACTGATGTGATCCTGGCAATTCAAGGCGTCAAACAACACAATATTTTAAAATTTTTTTTATTGATTTTGCCTGTTTCATATCATCCTCTTCCTCACTATCATATCTGGTGCTTTGCTGACCACCTCCTTCCAGGTCTTCACTCTGTCTGGTCCATAGGTTCCTGTGCTCCTAGTCACTGGCCTGTAAGTCATAGGGGTGTATGGGGAGGGTAATGAGGTAAAGAAGAAGGAAAAAAAATCATTAACACCATTTGGTTCCACGTTTGAATTGCACTGATTGGACAGTGGTGAAATTGTTCCCATCCAAAAGATGTGATCAAATCCTTAGTTTGCCTGTGTGTGGCCGGGCATTGTCATTTGTTGTTGTCCCTTAAACCTCACACAATTGCCGAATGAGTGTTTGTTGGCGTAAGTTTTCTCATATTCAAAAAACACATCATGACTTCAGTTGGCGGGTAGCTCGCTTGTATTGAATATTCCCAAATGCTCTAACAACAGGTAAACACAAAGTGACAATTGCTCACAACTGAGTCTGTGAGCAAGTGATCAAGCATGCTCAAAATGGTGGCAACATATTTAAACGGTACTTACTTTATAAACAGCTCATAGCCTGAAAAGCTGTCTGCCTACTGTACCACCCTCCTCCTTCCCTAGTGACTATACAAAACTGTTTTACACTGGCTGTATGCAGGATAAGCTTGGAAAGGTAGAATTTCACTGAAAAATTCAAGGTCATCACCGTTAATGAAGTTTTCTATTGGGAAAGGGTACCAGGTCATGCTGCTGTTGTGGCTTTGCTCTGTCTGCAGTATTGAGTTGACGGTGGTGTGTTTCCAGGCATACATTATCCATGAACTTTACAATAAACTTCAAGTCACAGGAAATGTTCAGGCTAAGAAATCTAACAGAGAGCATTTGGTTCTTGCTGAAGAAACAGATGACATCGTTTGGAGAATTCCCCCCAAAAATCGCTTAGGCATCTTTCACAAAGGTAGACATTTCTTACGGCTCTGTGCGAAGTTACTAAACTGATAAAGTTAAAACCATATAAAATAACTGTGGCAGAACCAGGTGATCCTGTAATTAGGCACACTTTTGTGAGTGGACTCTCAGTAGTGTATACAATGACGAAAAAGATCTACACTTAATACTTTTCACAGACCAGACTTGGTTCCACCCTCATAGATGTGTGTATACAAAAGAATTATTTATTGGAGCTCTGAGAAACCTAATATTGTTCATAAAGTACTCCTTCATTGCTGCATGATGCCTCATTAGTGGAGAAAGAGTTACAGGGCCAATTTCTTTCGAGTCAACACTTGACGCCCATACATACATATGTGAATACAATATAACCCCCCCATTTTTTTAGAGAATTAACAGGCAGGGAAGATGATTTTGACATTTTCAACAAGACTCTGCAATAGCTAATATGCCTAATCTTTCTATGAGAACAATTGAAAGTGTTTCAGGACAGAATTAATCAAGATTTGTGGTCCCCTCGGTCCCCCTATGTAATCACCTGTGATTTCTATCTCTGGGGTAACTTAAAATGTAAAGTGTACGAGACAAACCCACACACCCTGGAAGAATTAAAAGAAAATATGCTCCAGGAAATTGCCACCATTTCTCAATGTGAACTATGGCAAGTGATGGATAGTTTCCTAAAGGGGTGTTAAAAATGTATGGACGACAGTGGCCAGTTTCTGCACCTTGTTTCATAAAGCTGACAAGTAAAGCCTCTGAAGTAGTTTTAAAAATGTTGTGTGGTTTCATGTGCACCTTTCCACAATAGCGGCAAGTGGCAATGAGTGCTGACAGGCAAAACATTGTGCAGCCAGAATGGAGGTGTTTTGCTCTCCCTGCACAATTCCACAACAGCGGCAAGTGGCAATGAGTGCTGACAGGCAAAACATTGTGCAGCCAGAATGGAGGTGTTTTGCTCTCCCTGCACAATTCCACAACAGCAGCAAGTGGCAATGAGTGCTGACAGGCAAAACATTGTGCAGCCAGAATGGAGGTGTTTTGCTCTCCCTGCACAATTCCACAACAGCAGCAAGTGGCAATGAGTGCTGACAGGCAAAACATTGTGCAGCCAGAATGGAGGTGTTTTGCTCTCCCTGCACAATTCCACAACAGCAGCAAGTGGCAATGAGTGCTGACAGGCAAAACATTGTGCAGCCAGAATGGAGGTGTTTTGCTCTCCCTGCACAATTCCACAACAGCGGCAAGTGGCAATGAGTGCTGACAGGCAAAACATTGTGCAGCCAGAATGGAGGTGTTTTGCTCTCCCTGCACAATTCCAAGCTACATATGCCTCGTTTAGAAGAACAATTGATTGGCTTAATAGTTGGTTAAGCTCTGAATCCCAGAATGTACAACATTCCAAGTCTCCATTGGCGTATATTATCATATGCACATGCACGTGCACACACAGTATCCTAAACTGGTGTATAGATATGTAGGCTCTGAAGTTTCACAGCGATGGTTATTAATAAGAGCTTCCCTGGCTACCAACCCTTGCAATGTCGATTAAGTTGCTTGAACTTTCAGTCATCTTCACTTGTGGCCTTCTTCAGGAAAGTGATGCATTTTCCCCTGCCCAGGCAGTGTATATATTCTCTGGGCAGAGGGGCAGGGCTGCATGACGCCATCCAATGGGGAACTGGTGCTCTCTGATTAGGCCAGCGGAGAAGTGCTGGTAATTTATAAGCTATTTTCCCCAGTTCTCCGAGGTTTGAGAACCATTATCCACGCTGTGCTCAGTCCTAGACCATTGTCTATTAAAACTTAACTTGCTTCTTTAATAAGCCTGTCATAATATCGGTCACTACAGTGAAAAACCGTGGTCTCATCAAATAAAATCCTGTGCTCACTATCCAAGCTGTGCTGGGCCACTGCTGACTTCCGTCTGAAAGGCCAGAGCAAAGACGGCTGAAAGCTCACACAACTTTGGCATGTTCAATCTGATCTCTCATTTCCTCCAGTATTTGTGGCATACACTGTGTTTTCTCTAAAGGTAGAAGTCTAGACGGGTTAAACCTAGCACTTCCCTTTTGTACTATCCATCACACTGAATGTGTGATCAAGAAAATTTCTCATGATATGGAAGTGAGCTGGAGCCCCATCTTGTTGGAAGTAAACCTCATTTTCATACTCAAAGAGTTCATTAAGGTGTGGAATCATGATTTCCAAAATTTGCAGGTAAGTCTGAATTGACACTCTCTTCAAAGTATGGCCCAATTACTTGTATTACTCCTGGAAGATTGATAGCATTTTCTTCAAGGATGTGTGCAGGTTCAAATCTGGCCCCGATCGATGGTTTTTAAGTGTGTTTAAAAATGACAGTTCCATGTCAGATTCACTGGCAGGCAAAAGAACTCCTACAGGACGAAATTTCGCCACACCAGCAATGCTGATGTGATTCTGGCAATTGACAGCAACTTTAAATAAACTAATTTTATTTTTTTCAAAGATGTGTGGGTTTTCCTTAACTCAGTACACACTCTTATTGTACAGATTAATTGTGCCATTAAGTTTCAATGTTGCTTCTTTTGATCAAACAACTGAGTCTTGAAAATCTTCCATTTCATCACAGTTACTCAGAAATCATTCACCAAATTGCAATCTCCTATCTTGGTCGTCCTCATTTAATGTATAAAAAAATGTCCGAATCTAAGGCTTAGGTTTTTGACCTTACACAGTTGAGGAGCACTGGTTTTCGTGATAGCAATCTATAGAGAACATGTCACTGACTTTTTTAGCGGTCATACAAAAAACCTCCATGACTGCATCAGTACTCATCAGAGGAACTTCCCTTCCTTTCAACACACTTTGTACCACTCCATCAACTTCAAACTTGTCTTGCATTCTTATTATTGTTAACCTTGGTGGTGGTGGTGGCGGCAGCAGCAGTGGTGATGGTGGCAGTGGTGGTGGTGACAGCAGCGGCAGTGGTGGCAGTGGTGGTAGCGGCAGTGGTGGTGGCAGTGATGGTGGTGGTGGCAGTGATGGTGGTGGTGGCAGTGGTGGTGGTGGCAGCGGCAGTGGTGATGGTGGCAGTGATGGTGGTGGTGGTGGCAGCGGCAGTGGTGATGATGGTGGTGGCAGCAGCAGTAGTGGTGGTGGCAGTGGTGGTGGTGGCAGTGGCAGTGGTGGCAGCGGCAGTGGTGATGGTGGCAGTGATGGTGGTGGTGGTGGCAGCAGCAGTGGTGGTGGCAGTGGTGATGATGGTGGTGGCAGCAGCAGTAGTGGTGGTGGCAGTGGTGGTGGTGGCAGCGGCAGTGATGGTGGTGGTGATGGTGGTGGTGGCAGTGGTGGTGGTGGCAGTGGCAGTGGTGGTGATGGTGGTGGCAGCGGCAGTAGTGGTGGTGATGGTGGTGGCAGTGGTGGTGGTGGTGGCAGTGGTGGTGGCAGCGGCAGTGGTGGTGGTGGTGGTGATGGTGGTGGTGGTGGCAGTGGTGGTGGTGATGGTGGTGGCAGTGGTGGTGATGGTGGTGGCAGTGGTGGTGATGGTGGTGGCAGTGGTGGTGATGGTGGTGGCAGTGGTGGTGGTGGTGGCAGTGGTGGTGGTGGCAGTGGTGGTGGCAGCGGCAGTGGTGGTGGTGGTGGTGATGGTGGTGGTGGTGGCAGTGGTGGTGGTGATGGTGGTGGCAGTGGTGGTGATGGTGGTGGCAGTGGTGGTGATGGTGGTGGTGGTGGCAGTGGTGGTGGTGATGGTGGTGGCGGTGGTGGTGGTGGTGATGGTGTCCCAAATTCAACCCTCAAATGTCATTCAACTTTCGCTTTCCAATAGCACTTCAGTAACCACTTACTTTCATCTAACGAAATTCTCACCATGTCTGTTTATAAACACATATAGAACAATGAACATATTGCTGCTAAGCTTTCTGAAGCCTTCTGAATCCTACACATCATCTCCTTTCATTGCTGAAAAATAATGCTTCAAAGTGTCTGGAGAGATTTCAATGAATATATGTTACATAGAAGACTTCAAAGCAAATATTAATATTAGAAGACTGCCTTCGTAGCGCACTTGCCTATGGTGTGTGTGGAGGACCCGCGTTTGATCCCCGGTACCAGCATAGGGATTTTATCCCCTCTGGGAGATCTAGCATGGGGTGCACTCAGCCTCGCTAGTCCTGGGGGACCAATTGAGGAGCTACTTGATGGAAAAGCAGCGGCCCCAGGACATGAAGTCCGCATAACTGGCTGGGAGGGATCAGGACGCTGACCACGTACCACCCCCAGTACTGCACCCCACCAATAACACCCGTAGTGGGTCGAGGTGGGGGACGCAGCAGCTGGGTGGTAAGGCGTGGCTCTTCATGGGCTGTAGTGCAGGGGCTATTAATATTAGAAGGAATCCTTAAGTCAGGCAATTGTTCATGTCAGCTTAATTTTATGAACTGAATGTTACTTGTTATTGGATCTACTCTTAATTTGTAGAAATGACAATTATTGATAACCTTGTCTCAATATTCAATTATGTTTACATAATTAATAATTATTTTGCATCATACTACGTTAGGAGTTTTGAAATATAAATTGATGTTATTTTCCTGGCATGACTAAAGCAACCATTAAATAGTACAATATACCCACGTATGACGTCACTGCAATGGTTCTGATGAAGTAGGAGGGGTATTGTCAAGGAAGACAAGGTAAGAGATATTGCCATGGTATTGCCAGACACTTCTTGGTCAACGCATTTATATAAGACACTAGCCATTCTTCGGCAATCTTCTGATGCGAGTTACATGATTCCGGACATGCCAATTAGCGGGAAATGTACTGTCTGATATGACACTACGTTGGAGGAAGCTAAAAGAAAAAAGAATTAGTGCAAAATGTTCAAGAAAGTGCTATATCATAACTACGTAATAACTGTGTTAATAAAAAGTGTGCAATAAAATAACTCCATAAATTTAACTGGAGTTCAGTATGTATTCATTTATTGTATTTTATTTACTTTAATTTTATTTTAGTAACTTATGAACATAACAGGCTTACAAGCTCAATTACAATGTTCATCATACATAATAGTGTTTACATCCAGTAATATTTATACACAAATAAAACACAAGAAAAACATAAATGAACACAAAGTAATACAGAAAGAGAAAAATAAGGAATAGAAACAATTACAAAAGAAAAGTGAAAGTGACATGGTAAGTGACTGTTACAGTAATGCACTACCAGTTTTAGTAATTTACTGATCTACAAACAGGTAGTTAGCAGTTATGGAATTTTTTAATTGGGTTTCAGACATGTTGAAAATATCTACGAGGGGGTGTAAAAAAATAACCAAAATTGGTTTCTCACTAAAAGCTCACCTTTATTCAAATTCCGTTACACACCTTCAAAGTATTCTCCCTCGGACACAATACGACTCCAGAGTTCAGTCCAATGTTCAAAACACTCCCTGAAGCCCCTTTTTGACAGTCCCTTATTGTTGAGCTCTCTATCACTCAGAAAATGATGACCCCGAAGCTCTCTTTTTACTGCAGGAAATAGGTGGAAGTCACACGGGGCTAGGTCCGGTGAATAAGGTGGATGTGGCATCACCTCAATGCCTAATTCAGCGATTGTTTCCTGAGTCTTGATGGCGCGATGAGCGGGGGCATTATCCTGATGAAGGATCCATCCCATTTGAGCAAGATTTGGTTATTTGGTTGTTTTGTTGCAATTTTCCTCCTTAATGGCCCCTTCAGCACCTCACAATAGTAATTTGCAGTAACAGTACATTGTTTATCCACCACATGATCGTAAACAATGCCTTGCTTATCGAAAAAGGCAAGATGCATCACTTTTCCTGCACTTGGTTGAACTTTCACCTTTTTGGGTCTTGGACTTAAAGGATGTTTCCATTGAGCACTTTCCTGCTTTGTCTCTGGATTAAAATGACAAAACCAGGATTTGTTGCATGTGATGAATTTGTCTAAAAAATCTGGTTCTTGCTGAAGCCTTTCCTTCCATTGTTGACAGGCCATCACACAGTGAGCCTTCTGTTTGTCACTGATCACACGAGGCACCCACTTTGCTGCAAGTTTTCTATACACCAAAACATTTCGTACAATGTCTTCAGCTGATCCAGAGGATATACTCATAATCTCGGCAATCTTTGTCAACGACAAATGACGGTCTTTCTGTAACATGACATCATTTGTGTTGACGTTGATGTCTGCTTTCGAAGTTGACAATCTTCCAGGATGTGGAGCATTCTCAAGGTCATTTTGACTCTCTTGAAATTGTTTATACCATTCAAACACTTGAGTTTTCCCCATGGCTTGCTGCAACATTTCCAATGTTTGTGATGCAGTTTTGTCAAGAAGAATGCAAAATCTAATTGATGCGTGCTGCTGCAACTTGAGATGCATGTTGAGTACAGTAAACACGGCCTCACACTTCTCCTGCTACCCTCCAATGAAGCACAGACATTTTAGTGATTTTGATACAATTAATTCAATGTATCTGCTGAGTGTGATTGGTTATAAAATGTACACCTGGATCTTTATTTTCAACCACTTCAATGAGTGGTGTTCTATTGATATTATAAACATATTTAATGGGATTTCAGCTTACAGTGAAGGACATTTTTACACACTTACAAATATTAAACCAGTTTGAGAGGTAGAACTGGAACTTAAAAATTCAATGCCACAACTGGGATTTGAACCACAGACCTTCCGCTTACCAGGCGGCTGCTCTACCACTGAGCTATTGTGACAAACTGCCAGAATGGCATTAAATTCTCATACCAGTTCGTATTTCTCCTGGCAATAGCTCAGTGGTAGAGCGTCCGCCCGGTAAGTGGAAGGTCTGTGGTTCAAATCCCAGTTGTGGCATTGAATTTTTAAGTTCCAGTTCTACCTCTCAAACTTTGTCCACACACGGCTTGTGTGTTTAAAAACAACAACAGTAAGTTTGTTGGCATAAATAAATAATAATTAAACCAGTTTGTTTTTTTTTGCTCCATGCATATAAAGAATCAAGGTCCTGTTGAAGCTCTATGCAGTCTTTTTAACATTATTGTTACTTTTCTATAGTTAATTTAATTTAATATTGAAAACCATAAAAAACATATACATGTTGTGGTTGTGTCACTAAAAAAACTACTTACAAAATATAGTACTTACATACATAATATTCACAGGCACAATCTATCTACAAACCCTCATCTAAAACTCAAGCTCAAAATCCTCCAGACTACAAAGGACACCTTGTACCAGATACTGTTTCACCGCTTACATCCTTAGATCTGCATTTACCTCAACAATGCAAAAACTCATCAGCAGTTTAACATCATCAGCAAACATTAACATTTATAAAACACTAAAATAATAAAGGTCCTAAGTTAGAAACTTGGTGAATCCCTGAATTAACATTAAATTGGTATGACTTGCAATGCTTCTGATAGACTACCTGCAATCAGTCTTTTAAATATGATCAAAATATTTTCATTAATGGAAAAGCCAAATTTGAACTTAGATAACTCAGAAAGTAAACAGTCATGATCAACTTTATCAACAGCTTTTTGAAAATCTGTGTACACACATACTTGTTTAACTGGTCTAGCTCTAATGATATACATATATTCAGTAAAGTTAAAAAGATTTGTAACAATTATCTTTTAGGTATGAAACCATGTTGTAGTGGTGACTTCAATAACTGTATATGGTTAAATATATCTGTATACATGTTTTCAATAATTTCTGCTGGTGTAGACAAAACAACAATAGGCCTATAGTTGTTTATTAGTTTAAAATTTCCAGATATTTAGAATTGGGAATTACTTTAGTTTCCATACATTGGGGAAAAATTCCTTGTTGTAGAATTTGGTTATAAATTTAAGTTAGAGGGTATAGTAACAATTGTCCACATCCTTTAAAAACATGAGTTGGTATTCCATCAGGACCTGCAGACCTTTCATTCTTAAGACATTTTATTGCAAGTTTGACTTCATTTTCACTTACTGTGTTTATGTTAAGGGAGTCTAAAATGTTGATACCATTATCAACCTTACAAGTGTGTTTTGAAGTACTACTTGAATAAACCAATTTAAAGTAATTAGCATATCCATTGGCAATTTTAGTAGGCATTTTTAATATTCTACCATTATATTCCATCTCCACGTATGTATCAAGTTGTTTCCGTTTATTTTTAATAAACTGCAAAAAGGCTGGTATTATGTAACATTTTATCTTCAACTTGTTCAATATAATGTGTAAAGGCTATCTTAATCTGACTTTTTAACAATTTATAGATATGTTTATAAAACCACAAATAATATTCTGATTCATTTTTATGTTTATAGTACTATTCTTTTAATTGTATGTTTCTTTATTATTTCTTTAGTGAACCAAAAAGGATACTTAAGTAAATATTGTTTTCTTTTTGGCACACATCTGTCAAGTATTGAGTAAATTTTGTCACAGAAAATAGTCACTGAACAATTAACATCTTGAGATGATTTATGTGATTTCATGTACAGTCTCTAAGCAGTTCAAACATCTTGTTAAAATCAGCTTTGCAAAAATTGTAGGTACATGTTGCTATATTATTTTTTACAACTTTCTCAATTGAAGAGAACAATAGGACATGATTGTCTGGCAAAACATTTAAACAGAATTGGGATATATTCTTCACCACTCTGTCCTCTGTGTGATCTGCAAGAGGAAATGGACCGAGACCACCTTCAAATATGCCCAGCCACTTCTAGTGCCCCATCCATCAATGAAAAATATTCGAGAGCAAGAAGATTAACGACTTCATTGTCAGAAATACAGCATTAGCTAACAACAATTTTGTTAATTTTAAATGTTAAATTTACAGCAGAATGGTATAAGTCTAGAGGTACCAAAGAATTAATATCTTTAATATTAACTGTTGTAATGTTAGTTAAAACTAAATCAAGCGTCCTGCCACTTGCATTTCTACTTTCTCTACTGGTAAGTAGGGGAGGTATTGTGTTCCACCCAAAAGTTCCAATGTCAACATTTCACCAGAAATATATGTTCAAGACCCCCTGGGTAAAAAAAAAAAACATTTTTAGAAAAAGGTTCGGGTGTGTACGTGTGTGTGTGTGTCTGTCAGTCTGTGGACAGCATAACTCAAAAACGAAGTCAGTTAAAAACCAAAGTTGGTATTTAAGTTTAATGTCTTTCAAGAATGCGACATGAAGATTTTGAAGATAAAAGCCCCTCCCTAAACTACCCTTTACATAGATGACTTTTCAAAAATTTTGATTTTCCTCAAAATGGCTCTAACGATTTTGATTAAAATGTTCTAGATATTTATATGACAAATAAAATGTATATTTTGAATTTTCTGGCTATAGCCATGTAGTCCTCTTTACTCTGGATGACTTTTGAATAACTTGTAAACCATAAGAGATAGACAAAATCTTACTGTACAAAAAATGTAGATCTTCCTAAAACACAATTTATGTCTAAATAAATGGTTTTGTAGAGTGAACCACTTCAGAAATATCCCTTGTTAGTTGAGTGAGTTTCGAAAAACAAAACTTTCATGAAACGGAAGATCATTGTTCATTATTTCATATGTTAAGCATGCAAAGAGAACAGGATCTCAAAGCTTTAAAATATTTGACTATCGCACAAAGCCTACTGTATTCTAATATTCCCCTTGTACCTACAAGGAAATAAGCAATAAGATAATTTCTGCAAATGTTTATCTCAACCAACACGAAGAAGATATAGGAATAAGAGTTTGTAAGAATGGTTAGGACAAGAGTGGATAAAGTCATGTGACTGCAACACATGATTTTTTTTATGTTGTTTACGGACTGCATATTAGTATAGTATATTGTAAAGTAATTTTGCTTTATTACTAGTTTTAGTTAAATCATAAGTAGAGTCAGATATTTCACATATATTAAAGTCACCTGTAATAATTACACGAGAGCTAAAGATGTCAAAACTTTGTTCTATCTGATCAAAATATTCATTAAATGAATTTACATCAGTAATTGGAGGAAAATAAATCATATTTATAATAAATTTAGTGCCATGTAATAAAATTTTATCCAAATGCATTTGTTGTTATGAGGGCCATCCAATAAATAAGTTTCCCTGTTTTTCTCTGCAAATTACAAGTTTTAAAATCAAGTTGGTACTGTAGAAATTTGCTGGGGTATGGTGGCTGCACCTGACCTTCAACAGCATGTGCTTGCTCCACGTTCGTCAGTACGGTGCCAGCTGCTGTGGAGCTACCACTTGAAAGTATGTCCGTTTGCAAACTCTGTTCTGCTATTTGCTTTATGTGTTTATGGTGAAGGATGCATGAGGTTTGTCGCTGGCATTCATGGTTCCTGGAAGGATGGCAAAATGTGCATGTGAAGAGTGCAGAAGCAGGCCCATTAACGCTGCAGGCAATGCCACCACTGTTACAATTCAGAAATTGGTGGACGAAGACCAACCCATCAGCATTGGTGAGATAATGAATCAACTGCCTTCTGGTATGGAAATTGGATACTCCTCGATTGCGACGACGTGTTGCAGTATTGAAAAGTCTGTACAAGATGGGTTCCATGTTTGCTGCAGAACTTGAAATGAGACCTTTTTCCCCATCCATCTTATTCTCTAGATCTTGCTCCGAGTGATTTCCATCTCTTTTCACACCTTGGAGGCACGTGGTTTGTAACTGATGAAGAGGTGGACTGCTGGCTACGGAAATAGGACCTGACGTGGTACGATGAAGGTATCAAAAGTATCCAAAAGTGTTTGGACAGAAATGGTGACTATGTGGAGAAGTAGTGTAAGAGTTGTAGAATGAAAATAAAATATTTCACAAATGTAAATAACCCACTTCCATTTTTTGTAAAATAGAGAAACTTATTTATTGGATGGTCCTCGTAGCATCAAGAGAAGAAATATTTTCTGGATTAAGTGTTGATTTAATCGCTATTAACACTCCTCCACCAGGGTTTTGTAAATTTTGGACTTTCCAGAATACAGTATACTGTTGTCATATATGAATACCGTCTAGTAACCAAGATTCAGTTATGCTAATTACATCATGATTTGAAGAAATAATACTAGTGTAAAATTCGAGAGTTTTTGTTCATAGTCCTCTGACATTTTGATAGTAAATATCTAATAACTTTGTTTTACTTATTAATATAAGAGTAAAAGTCTTACTTTAATTGGATTCAATAAATTTCTTGAAATCTTTCGTAGTTATGTTGATGACTGGCAAAGTCTTTGCTCAGGAATATTTTTCTATTTCTTGTCCATAGACACTTTATGTTGGCAGACCTCCGAAGTTGTCTGCATTTGGCAAATAGATGTCTTTGAGCTGGGCACTTTCGTAGATGTAGACAGGATTGCAGAACATAAACCCTAGGTTCAGATTCCGTGTTGTCTTCTTTAGTTAATTTTCTACAGAATTTTACAGTATATGCTTTATTCTGTCGCTCATTGCTCATCGCCCAACGTGCATTTAAACTGCACCAACTTAATGGATTAGATTTCCTTAGGTAAAACAGAAACACACACTAAAAAATATATTAAGAAGTTAAGCACTCTTTAAAAGGGGAAGTTTTAAATTACAGAATTTACCTTGTTCCATACTCAGACAAGTTTTGAAAGTAAGGAATGAACTTATTTGATAGACATATCAAAGATACAAATTGACAAATGAAGACTGGACATCAATAATGGGCTAAGTGCCAAAAAGTTGATTTTGAGATATTCAATGTTTTGTGCTTTGTCAAAAGAATCTCAATATGAAAACCTGAACCAAATTGTTTAGTTATTATCTAGGCTAACAGTTATATTAGTATTACAAAAGTTTTCTAAATTACCTCCTCCTTATGAGTGAAAAAAAAATTTTAGTCAGAAAAATGAAGAACGCGGTAAGTGCCATGTATTTATCTGCAAAAATGAGGTAAGTGCCAATGAAAGACATCACAAAGTTTGCTGGTAATTTTATCTGTTTATTACTGTAACACGACAAGAAGAAACATTATATACATACATTGTCATGTATTTAATAATTCTGAATTTTTTTTTTACTTTTAAAGAATACAAAGCTCTTTTATTTGATTAATTCTTCAAAGAACACTTGATTTTCTTCTTTCATATACAGCAGCATTTGTCGCAGATCTCTCTTCTTCTCAGCTGACAAGTGGTTTTGACACGGTTGTGATGGTATAACCAAGTCCTTGATTATATTACTGGTAATCCCTTTCTTGAGAGCTTTGAAGGTGCTCCATGCTTCAATTTCGTTAAACATTGTTCTCGTCTTGGCGACTCCGGGTGCGGCCTTTTCAACTCTAATCCAGCTGCATTTGGAAATATTTAGTTTTGTCGTGTTGATGTATGATTCGGTTGCTTGTTTGAAATCAAAGAAGTCTTCAGGTTGGAGCATAGTAACTGCAAAGGGATTGCTCAGTGTTGCATTCACCATCAGTTTAACCAGGTCCTTAGGAGCTTGACACTTTTCAACCCTTTTTGGTTTCTTGATCTGAGGAAAATCCCTGTCACATGACAAAAATGATTGGCCAGAGACCAAAGACTTATGGATTACTTGCCTGTAATCGTTAAATAGTTTGAAAGAAATACCATCATTTTATTTTTATTCTGGCCAATGGAGTTACCAGACCAGATGTTAAGTTTTCGTTTTCGTTTCCTCATAAATTCAGGACTACTGAATGCTTTAAACAGGCATGAAGCAATTTCATTGCTGCCTCAACCATTCATACGCTCATGCTACAAAAACATTGTTGTTGTAACCAATATAGACATACATGTTATAGCATGAAAGCTGACGTGAGTAAAACATCTGACATGTTTTTATTGTTGACATAAGGTTTCCCTTCACTTCTACGTTTCTTTTCATCCCGAGCTGATTCTCCTTTGTTTCGTTCCTTGCTGTCATTGCTTAATTCCATTGTTACAATCTACCATGAAAAGCAAACGACAAACTGAAGACACAAACACAACAGAGTTGTCCTCTGCGCTGAGAATCAACACTAAAGCTCATTGGCACATAGCCCATTTCAGCGTCAACAGCGGTCTGGCACTTACCTCACGGGCCATCTGTTGGGCCTTATATATACTATGATCATGGTCATGGCTTGTTAGGTTACTGGCGATGGCACTTACTACCGTTTTTCGGGTATAACTCAATTTTTTTGTATTTGGCATTTAGCTCATTATTGAAGTCCAGTCCTCAAATGATATATGATAATTGACACATGTATACAAAATGGCTTAAGTCAAGTCAACTGACATAATAAGTACTGTGAAATAATCATGGTTATCGGTCAACATTTATCTTACAATTCTGTGAGGCATCTGTTGGAATTCCTCAAACTGTTCAGAAAATCATCAATATAGTGGTTCATATCACACTGATATCCCTTCATTTAGCAATTCAGTTCAAAAATAGCAGTCCAACTTGTAGACATGGTGTGTATTATAAGTTTCATATTGCTCTCTACTACATCGTACTCAAAGATGTTTGCATATCATGTGGACAAGTTCAAATGACACTCTCATAGTACAGTCGTGTAAATTCCGCAAACAGTTGCCTGCAGGCAGCTCCAAGTAAAAAATACACTAAAAATCACACTAGATACCGGCCATTAATTCCGCTGCCAAGTCTGATAGGGATAATACAACCAGACATTGCTTGATGGTGCAAAGCGAAGGTGCATTTCTAAGTAACTCTCGACTTGCTTCAAATAGTGATGTCATAAATTGGAAAACAAAGGGACAAATAAAAATGAACGTGTATATCCGGTGTGCTAAGAGCATATGATAGCCACCATATTAACAACCTTATGAAAATGCAGCTTACCTTTGGCTTAGCCCCAGGAGATGCTCTATTGTCACGCAACATGCTTCACCTAAAAAACAAAGCACAAATTACATTGCTGCTACGGTTACAAAGCTCCCATTTAACACTTTTCCCACACAGAACAAACTGTGATATGTGAAATTCTCAGTAGCTTCACATAATTCCTCATTTTAGTTTATAAAAACAGGGTCATTCTTTTGTTTCTTTTGTTCATACAAAGTTTTCAAAAGAAATAATTAAAGTTACACCACAAAGGGTAGCTCCTGGCATTCTTAATTAACCAATACAGGAAAAAAATATTCCATAGACTATAACAGATATTTAATCCACTTAATATGTATATGAAGTGATATAGACAGTGAGAATTTTGAAATGTTTTAGAGGTATATGAGTCAACCTATAGACACTTATAGTTTCACTTACACTTATTTTTATCCGGACACATTACGAAGACCAACAGCTTCATTCTCAACGGTTTCTCGACTGGCGGTTGAAGAGGAAACATCTGTTGTGGTAGTGACTGTGCTGCTGGATACAAACTTCATTATGTAGTCTGCTTGTGGTATATCCAAATTCATGGCTATGTGAACATTCTTCATAATATGTATTTTCTCCCAAATTATCAGTTCTGCTGTTATTTTTGCATGCTTTAATAATTTAATATCCTTACTCAGGGGTCTCCATCTAGGGGATATGTGAATGGCGACCACAAGGTACCCAAGCTGGGCAGAACATTACTTCCACTTACTGGTGTTTTGCTCCTCACTGTAGCTTTTCTATCTGACCTTACCTTGGTCATCTCTTGTTCTCTTCTGACCCCGATGCTATTAGGGTTCCTGAGGGATAGGGAGTCTTTATTTTTCCAATCTCTCCATTTCTCTAATTTCTCTATAAAATATTAACCCATAACATGCTGACCTGTCATGGCATGTAATGCATCCTCTGATTGGTAATCAGAGGATATGGTCGGTGAATTTATTTTGATAATTCTCCCGGTCAGGTTGGTGAGACCTGTAAACCAACAACAGGTGTGGTCCTCCAGACATTCTGGGGATTGTGAGAGAGCGATGTGACCGCCAAAACATAAAAATATGGTGCTCTCTTAAAAGCGGTTACTATACTGCTATTGCTCTACGAGTGAAAAATATTGTAGAGCAAGAGGATTAATGACTTCATTGTCAGAAATCCAGCATTAGCTAACAACATAATTTAATATCCTGTTCTATGTTGTGCTGAGTTGACCAGCAGTGATGGGCTACGGCTGATTTGTCGAATGTTTGAATGTTATGTTTCTAATGTGCTCCACTGTGTTTTATGATTCCTTTTAGTTTGGCTGATGTATATTTTTGGGCAATCCTCGCATTTTGTCTGATAAACACCAGATTTTGAGTGTTTTGGTATTGTGCCCTTTAATGGGTGGTTTAGCAGGTTTCTCAGACAGAATCTGTTGTAAGGGGCTAGCTTGATGTTATGATCCTGGAACAGTTTCTGGAATTTGTTGTGCAACTTTGGATGGAAGGTGAATTTGCTGCATGTAGGTTGTCGATTGGATCTATTGTGATGTTCTTAATCTGTTTTGTCTTTCGTATTTTTACTTTCTCTACTACGTATAGTATAGTTAGTATTGTATTCCATCAAAAATTTGATATCGAGATTTCACCAGAAATGTTTTGAGGGCCCCTGAATCCAAAAAAAAAAAAGCATTTTTAGAAAAAAGTCTCTCTGTGTGTGTATCTGTAAGTCTGTGGACAGCATAACTCAAAAACCAAAAGCCGGTTAAAAACCAAATTTAGTATTTAAGTTTGTCTTTCAAGGATGTGACATGAAGATTTTGAAGAAAACTGCTTCACTCTAAACTACCCTTTGCAAGCAGAATTTTTTGAAAATTTTAACTGTCTTGAAAATGGCTCTAACGATTTTGATTAACCTCTTGAGCGATGGCCATTTAAACGTCCGCGAGCCGAGAACTGCTAGCATTTAAATTGTTAAATGCGCTTCGTATATACACAGCTGTATTTTGTGTAAATATTAAGTTATTTTAATGAAACAAAAACTGGTATAAAACTCGTTATTTGCAGTATAAATGTACGTCATCAGCAAAGTTGAGTTGTATTTACAAAACGTTGAAATGGCACAATTTTGTTTCACTGTGGTGAAAAGTCAACTTTGCTCTGTCCAATGCATCTAATATAAGTTATCGGAAAGATACAGTAAAGAAACACCCATTGTATGTGTGGCTTATGCGTCAGCATACTGTGTAATAAATCGCTACTGCATGCGTGGTCTCTTGAGTCATCAGAATAGATCAACATTACAACTTCTGCTTATGCAAGTTTCGTAACTGAGTAGAGTCCGTGTCTTTCTTTGTTGAAATACATAAGTATTCTTTCCTGCTTGTAGCTGAAGGGAGAAGTGGTATAAAAAGGTGTTTTTGCACCAATTGGATATAACCATATACAATTGTTTGGGGATTTGGACAGCTCTCTAAACCCACATTGGACAGCTCTCTAAACCCACACAGAACAATGACCGACCTTGACTACCGACTATAAATAACTCGCAGCTTAATTCAACAATACCACGTTGGGGGTTGAAAATCCAAAACCCCTGCATCCCTCAGACTTCAAGGAAAACATTATCCTAAAAGGATACCACCAACAGCAAAGAAGTCCCGCCCATTTCGAAAGTGTTTCGTGTGCCGCAAGAAGGGAATTCGCAAATGTGGAGATGTACGTACCCTTGTGTGTTTATCCCTGTTTTGAGGTAAATCACTGCAGAACGAACATATTAAGGTAAGCCAATAAAGTATATAGACCTTACTAAAATGTTTCATAAAGGGAAAATTATAATAAGTTGAGTTGATAAGGGATAAATAAGGGTTAAATGCTTAAACGCACAGGACGCCCATATCGCTCATCCACCATTTTAAATGGACGTGATTTCACGTCGATATCCCTCAAGAGGTTAAAATGCCATATGTTTGAGATATTTTTATGAGGAATGCAATGTATGTCTTGAATTTTCAGGCTATAGCTCTTGTAGCTGTGTTTACTCTGGGCGACGTTTGCATGACTAGTAAACCGTTAGAGATAGATCAAATCATAGTGCACAAAAAACGTAGATCTTGCTAAAATACAGTATTTACGTCTGAATAAAATTTTTTATACAGTGAACTGTTTCAGAGATATTCCTTGTTGTTTGTGCGAGTTTTGGAGAACTTATATTTCTGTCAAATGGAACCGTTATTCAATTGTTCATATGTTAACCATGCTAAGAGAATAGAATTTAACTATCGCTCAAAGCCTACTGTATTCTCATATTCTCCTTCCACCTACAAGGAAATAAGTAAAAAGATAATTTTAGCAAATGTTTATCTGAGCTAAAATGAAGAAGATATAGGGATAAGAGTTTGCAGGAATAGTTAGTACAAGAGTAGAGAAAGTCACGTGAGTGCAACACGTCAGATTTTTTTAAAAGTATTTCAAGTCAATCCACATTGAAACCATTTTTTCTGCTATTGTCTTCATGTGTTGATGTTCCTTTTCAAATTCTTCATCCGTCAGTGATATTTAATTCCCCATATTCAACAAACATCTAATGTTATTAAACTTGGATACCCCATGAGATGAGAAATATTCATTACAGAAAACTTCACATTTCCTTCCATGGAGATGTTCAACTTGGATACTTCTGGACAATTGTTTTCATAATGAACAAACACATTTACTTTAAGATGAAATGTCTTTTGCCTGCTGTCAATGTTTCCAGACAGCTTGCTGCAGTGTTATTCCTTTCTTTGGGTGTAGAACTGAGATTGCTGGTGTCTTATGTGATAAAGGGAATATTTGATGGTTTGATTTGTATCTATTAACTTACATGTGTGAGGTGACCTGGTTCTGATGATTGCTTCCCAATGATGTCTACTTCACTGGACTGCCTGTGCAGAGTGTGCAGTTGATATTGTGCTCTGTTTAATTCTTTCAGTAGGTCATTTTGCACCATATTGAACAGCAGTGCTACAGATAGAACCTTGACAGAGAAGACTTCTTTGTGATGTTGATATTGCTTCTGTACGTCTGAAACAAGAAAAGTGCTGAATTAAAAAATCATACAACCAACATGGCAGGTTTATGCCTAACTTGTGCATTTTATTTAGTAAGCTCAATGCATAATTGTACAGGAGAAAATGTGGAAAAAAGAAACCTGCATGCAGAAAATACAGATAACATAGGAAGAAATAGGAATGGGAGTAACATGGGCAGAAAGCAATAAAAGAGTTTGTGAAAGAAAATTATGGAAAAGCAAACAATTGTACATAGTTTTAATGAAAAAGAATCTGATATGTTGCACTCACATGACTTTTTCTACCGTTGTACTAACCATTCTTACAAACTCCAGAGAGATAAACATTAGTTAGTTGAGATAAACATTTGCAGAAATTATCTTATCACTTATTTCCTTGCCGGTACAAGGGGGATATGGGAATACAGTAGGCTTTGAGCGATAGTCAAATCTTTTAAAGCTTTCAAATTCTGTTATCTTTGTACGGCTAACATATAAAAATTAACAATGATGTTGCATTTGATGAAAGTTTAAATTTTCCGAAACTGACACAAATAACAAGCAATATTTCTGAAATGGTGCACTCTACAAAAAAAAATCTATTCAGACATAAATTGTGTTTTAACAAGATCTACATTTTTTGTACATGAGATTTTGTCTACCTCTTACAGTTTACGAGTTATTCAAATCATCTAGACTAAACAGGATTACATAGGCTATAGCTAGAAAATTCAATACATTTTATTTGTCATAAGATACATCATTTTGATCAAAATTGTTATAGTCATTTTCAGGAAAATCAAAATTTTGCAAAAAATGTTCCACGTAAGGGTAGTTTAGGGTGAAGCAATGTTCTACAAAATCTTCGTGTCGCATTCTTGAAAGACATTGAACTTAAATACCAACTTTGGTTTAACCAACTTTTCATTTATGAGTTATGCTGTCCACAGACTGACACACACAGACCTTTTTTGGATTCAGGGAGCCTCAAAACATGTATTTCCGCTGAAATATCAACATTGAATTTTTGGGTGGAATACAATACTCCCTCTACTTTACTATACATAGTAGAGAAAGTAAAAAGCTAAGGGTATAGCATTAACATTATGCAAAATAGAAATATCAGTCCCTTAAGGTCTCTAGACAGATGTGATATATTCTAAATATACGAGGGTGATTCAAATATAAAGGGTAATTTTGTTAAAAATATTTATTGATTAAATGTCTACACAAGTGACTATATCAACATTTCTCTATATAGCTTCCTTCACACTATACACGTTTTTGCCAACGTTTTGGAAGCTTGAACATTCCTTCTTCAAAAAAGTTTGAGGGCGCATCGCCAACCAAATGCACAAATGCTCCTCGACGTTGTCGTTGCTTTCAAAATGTTTCCCTCCAAGCGATTCTTTCATGGGTGCAAACAAAAAATAGTCTTGGGGGGGGGCACAAGTCTGGACTATAGGGAGGGTGTTCAAGGGTTTCCCAGTGCATGTCCGCCATTGTGTCCATTGTAAAATTGGCGGTGTGAGGGATAGTGTTGTCTTGGAGAAGGAGGACATCTCTGATGTGCATACGACGTCTTTTGCTTCAGTATGCAGCTTTTACAGACCTTAACAAGTGGCAATAGTAAGCTGCAGTCACTGTATGTCGATCATGAAGAAAATCAACCAACTTCTGAAGCGATTCCTTCAACAGTGGAGCTCTTGAACGACACGGATGTTGTCATCTGTGAGATTTGACCTTGCGCGTTGAGCATGACTTTCGTTTTCCACAAATTCTCAGCCACCCTTATATTGTCTGGCCCAAGTAAACTCTTGATTCTGTGACAGTGTAGTGTCCCCAAACTGTGCCCTTAAACGAGTTAAAATCTCTTAAGGTTTAACCGCTTCATTGGTTAAAAACTTGGTAATAATGCGTTGCACAACAGACGAAGGAACCTCTTGCTCACTCATGGCTGTACTGACGCCAGAACCTAGTGAAGCAGCCAACAAAGCTACTTCCCCTCCCTAACACACCAACCTTCACCCCCCACTCCACTGCCCCGCTCAGAACTGCTTCCTCCGTGATATGCAACAATTACCCTTTATATTTGAATTACCCTTGTACCTACTCCTAACATGCTGACATTTCCTCTTATCCCTCTCAACTGACGCAACTGCACAGTGGCTCAGGTAATTTTATCTTGATTAACATGCTTCCTTGACCTTCAGTATTGCTCTTTGTTTCATCATAGAATGGTCTGCTAAGTCTTATAGCTCCACAAGTGCAAGAAGGACCCAAGGATGATTTTCAATTTATTAAAACTGCTTGGAATCTCCCTCAGATGTTTCCTGGACCATTGTAGTGTTGATGGCACAGCAAGATCTGCTGTGCTTGGCTCAAACCCCAGATGTGATCAAGAAAACTCAAGAACATATCAGAAGAAATCTTGTTAGGAAACAAGAAATAATGACACAACAGCTTCAAATGTCATAAATGAGTTTCCCTAGGCTAATAAATCAAGAGTTACTGTCAATGCACAGGACATCTGCTAACATCCTGAAGATCCTGTAACATCCTTGGCACACCAAAAATCAACATTGCAGAATCCCTTTTTCAGATGACAGAATGTTCACAATTGAGTAGAAATTCAACAGACAGATTGACAAAGTGTATGCTTGGAGCCGTGAAGAATCCCCTCAGGTAGCTCCCTGAGTTATTTGAGGCCATCATGCAACATCAGTGATTGTTAGAGACCACAGATTTTCGCAGTCACGATAAACGCAACAAATTGTTCATTGAAAAGAACATTTCTGTACAAATAGCACGGTAATAGTATTTAAAATTTTCGTGATAAAGATGTTTTATAGCAAAATAAACTATTTTGGCAAAAAAAAAAAAAAAAAAAAAAAAAAAGTTTACTTTTGTATTCATTGTTTTTTTTAATATCCCATGTGACCATTATAGCTCCTAAATATTTGAACTTGTTGACAGCCACTATTTTTTTTACAAGCCGAAGCTAGCGGTACTGTTACTTAGCAGAGGGTAGCTATTGCCCCTGTGACATTCCAAAGGCGGTCACTGACACTTGGGACAGGGTGGCTATTGCCCTCTATCTGAAAGGGTGCCGATGTTAACTCCAAGGCCAACAAGAATGTCTAAAAGTCGCTGTTAATTTTACAAACTTTTCTAACATTCAGTCATAGTTGAGAACTTGAGATGGGTCGAATATCAACAGTGACGGTTCATCCCAGAGCCAAAGAATTTTCTAATGAAAGTCTTTATGTATCCGATTCAAAGATTTTAATGTGCAAATTTTGTAATGTGCAGGTAGATTGGGAGAAACGGGACACAGTATCTAAACATTGCTTCAAAAATAAAGAGCATTTGCGACTTAAATTAAACAGTGCAGGTATTAAAAGACAGGCGTCTATCGATGGTTCACAAAAAAGCAAAACAAGAAAAAAATGGATACCACAAAAATGTTCTGAGTACAACTATTCCAACTGAAAAGGTGGATCACTCAGCAGTTAGCACTTGGCTTCAGAAGTATGTTTCAGGCGAGTCTTAGTGGAATTAATTAATTAGATAAGTAATATTTCAAACAAATTCATTTTAAAAATTATTAATCCATGCATGTTATTAAATCAAATTACATTATATAATATAAATAAATAATCAATATGACATATGCATTTAATAAAGCAAAATAAGTCCGTTAAAATAAATATTTACGAATTATTGTATTTTAATATATTTTTTTACAATAATTTTTATAGGATCGGGAGACCTCCCCACATCTGATCAACTCAGACAGGAATATGTCCCTCGCTGTGGCGAAGAGATGTTTCCAAAAATAAAGGAATCTTTAGATGACAAGCAAGATTTACCATAGTTTGTGATGAAACAGATTCTGCAGGTTGTTGCATATTTGCCGTCTTAGTTAAAACACAGGATGCTTCGTTTAATCAAGATATCTATATTTTAGACTGTGCCTTTTTAGACTCTGGTAATAGTAGAACCTGTTCCCAAACTATCCTGAAAACATTGGTAAAATGTTTTGAATTATTAAAAGGAATCATGGGGATCATTTGGTGCACGTGACTTGTTGGGCTCACAAACTCAGTAATTTTGGGGAAATTTCACAAAAGAATTTAAATGAGCTCAATTCAATTGTAGCTAAAAACAAAAATTGTTTTCACATGTCAAGGAAAATAAAGCACTTGTACTGCTCATATCTAAATGAAACCCATGGTGAAAAATTGATTCCTTTGTACCCAGAGCTGGTGATAACTAGATGGGGCAGTTGGTTTAAATCTGTAAACTATGTACACAAATATTTTGATGTCCTGAAAACATTTTTCCTTCACTTGGCTTCCAAAAGTGCTCCTGGAGCAAAGTGGTTGAAAGAGGTAGAACCTGTAAGATTTTGTACCTTAGTAAAAGCACAGGCTGCTTTTGTTCATGAAAACTGTGAATCCATTGCAAATGTAGTTTTAGATTCAGAAGGGAGTGATTATCCTTGCAGTCACGTTCTTGTTTCTGAAGTGAGTGTTCTGAAGTGTAGAATAAATATTGCTACTTCTGGTAATGTAGGAGAATTGGCAAGTGAAATAATTAACAACTTCAGTTTGGACCTAAAGACTAAAATAAAAGAATTAATTATCCATGTTTGTAAACCTGTAGTTCAGAAAATAGAAAAATACGAGTTACATGATTCTTATTCATTGTTTGTAAATTTCAATGATTTATTCAATCCAGCAAATATTGTACAGATAAATGTTGAGAATGTTAATATAATTACAGAAAGGGCTAAAACAATAAGTTACTTCAAGGACATAAAAAGTACTGATTGCAGTGTAGCATTGCTTACTTTAAAAGATATACCTGAATTTACATCTGCATTGAAATGTGTCTGGGTTCCGTGTGCATTTGTTGATGCAGAATGAAAGAAAATAATATAGTGACATCTGCTATGCTTTCATTTCATAAATAAAGAACATCTTAAATTACTGTTTCCTCTCAGTGTAGTAAAACTGTGTATAATTGTAATATTTAGAATAAACTGATGCATTAAATATTTTTGTCATAATTTGCACCCTAATGCTTTCCATTCTATATATAGCGTCATTCCCTTTACCTAAATTCCCTTTCAAATTTACACAACATTATTGTGATTAACTTACAACTATTTTGCGATAAAATCGAAATCCCATATCCATGTTGCAATCTTTTTTCAAAATTATTTCAAATTTCTGTGGTCTCTAGTAATGTTTTAGTTGGATTCTCATAACAAGGGGTTACCGAGGCCTATTTCTGCAAAAGGGTGGTAAAAGGCAATGCAAATGTGCACATACAGGAAGTCCTGGAGAAAAGACTTACCCAGACAATGTTCAATGGTGAACATTGGATATTCCAAAAGGACAGCGCTTTGGCTCAAGAATAATGTACCAGAGTTCGTCAGCCATCGTCCAGACCAGACCTGAATCCTCTGAATTGCTAACTGTGGGACATTTTGGAGACTAAGACCAGCTCTTCAAGACAGTAATCTTGAAAGCCTAAAAAAGAATCTGTATGGCAAGTAGTGGTGGATTTAAACATAAATATCATTAGTGCTGCTATAGATGACTGGCCATGGAGATTAACAGCTTGTGTGAAGGCTAAAGGAGGGCACTTTGAGTGAAATAGTGTAAAACACGCATGGGGAAGAGGGGTGGCAGGAATGCAATCAAGTATTTACCCTCTCCATTTAAATACATGGTACCTCTCTTTTCCAGTTCTGCTTGTTTACAGATAAATATGTCTTTAGAAACAAGGTATGTTTCAAGCCATGCAGTGGCAGACAAATACATTTATGTTCTCATTCACTTTGAAGCATACCTTGTTATATGACACGATTCCACCACTGACACCATTTGAAGGACTGAATGTTTGTGTGAGGGCATGGCCTATTTATAGCAGAGTGGACAGGGTTAAACGTACAATGTAGGGGAAATGACACATTGTGTCAGTTCTCCCCCTACATGGTGTACAGTGTTTATCAAAATCTGTCCTATTAAATGGTATGTCATAACTTTAAAAATTGTTTTCACTTAACCCTGAAATTATTTCTTAGTGTTGTGACAGAACTTAAGGCTTTAAGGCAATATTAGGATTATCTGTCACACAACACATGGGCTGCATCTCAACCACAAACTCCAGTATGTAAAATCAAACAGGCAGAGGTTGTGAATAAAACCAGATAAGTGTCTTTTTCAGGAAGTAAAAAAAAACTATGAGGATTCACTTCACTCAATATGACACCAACTTTTAGGGTTAGCACATTTTAGATCCCTTCATGCTAAACAATGCTTCTCTTAACAAAAAAGTTTTGGATTTATCTGGTTTTGTTTAGCAGGGTGCAATATATCCAACTAAGGTTAAAAAATGCTTTTAATTGGAAATAAAACAAATTATCTTATTTCTCAGAGTGCATCTTACACTAACTTACTTGTATTGTGGTACAGCTTCATAATACACTGTAATCCCAATAACTTGTCTTAGAGGTTGTCGAGTTACCAAAATGTCAGGTTTTATGGAATAAGGGGTCTGTCATTCACAACCCATAACAAAGAACTGCAAATTAATTAAGGAAATTGAAGCTATTATGAGTGAAGCAACAAGATTCTAAAGTAACAACAAATTAGAAACTAAAAACTTCTTATCTTAGTAATGTTGCAAGTTATTTTTTTAAACGCTGACTCGAGTTTCAAGTTGAGTCCAACTCATTCTCAAAGCTATACAAACAAATTCGTTACCAAAGCTACAATCATTCATTTTTTTCTGAAAACAAAAAATATAAATACTGATATTCATTTTAAATTACCAATCTCTGAAAACAAAAATTTATAAATAGAATCTATAGAAGGTAATTCAAAGTTCATAACAAGGTTCCTGTTTCATAAAATAAATTTATTTCCCCAAACCATTAAATCTATAGGTCCACTTAATTGTTTTAATAATTAACTTCTGGATTAATTTCATGATTAAATGACCAAAAATGATCTGCCAAAGCTGATTTCTCAGTTTGTTTATATTTAATATTTCTAAAATGCTCTTTTATTCTGGTTTCTAAATGGCGTTTAGTTTTACCAACATATACCTTATCACAATCTAAACAGCTAAATTGATAAATGCCAGATTTTTTATAATTTGGCATTTTATCTTTTTTAGAAAAATTAAGTAAATTTTGTATATTAAATTTATTTTGAGGGACCAAATTTATTCCATATTCTTTAAAAATCTTTGTAAATTTTTTATTGGCCCACGGATGGTAAGTAAACTTTTTAAAAATACAATTGTTTGTATAGCTTTGAGAATGAGTTTGGAGGCAACTTGAAACTCGAGTCAGTGTTTGAAAAAATAACTTGCAACATTACTAAGATAAGTGAAGTTTTCAGTTTCTAATTTGTTCTTAGTTTAGAAAGAGCTGCAAATTACATGAATACGTATTCTAGCACAATATAGGAAACAAAAGTATAACATATTCTACAATGTATTACATATTAATAAGTTCCCCTTTGTCCGGTCCTTTTAACACATCCAATTTAATTTACATTGTCATGTTAACTTGGCTTTTCTTCTCATTCAACATTTTCACTGGCACAAACACAACACTAACAGTAAGCCTGAAGTCTCACAAGCTGCAGAGTAACCAGGAGTGTGTAACTCAATGTTTAGCTTACCACATACAGAGATATTTTTAGACACAGCAAATGACCTTGCTAGGATCTGTGCGAGTGACATCAAGTAAATTGATGATAGGGTAACATCTGTTTCCTTCCTTGAAATAAACAAGATACTGCTGATGTGACATGGCACTGTACATTAATCATGCACAGTCAGCAATGTTTATGTACTACACAGAAGTCTGAAAGGTAATCTTACATCCCTATGGTCTTATAAATACAAAGGTGAACTCAATCATAACACTTCGTCTCGAGATTTCGAGCTGGCAACATCTCTTGCCGAAAATGGGAAAACGCCAACGGAAAAACAGAGCTACGCCGGTTTCGCCAGCTGCAGCCGCAGTTGAGGAGCCTCGCCACACCGCTTCGGCTGGCCAGTCCAGTCAGGCGGTACCTGAAGAAACACCGGCGGCCTCCGCCGCTACAAACGCATCGCCGGGACCGCCACACTGCACCGCGGCACGTTCAGTGCCGTGTTAGTGGGCGTCCCACATCACCTGCCGACGCAGCTTCTCAAAGGCTATGCTGCGAAACTGTGGCCCTCAATTTCGAGGGTCAACGCGTCCAGTCTAAGAGAGGCGCACTAGTGGAGTGCGGCCTCTCTTCTTCACCGAAAAGGCGCATTATGATGCAGCACTCGGCGTCGGCCTGGAACTTCTCGGGGAGTCCTTACGGATCTAACCGAGCCGGGCCGAGTTCTCTCCACCCTGCCGTCGCTGTTGCCTGTACGGGCACAACGAAGCGCGATGTGCCGCAGCTCCACGGTGCCACTACTGTGGGGCACCAAACACCACAGCTTCCTGCACCCAGCACGACCTCTCCAGACGTTGCCGCTTCTGCGCTTCCTGCTGGGGGCAGAATCACTTCACCGGGCAAGCTTGCTGCCCGTTGAGAAAACAGCCAACACCGTCTCAGCCGAAAGCCGCGGTCACCACCGGTCAGCGCCGGGCCAGCCTGCCGCAAGACAGTGGTGACCAGAGCAAGACAGCCGACGCCACGCAGAATGAGATCTCCACAACCTCTGCCACGGTGATCCTCCAGAAGCTGGAAGACCTCCAGGCAGAGATCGCCAACCTACACGCAAAATTCAACAACGCCGAAGAAATCTTCAGTGACTTCAGGGACACCATGGAATTCTACAACTCGCGCACGGAAGCTCTGATGCCTACCAAGCTCGAGGCGGCGGGTTACCAGAGGACCCTGGAGTCAAAATTGAACGAGCTACTCCTGTCGCTCCGAAGGCTCGTCAAGGAAGAGGTGAGCGCTCTACAGACGATGCTGGAGGAGCGATACCCAACAGACGCCGCGCCACTGCAGCACCTCCGACGCAACCCACCCGTGGACGTCGGCGGTGTTAAGAATCACCACTCAATTCCTTTAACTTCCTTCACCTAATTCTCCCTTACTATCACACTTGACTTCCCAAGGGCGTATTCAGGGCATCGGCCATGTTTACGTCCTGGCGCTATCCCTCCTGGCTTCGGCCCTTGTGGCCAGCCAATAAACCCGCTCCTTGAATCCGCAGGTGCAATAGCGGTATTGCTATGCCTTTCCTCTCCGGTGGAGGTTTTTTAGTGGGTAGTACTTCCGGGTGAGGCCCACAATCCCCTCTGTGCCATCCCAGCGCATGGGGCTCCGTAAATGGATTTTTCCTCCACTTGGGGGGAAAAAAAAAAGAAGAAAAAAAAAAAACAATCATAAACCGCTGAAACCACTGTGCTATTTGTCTGTCTAAAAATACACTGCCGCTCAAAAGTTTCCGGACACTCAGAGTAGCAAGTGTCAGAGTTTATTTAAAGAAAGATAGGAAAGTGAACTTAAAGAAGCAACCTTTTTGGCATAGTGTATTGTTACATCAAAATTTAATGTCTTTATAACAATATGATCACAAAATACTGGCAATATTGTTCAAAGTATGATATGCTCAGAGGAAGTGTTTTAAGCTTGTTTCTCACTGGAAAAAACGTCCTTTCACTGAAATCACTTGTAAGTTTTGAATTGCAGATGCTGGAATGTAATTCCAAGTGGCTTGTAGTACATTGCACAGTGCATTTTGCGATGTAGGGCAAGTTTTCTTTACCTGACAAGCCAGTTCGTCCCAAAGTAACTTAACAGGGTTGAGATCTGGAGACTGAGTCGGCCACTCCATAATTTTCAGTTCTCCTGCCCTCTGCTAATTCTCCAGGTATTTCCTACACATTTTTTAAGTATGTTTTGGGTCATTATCCTGCTGAAATATGAAACCCTGACCGATCAGATGTTTACCGGGACTGCATATCTGCTCAAGATGTTATGGTAGCCATTTTTATCAAGTATCCCCTCAATATTGTGCAGGTCGCCTACAACACTAAATGCAAAACAGTCCCATACCCTTACAGACCCTCCTCCATGTTGCACTATTGGGATTACACGGTCTATATACATCTGTTGAGATGATGATCGTCTTACATAGGTCCATCATCTGTTTCCAAAAACCTCACATTTGGATTCATCAGTCCAAAGCACCTTTTACCAGTTATCACTAGTCCAATTTTTGTGTTCCAAAGCTCACTGAAGTCTTTTTTGATTACCTTCCTGAGAAGGTTTCCTTACAGCTACTCTCCCCAACAGATTGGCTGCTTTAAATACTCTCTTACAGTACTGATACTTCCTTATCGTGATTTAAATTAAATTCAGCTTGAATGTCATCTGCTGTTAGCTTTCTGTTTCGCTTTCTTTTTAGCACTATAGTGTATCCTCATTTTTATTTGTAACTGCAGGTCTCCCACTTCTTTTTTTGTCCCTATTTGTCCCAGTCTCCCTTAATCTCTGCATGGCATCAGCTACTGTTGTCCTAGGAATCTTCATATTTTTTGATAGTTGTCAAATTGAATGACCATCATTTTGAAAGGTATTCACCAACAATCAATTTTGAATACTTAAAATCAGCCCATATCCTGGATTTAAATAACTTTACTTTGCTTAGTTTTATGAAATATAAAATTGCTTAAGTTTTGAAAATACTTCCAATGTTGGACTCTATGATTCCATAAATCTTTAATACTTGGAAATATGTATTTTCTCACCCTTTTACAGACACAGGAAACTGTACTGTTAGGAGCTACTCTTAGATTGACAAAGTGATCCATAACTAAGAATATATAACTTAACATGCTGTAAAATTATTTTCACTCTGCACCTGCACATGAATGACTGCTTAACTGGCATGTACTACTCAACCACAATACGAATGCACTTTAAGGACGCCAAAGGTTTGTTTACTAACTTAAGTCTAGGGATCTGTGCAGAGCGAGGGATCATGAGGGGAAAGACGGTACTGGGAATGTACAGTCATACAATGAAAACAGCACTCACCTGCCGATGTCTTCACATTAGCAACTTATCCTTTCTTTCACAACACAATAAATATTATGCGAAAGAGCAGTATCAAAGGCAAGATTTTTTGGTTATAATTATTTGAAAAATTTACATTAATAATTTAAGTTATTGGTGTTTTCTGTTGAATATTATGCTAAAAATTTGCATTAATTTTGCACAAATGTTCAGGTAAAACTACTACACATATAGACATTACCGAACTGAAAATTAACAGGTAAGTAATGTTATTGTAACATTATTGTTCAAAATTTCTCCAAATTGAAACATTTATTTTATTATTATCTGACATGAATCACTACATGTATCATGCATCAGACATCAGGGCCATTACACATCAATCAACATCACCAAATTGCAACATACAGTAAGTTGTGACACCTTCATTTTTAATAGTTGCCCTTCCTTCTGTTACAACCAAGTTATATATAGAAAGAAAATCTCTCGCAGCATTTGATACTGGTAACCAGAAACATTCAAGGGACTTTCAATAGGAAAGGTGCTAACATTCACCTTTTGCTTTGAGTGCTGTATCAAATTTGTTACTATGGTCCAACTGTCTAACAATGACACAAAGTTCTTTGTCCTTTAAGTTTATTGCGGCGGCTTTAATAACACGGCATGTGACCTTATGAGATTACCTTTTATTCTAGCCTCACTGATTGCATTGTCAGGAAACTTTCTTTGTCTCTACCAATAATATTTATTTTGTAGTATTGCTACAAGTTATCGGTTATTGAATTTGTAAGAATTAAATGCAAACCTTTCATTGTTATTAAAATCAAAACCTAAATACCAGTAACAATGAGTCAATGAATAAAAAAACTTATATTTCTAAGCAAAATGTAATACATTATATTACCACACAAAACAAAGCAATTATGACCATACTTTCAGTAATATCACTAATGAATTATGTTTATTGGAGACTCCAGAAACCATACAATATATTGTGGCAACACTGGCACTGCTTACAGTCCAACTGTCTTGTAGATATTAATTTTGAACTGCTAGTGTTATCTAGCGTGCCTCATTGCAAGCATCTTGGTATTGGTGATGTTTTCTTTACGCGAGTGTACACTCGAAACGCCGCCTACTTGTGATGTATATGTTTAGTAACTCTTCTAACTGAGCGCACTTATATCGTGGCTGACTAGTGTAGCAATATCATGGAGTGTCAATGCCTGTTTACAGCGGTGACACATGTTTATGAACTTGTGATAAGATATGTTTGCCTATGATCCCTAAGAGGTTATTATTCAAATTAAATTATGAATTGCGTCACTTTCACTGGGTGTCCAGAAACTCTTGAGCAGCAGTGCGCCTTTGTACCGGGCAAAGCAATAAACCATCAAACCTTCCCAACAAGTGTTTGTGCTATGTGTCCACATTATTAGTGGCAAGCTTCTGGTTTCATACAATGTTCTGCTGGCTGCATGTTCTGAGTAGATATCGAAGATCAATAAGCAGTTGAACCATTTTGTCAGTGTGTGGTAGAATGCAGTAGGTTGTATACGTACACTAATTAAAATTTATTCATATTATTCATACTGTACAGTAGACAGTAGAAATGAAGTTTAACGATAAAAAATAAAGGTCAAGCTATCAAGAGATGAGTTATTGGGATTCTAATGTACAGTGCTCTTTAAAAAAATCTGATGTGTTACACTCACATGACTTTCTCTACTCTTGTACTAACCATTCTTACAAACTCTTATTCCTATATATTCGTCGTGTTACTAGAGCTAAACATTTGCAGAAATTATCATTGCTTATTTTCTTGTAGGTGCAAGGGGAATATGAGAATACAATAGGCTTTGAGCGATAGTCAAATTTTTTAAAGCTTTGAGATCTCGTTCTCTCTGCACACTTAACAAATAAAAAATTAACAATGTTCCATTTCCCAAAAGTTTCAAGTTTTCTGAATCTGACACAAATAACAAGGAATATCTCCAAAATGGTTCACTTTACAAAAAATTTATTTAGACATAAATTGTGTTTAAGTGAGATCTACATTTTTTGTATATTAAGAGTTTGTCTCTTGCGGTTTACGAATTATTCAAAGGTCATCCAGAGCAAACAGGACTACATAGGCTATAGATAGAAAATTCAAAATATACATTTCATTTGTCATATAAATATTCTTAAACATTTGGCATTTTAATCAAACTCATTAGAGCCATTTTAAAGAAAATCAAAATTTTCGAAAAATATTCCATGTGAAGGGTAATTTAGGGTGGGGCTATTTTCTTTAAAATCTTCATGTCACATCCTTGAAAGACATTAAACTTAAATATCAACTTTGGTTTTTAACCTCTTGAGCGATGGCCATTTAAACGTCCGCGAGCCGAGAACTGCTAGCATTTAAATTGTTAAATGCGCCTCGTATATACACAGCTGTATTTTGTGTAAATATTAAGTTATTTTAATGAAACAAAAGCTGGTATAAAACTCGTTATTTGCAGTATAAATGTACGTCATCAGCAAAGTTGAGTTGTAATTACAAAACGTTGAAATGGCACAATTTTGTTTCACTGTGGTGAAAAGTCAACTTTGCTCTGTCGAACGCATCTAATATTAGTTCTCGGAAAGATTCAGTAAAGAAACACCCATTGTATGTGTGGCTAATGCGTCAGCATACTGTGTAATAAATCGCTACTGCATGCGTGGTCTCTTGAGTCACCAGAATAGATCAACATTACAACTTTTGCTTACGCGAGTTTCGTAACTGAGTAGAGTCCGTGTCTTTCTTTGTTGAAATACATACGTATTCTTTCCTGCTTGTAGCTGAAGGAAGAAGTGGTATAAAAAGGTGTTTTTGCACCAACTGGATATAACCATATACAATTGTTTGGGGATTTGGACAGCTCTCTAAACCCACACAGGACAATGACCGACCTTGACTACCGACTATAAATAACTCACAGCCTAATTCAACAATACCACGTTGGGGGTTGAAAATCCAAAACCCCTGCACCCCTCAGACTTCAAGGAAAACATTATCCTAAAAGGAAATACCAACAGCAAAGAAGTCCCGCCCATTTCGAAAGTGTTTCGTGTGCCGCAAGAAGGGAATTCGCGAATGTGGAGATGTACGTACCCTTGTGTGTTTATCCCTGTTTTGAGGTAAATCACTGCAGAACGAACATATTAAGGTAAGCCAATAAAGTATATAGACCTTACTAAAATGTTTCATAAAGGGAAAATTATAATAAGTTGAGTTGGATAACGGTTAAATGCTTAAACGCACAGGACGCCCATATCGCTCATCCACCATTTTAAATGGACGTGATTTCACGTTGATATCCCTCAAGAGGTTAAGACTTTTCGTTTTTGAGTTATGCTGCCCACAGACTGACACACACTCACACACACACACACACACACACAGAACTTTTTCTAAAAATACTTTTTTTGGATTCAGGGAGCCTAAAGACTGATATTTCCGGTGAAATCTCGACATCAAATTTTTGGATGGAATACAATACTTCCTCTACTAATCAGTAGAGAAAGTAAAAATGAGGAACAATGTTGCATTTCATTAAAGTTTTAAAGTTTCTGAAACTTGACACAAATAACAAGGAATATCTCTGAAATGGTTCACTCAAAAAATCATTTGTACATAAACAGTGTGTTTTAGCGAGATCTACATTTTTTGTGTAGATAATTTAATTCACGAAGGTAGAAAGCCACACAAGTGTAGCATTTGTGAAAAGAGCTTTACTCTGTTGGCATCTCTGAAGTTGCACAATTTAATTCATGAAGGTAAAAAGCTTCATAAACGTAATATTTGTGAGAAAAAGTTTCTTCTTTCATCACATTTGAAAAGACATAATTTGACACATGATTATGAAAAGTCTCACAAGTGATAAGATACATAGTGTGAAATTTCCGAGCTTTCTTCATTTGTCCAATTTTACATTGCATAATGTACTCAGGGGTCTCCGTCTAGGGGATATGTTAATGGCGACCACAAGGTACCCAAGCTAAGCAGAACATTACTTCCACTTACTGGTGTCTAGGGTATATGTGAATAGCGACCACGAGGTACCCAAGCTGAGCAGAACATTACTTCCACTTACTGGTGTCTAGGGGATATGTGGATAGTGACCATAAGGTACCCAAGCTGAGCAGAACATTACTTCCACTTACTGGTGTTTTGCTCCTCACTGTAACTTTTCTATCTGACCTTACCCTGGTCATCTCTTGTTCTCTTCCGACACCGATGATATTAGGGTTCCTGAGGGCTAGGGAGTCTTTATTTTTCCAACCTCTCCATTTCTCTAATTTCTCTATAAAATCTTAAACTCTAACATGCTGACCTGACATGGCATGTAATACGTCCTCTGATTGGTAATCAGAGGATATGGTCGGTGAATTTACTTTGATAGTTCTCCTGGTCAGGTCGGTGAGACCCGTAAACCAACAACAGGTGTGGTCCTCCAGACATTCTGGGGGTTGTGAGAGAGCGATGTGACCGCCAAAACATAACAATATGGTGCTCTCTAAAAAGCGGTTACTATTACTGCTAAGTCTCCTCAGTATTTATGTTGAAAAATACTGGAGAGCAAGAGGATTAATGACTTCATTGTCAGAAATCCAGCATTAGCTAACAACATTTTTTGTGTAGTAAGATTTTGTCTCTCTCTTATGGTTTACGAGTCACTCAAGTCATTCAGAATAAACAGGACTACATAGGCTATAGATAGAAAATTCAAAATATACATTTTATTTGTCATAAAAATATCTTAAATATATGTCATTTTAATCAAATCGCTAAGAGCCATTTTCACGAAAATCAAAAACTTTGTTAATTTTCCATGTAAAGAGTAGTTTAGTGTAAGCCTATTTTCTTCAAAATCTCTGTGTTGCATCGTTGAAATACATTAAACTGAAATACCAACTTTGGTTTTTAACCAACTTTTCGTTTTTGAGTTATGCTGTCCACAGACTGACAAACACACAGGGACCTTTTTCTAAAAATGCTTTTTTTTTGGATTCAGGGGGCCTCAAAACATATTTCCGGTGAAATCTCGACAACAAATTTTTGGGTGGAATACAATACTTCCTCTACTTACCGGTAGAGAAAGTAAAAATTACTTTATATTTACTTTTGAAATGGGCTGTAATGCTAATAAACAATTTACAAATTTGAAAATAGCTCAACTGAGAAAAAGAAACCATTGTAAAGATAAATGATCTTAAATATTTCTGTTTTAAGGTGGTTTAAAGAATTAAATGTTTTAGCGTGACTTAGCAAAATTATTCAATTTAAATAGTCTTATGCATTGAAAGAATTAGGAAGAACAAATAAGGTCAACTATAGCGCGTCTCACCCTTAAAAGACAGTACACGTTAAATGGAGCGCAGTGTTGCAACATGTACTAGTTGCGAATCTTTCTCCGTGAGCGACTCGAGGTGGCCTGAGTCCTGTACTTAGTCCTTCAATTGCTGCTTGACGAGACGGACACTTTTAACTTTGGTATCCCTCCACGCCTTTGTTACTGTATGACCTAAATTTACAAATGACTCGTCTGTATAAACAATTGATTTCCCCTGGTCCCTAAAACTTTTACGTCTTTTAGATATTTATGTCGCCATCTGATGATATCGATATCGTCTCTTTCTATTAATATGCACTTGTTACCCTTTCTTTCATATTCGAACCGCAAATCAGAGTGGCCCTTGAGAAATTTGGTAGGGTCTCATCACTGTTGAACTGTGACAAAATTATATTCAGCATGGGTGGAATATTTGCAAACTGTAAAGAACGAACAATTCGCCGCACTCCACCTTGCACTATTCAATCATATTGCGTTAACCTAGCGTTTTGTGTAGTCCCGCCCCTTTTGCTTTCTTTTTCAATGGCGTTCTTAGAGGTCCTTCCATTAGTTCCTTTTTAATCATACACACAACTGCTTCTGAACACCCGATAGCCTTAGCTGTTTCTTTTACCGCCTTAGTTACACGCATTTTACTTAAAAATAATCTAACACATTCATAATTATTTGGCGTTCCTTACTTCTTAATTTACCAACATATCGTCTCTTCCTAGCTTCCCCCTCCATAACTACAAATATTTACAAAAATATTAAACAAATAACGCAATAACAGCTCACAGTTACACACACGGCTTCTTTCGAACTAATGTTAGTGCTGCTCCTTATACTATCTTCTGTGTCAGGCCTGACGCTGAATAGATGAATACCTTTTGTTTGCCTTATTGGA
Source organism: Tenodera sinensis (assembly GCA_030765045.1). Classification (NCBI taxonomy): domain Eukaryota; kingdom Metazoa; phylum Arthropoda; class Insecta; order Mantodea; family Mantidae; genus Tenodera; species Tenodera sinensis. The sequence goes on along the minus strand of CM060971.1, from coordinate 23,098,957 downwards.
TAAAAGAAAGAGGTTACTGCCTTTTGGTTTATTTTAGAAACTTTCTCCAACCTTCCTCAACATTTGTTCTCGCTGGTTCCCTGATGTAAACTCAATAACAAAAAAGTTTCACACTGCGTAACTTTTGCTGTGCACAGATATAAAATTTTCCGAAAACATTTAATTTAAAAAATTATAACCCTTAACTGGGTAAACATAGAGAATTCAAAGTAGGCAGGTAGTAGCACTATAGTTTACTCTACCTAAGAAAAAAATATAGATGCATTCTAGCAGTTAGTTTGTTAGTTAGTGCGTGATGAGTATAGAAACAGCAAATATCGGACTTCTATTGAAAAAAACGTTTTCTGAAGAAATTTGGACCTATAGAAATGTATAATGACTCTGAAAAGGATATAACCTGATAGAGAAAAAAATTCTGCATAGGATAATGTGTTCAAATCTGAAATTTATAACACATGAATATTTATACCATGCTATTAGGAATGTGGCAACAGAGCGAGGGTAGAAAAGGACGCGGCTAATGGCAACTTGTATGCGCTAGATAGAGACAGAGATGTCCCATTTAACTCCATACTGTCTTCTAAGAGTGGAACGCTATATAGAAACGTTATTTTTTCACAAGTTACAATACTGAACGTTGCTTACCTTTCCAGAGATGATGTTGGAACTGTTCTTGTGCTTGAAGGCAGGCATTGCAACATAAAAAGGTTTATCAAAAACACACTGCAGTTCTTCTAATGATGTTAGTTATTGTGAAGCACTGACCATTTAAAACTGAGTTCTCTCGCTGCTGCTGGGCTCCTTTCAAATGACTTCTGAACTTTCTGTAGAACCTGTTCCTGAATATGTTCTACCATAAACTGATCACTATAGTCTTAGAGATTCTTATTTGCACACAACTGAGAGTTTCGTAGCACTTAAATAACACTAATTTTACATTTGTAAACGACTGCACTACTGTGGAATCTCCATTGTTGGAGCCCACTACAGCTACTGCACGCTACCATGTATTCTTTATGAGTTTCTGCTTCTACACATTCCAGGATCATGATGCACAATCTGAAAAGAAAAACAAATTATATGAGGGGTACAATCAACACTGAAAAAGTATATAAAAGAAGAACAAAACACTTACGAAATGGCTGCACAGTGTTTTGCCTGTCCTCATTCTGGGTGATCACTGTCTGCCACTAAGGCATAGATGAAACCATACAACATTTTAAAACTACTTTTAAAGGCTTTACTAACCAACTTTATGAAAGGAGATGCACCGTCACTGTCCATACATTTTTGACACTTCTTTAGGAGACTATCCATCGCTTGCTATAGTTCATGTTGAGAAATGCTGGCAATTTCCTGGTAGACATTTTGTTTTAATTCTTCCAGAGTGTGTGGGTTTGTCTTGTATATTTTGTTTTAAGTTACCCCAGAGATACGAATCGCAAGGGGTCAGGTCGGGGGACTAAGGGAGCCAAAAATATCTACTAATTCTGTTTTAAAACACATTTCCAACTTTCCTCCATCGAAAGATTGTCTTATGAGCTGTTTTACAGTCTTACTGGAGAAAGGTAAAATCATGCTCCCTGTCAGTTAATTCTCTAAAATAAGGCGGCAAAATTCTATTCACATATGTATGGGCATCAACAGTTGACTTGAAAAGAATTGGGCCTTTAACTCTTTCTCCACTAATGGCACACCATACACCAATTTTTTCATTATGAGGGGTTACTCCATAAACAACATTATGCTTCTCAGAGCCCCAATGATTATTTTGTATACACACACAACCATGAAGCTGGACCCAAGCCTCGTCCATGAAAAATATTGAACGTGGTTCGGGTCTATCTTGCCATTTATACATTGAGAGACCACTCACAAAAGTGGCAGCATTTCTCAATGTGAACTATGGCGAGTATTGGATAGTTTCCTAAAGAGGTGCCAAAATGTATGGATAACAACAAAGGCCAGTTTCAGCATCTCCTTTCACAAAGTGCTAACTAAAGTCTTTAAAAGTAATTTTAAAATATTGTAACAAATGAAGAAAACACCAGTTACTGCTATTCACACTTTATTGCCTTTTAGTCAGTTAGCGTAGTGCTAACGTTACACTCAGATTACTTTTGTACCAGCTCAGAGCGACAGAACTGCCGAATCACAAATAAGAACTGTCAGATTGAACTGCTAGTCGGCACGACTCAACGCTTCGTATACGTCTTTTTTCCTCCTGCCCGGTGCTTGGCAGCGACTTATATTGGTCCTTAGACAGAAGGAAAGTTCTGGAGGTAGAATATTCGGGAGTGCCTGTGGCGGAACGGTCCAGAAACCACACCGCCATGTAATAGCTATTGTCTCGTACGCTCCTATTGTTGTCGGCGGCAGGTCGTTAGGCCAGGCAGGCGACTGGCTGGGTCCCCCCTCCCCAGTGTAGGCAATTAGATGCGGCGGGCGCGGTGACACTGCTCCCTCCTCAGAACTGGTCGTCCCGACCAGCACTATCACTGCGGCATCTCCCTTGCGCACCGATGGACTAACCCATCGAACCTCTTCTCCAGGAGGCACGATCCTAGGTATCGCTGTTGGATAGTGTCCCTTGGTCCGGGTAGGACGATGTATGCCATCCTGCTTCGAAATTCTGCAACAGTACCGCCGGTCTTGACGGTCCCTCGTCCAGTTGCCCTTCTTCCTGGTGTGTTGACGGGCCATCCTGCGCACTTGGAAACGGTTCACTGAGTACCATGTCCGCCGACCTCTCTGGCGCACCTTCGCAGCCACCTTGCTTCCGATGGGTCCGGCAACAACCCCCGCCACATCCGCGCGAGTCACGTCCACCGCTGCACTCGTGTTCACTCGTGCTCGGCACGGCCTCTCCTGTATCCTGCCGTCCACGATGATGTCCGCCATTCTTCCGTTCACGGCACTATGCGTCAGGTGATTGGATGGCTCCGACGGTCCCCCCATGTCCCACGCCAAGTCGGTTTTCGCGTGTTGCTCGTTTGCTTGTGCGCTTCCCTGCTGATCGTCCTCCACGTCATATCCTGGTTGGTTACGTACCCGACACACTCCTCCAGGGGATCCTCGACGACGTCCCTGAACTGCCCCTTTGCCTTCCCCGAGACGTACACTTTCGTTATCTGAAACGGGCGCAACTGTCGCCTCGGCCACTAGGTGCTCCCTCCCCGGGTCCGCGCTATTCCGTCTGCCCCTGGCATCCAGTACTTTGACGCTCTCGTCAACTCTTACTACCAGGGCGCCAAGACGTTCCCCGTCGTCCTCCACGACGTCCACATGCTGGCAGAGGTCTTCCACCTTTTCGCCGAGTTCTTCCACGTCTTCCGTCACGCCAATCAGTTCGCCGAGTTGTTCCACGTCTTCCCTCACATCAACCAGTTCGCCTAGTACTTTCGCGCCTTCCCTCACGACGACGAGTCCCCCGTCAATCTTCGCCGATAGCTCCGTCTTCATCTTGGACATTTCTGTCTTCATTTCGGCGAATAATTCTTTCATCATTGCCATCATCCTGGTTTCCGAACCTCCCTCCATCTTGGTTCTAACGTTGCAACTTCCGACGACGATGTAATGAAACTAGAAGCAATTCGACGTATCCCACTTCTGACACCAGTGTAACAAATGGAGAAAACATCAATTACTGCTATTCACACTTTATTGCCTTTTAGTCGGTTAGCGTAGTGCTAACGTTACACTTAGATTACTTTTGTACCAGCTCAGAGCAACAGAACTGCCGAATCACAAATAAGAACTGTCAGATTGAACTGCTAGTCGGCACGACTCCTCAACGCTTCGTATACGTCTTTTTTCCTCCTGCCCGGTGCTTGGCAGCGACTTATATTGGTCCTTAGACAGAGGGAAAGTTCTGGAGGCAGAATATTCGGGAGTGCCTGTGGCGAAACGGTCCAGAAACCGCACCGCCATGTAATAGCTATTGTCTCGTACGCTCCTATTGTTGTCGGCGGCCTGTGGCAGAACGGTCCAGAAACCGCACCGCCATGTTATAGCTATTGTCTCGTATGCTCCTATTGTTGTCGGCGGCAGGTCGATAGGCCAGGCAGGTGACTGGCTGGGTCCCCCCCTCCCCAGTGTATCAATCAGATGCGGCGGGCGCGGTGACAATATAATAGGTTCATCTATGTCTTTCTATTACGGCAGCAGACGGCAATGGCGCCAAGGCCATGGACAGGCAAAACACCACGCAGCTGGTTCGTAATTTCTTGACTCTCATGAGCAAAGATAAAGAAGATTCATTTACGAAAATTTCATTTTTGCATTTCAGCTTAAAAATTGATTACTAAAATGTACATAAATTAGTATGACATATACAAAATGGCGTTCTTATACAAAATGCCATGCATTATTAATCTACATTTCTTTAACTTAGTAAAATTATATGCTGTAAAACAACGAGGTGCAAAAGTATAGTATAGGTACATTTTCTGGATATTCACCAATAAACTGAAGTAAACAATTGTTTTGGAGTCTTGACAAACTATAAAAAAATAATTGTGGAATATCCTGGTGAAATACAATTGTGTTGTTCCCATGCTGCTGTAATTAATCCTTCTCCAATATGAAATTATACTATTAAACACTATTAGTAATAATAATGTCATTCCAGTTATTCCAGGGGGTATAACTGTAATGACATTACAAAAATCACTATCTGATAAAAGCTAATCAACATTTACCTCACACTGACAGAAGTAATCTAACAAGTTTTCGCCATCTATGTTTGATACAAAAACCTTGAGAATCACTTGTCAGGAAATGTACCACATACAAACACAAACTGTGTTATGAAATACTGTTATAAACCTGACTTTGGAAGGACAAAGGCTGGACCCTGCCAAGGGTTGACACTACAGAATGTCACCAGATATCTTTACCTCCAAAGCCATTCGCATCGGCTCTGATTCTTTAATGCCTGGCAGCTGTTGCACCTCCTGGCTCTAAGAGAGCATAGCAAAGTCAGACATTAAAACCAACACATGCATGTAAGTAAACATTCAGTGTCACGTATAGTGAAACAGAGTTAAACCTGTTTCTTTTATATGTTTAACAACCTCTTAAAACATATTGATACGTCAAGCTCCATTCAGCACAACAATGGATGGACAGAGCCAAACTACTTCACACTATATGCCAAGCCAGTTACTGCGTAGACGTTCAAGGTTGGGCTGCCTCGTGCAACTGCTGTGATCACATGACTGTCAACAATTGAAGCTGCAGAAACAAAATTAGTCTGAAGAATGTTTGAGATACTACTAGTTGTGTCATTTCCAGTGCATGTGTGGGTTGAACTCGAGAAAGATCATGTGGCATCATCCTCACTATATAAGGACATCTGATAAGAACAGTGGTGAGTGAATTTTAGAGTTGAGCAATGGTACATCGTAAGAAGATTTCTATGAGCATTGCGAGTGACATAATTAGTTCACAAGAGACAGAGAAAGTAAAGAAAGACACTAAAAGAACTGAGCAAGCTTATGAGAAGTAAAAGTTGTGAGATGTAATAACACAAACGACTGTAAACTGTGTTAATACAGCCCAGCATCAGGTATATATGAAATGGACGATTGGACAGGTGATGATGGAGCAATTGGTGGAATGAGTTGCAGGGAAACTGGAGAACCCAGAGAAAACCCACCCACACCTCTTTGTCCACCACGAATACCACATGCGGGTCCCTGGGATTGAACCTGGGCCATCTAGGTGGTAGGTGAATGGTCTAACCACTCACCCATGGTGCCACCCTTTGCCTACTGTTCTAGTGTCTAAAAATATTCTACAGCCCTGGCATTCTGAAAACATTACCAGACTATCTCGAGGGGGAAACAATATAACACTTCCACTAGTTATTGCAAGTGTAGACAATCTGCCACACATCTATGACAAGGAACTGTGTGTCTGTGGAAAAGTGAGACCTAATGAACATGACTGTGGATATTCCTGCAAAATGCTACAATTCTATGAAAGTGAGAACAGAATAGTGGTTTTTGTAAGGATGTTCGTGAAGGACAAGAACTACTATGTAAGATTTAAAGCTTTCACGACGCACATTATTTATTATAGTTTCACGGGCGATCAGCCGTGTGAGGTTTGAAAATATTGACGAAGGCCATGGAGTTTAGAATGGCCGAAAGCTCAATATTTTCAAACCTCACACGGCTGATCGCCCGTGAAACTGTAATAAAGAACTACTATGTGATCTTCATGTTTCAAATGAGGTTAAGTGTACTGGCATTTGTTTATTTTAATATTAAGTATTTGTTACTTTTTTCTAGTGTTCTGAAAGAGAGGTATTGCAAAAATTGCTAAAAGGTTGTAAACAGCAATACAATCTTTCTGCAAGGAAAAGTTAGTATTTTGTTCAATGGCTGAAAGTTCAGCAATGTTATGTTTTCCAATGTTCCTATATTGTTACAGAAACACCATGTTTTTCACAGAATAAAAATTGAAAACATGTTTCAATAAAATATGACTGAAATTGCTTATTATCTTTCCTGAAAAATGTTAGTTTTGCCTCTTACAATTTTTTGCCTGCAGATATTCAATGAACGACAGGGGTGTTTACAACAGGGAGTATTACTCACAGTATTATGTGACAAATACTGGTTAAGAATCTGTATTTGCTAAAATCAAATTTTCTTCACAAACAGCTAAGCATGGGTATGTGCATAAATATCCTGAGTGCATTATTATTGTTTTAAGAATGCCCTATTGCCTTCTTATAGTCCGCAGAAGCTTTCTGTGAACCTGGTTTAGATGACACAGCACAAACCCACAAAATAGGGGCAAAGCAAGGCAGGAGAAGGTTGGGAAAGTGGTATTGCCCCCATGTGAAAGGTAGCCAATTATGGAATTCGGCGACATGTAGGAAATACAAAATATTCATGTGTAAAGTTGATGTCATGCAGTTCAACTTTTTGGTCCAAAGCATTGTATACAACAAACGTGCATCGTAACACATCAAGAGTTGGATACAATTTTGTTCCACACAATTTCTATCCTATTTTTTGTATTCAGCCTGTTTGTATAAAATGCAATTGAGTTGCATGTAATTGTTTCATCCAACTTTGAAAATAGTCAATCAGCATCTGTAACGTAACAATATGATGGACTGCATAGGCAACATGTAGTCAGCTGTTGTGTATGTATGGCTCATGGCATTTTTAATGTGATGGGTATTTTAATAAAACACTCAAGATTTTCTCGAAGATTCGTTAACAAGTTTTCAGGACCATTAACATATATTAATGAGGTGGTTATCACATAGCTATATTTCATAAATAATAAGAAATCCAGTAAACACTATGGTTAAATTTTATGTTATGAAGTGAATTCAAACCTTCTATCCTTCCATACTAAGATTAAAACCATTACAATTGTTCCTTATCTCTTTTGCACTTGTCTCATATTTGTATCCTACTTTGTGTTGCAGAAAAAGCTGTCAGATACATTGGAAATCTAAAACAAAATGAAACTTGTCGTCCAACATTTACAAAATTAAAACTTCTAACTTCTAACGACACAGTTCTTTATTACTCCAATCATGACCTTCATATTGCTATTGCTACCTTACAAGAGTCCTTGAACTCACTTATACAGTGGTGTTCCACCTGGCGCCTTTCTTTAAACCCTAATAAAACAGAGGCAAAAATTTTCTCTCTTCGTATTATTCGTACACCCCCACCTTTGTATATTCATAACACATGTATTCCTTGGTTACCTTCTAATGTTCCAGTGAAGTATCTTGGGGTGTTATTTGACACTAGCCTTACCTGGCGTCCGCATATCAATCGTACTGTTAACCTTGCTTCAGCCCGGCTTTCTCAACTTTATCCACTACTCAATAGACGCAGTTCTCTTGGACTTGATTCCAGTTTATTACTCTATCGTTCCCTTATTCGCCCTATTCTCACTTATACTGCTCCTATTTGGGGTGGTGCTTGTAAATCACACCTACATCGATTACAGGTAATTCAAAACAAGGTGATACGACTCGCTACTAATGCTCCCTGGTTTGTGCGCAACCAACAGCTACATCAAGAACTAGGCCTTCTCCCCATATGACAGTTCATACGCCAAACAGCACGCCGCTTTTTCATACGCCTACAAGAGGTTCCTGGAGCTGTAAAATACCATCTCGGCGTCGGAACACGACGGCCAACACGCCTTCGTAAACGCTTGCCTCAAGATATCCTGCTCAGTTCGACCTCAAGCTCAGAAGACTCCGACCTTTAGTTTTTTTCACAAAATGATTAAACTGTTCTCCTACACATTTGCCTTGTATATGCGATCTATTATATTACTTCCTCCTTTATGAGACAAATTATGTTCGAGGAGCTACATTGATGTAGCCAACCTTAACAACTTTATAATGTTCTGTATTTTATGTTATTCTCACAGATCTGTAAAAGCATTATTGCTGATCGATCTCAATAAAAATTAAAAAAAAAAAAAAAAAATTAAAAAAAAAAAATTTAAAAAAAAAAGAAACTTCTAACCCTTCTCAGCTTATATACATACATAACACAATAATACATATTATTTATTTATGCCAACAAACTTACTGTTGGTGTTTTTAAACACACAAGCCGTGTGTGGGCAAAGCTTGAGAGGTAGAACTGGAACTTAAAAATTGGATGCCACAACTGGGATTTGAACCACAGACCTTCCGCTTACTGGGCGGCTGCTCTACCATTGAGCTATTGTGACAAACTGCCAGAATGGCATTAAATTCTCAAACCAGTTCGTATTTCTCCTGGCTTGTGTGTTTGAAAACACCAACAGTAAGTTCGTTGGCATAAATAAATAATAATTACCATCTGAAGGTTATTTAATCCTGGGATATAAATTACTTACAATAGTAAGTCACCATTGGGGTAATTGTCTCTGATGTGAGACTGCCTTTGTGGTTTACCAGGAGAAATACGAACTGGTTTGAGAATTTAATGCCATTCTCGTAGTTTGTCACAATAGCTCAATGGTTAGAGCAGCCGCCTGGTAAGCGGAAGGTCTGTGGTTCAAATCCCAGTCGTGACATTGAATTTTTAAGTTGCATATCTACCTCTCAAACAATAATACACCTTCAAAAATTTAAGTTACATCTTGAAACCAACTCAGACAGACACAATCACAATACTAGACATAAAGATGACTTCGCAATTCCTACCCACAGACTGCACTTTTATGAGAAGTTTTATGGGTATAAAATTTTATAACATTCTACTAGTTACTAACAAGAATTGTAAAGATAATAAATTTAAATCAATGCTGAAATGTTTCTTAACTGACAAAGCCTATTATAGCGTGGATGAGTTTAATACTAGTTAGTACCTTATTTTTATCATAAAATCTAATCGCCAAAGATCACTGTTATTGTAATTATTAACCTCAAATGACATTGTTCTTCTGTGTATTTAACACTATACTGAACTAAAAATAAATAAATGGTTTTGCCTTCGACATTATGAAAAAGGTTGAGAAATAAATCTTTGCCAATTCGTAGAAAATTGTGATAATTTTCTGGGTCCTCTAACCTCAATTCGCTTTGTAGTAGACCCAATATACCTCGACCCGTGTCCTCTTCTCATGACCATCCACCGTCTTACTTCTAAAACACCTTTTCTTCCTGCTGAGACTTGTGGAAATATGTCCAAACCTATACTTAATATAACAATCGCTAAATTAATATTTGCTTTTGCCATGTGTATTTCTCACGCTTGCTACATGAACTGTTATTTGTATTGGAACAAAATTCATCACTGTGTGAGTTTCTTTTGTGTGAATTCTATTGGGTACAAAAAATTTGGACCGTGGGACACTGGCTTTACTCACAGTATTATGCAAGAACTACTAGTTAAGAATCAGTATTTGCTAAAATCAAATTTTCTTCACAAATAACTAATCTTGGGTATGTGCATAAATATCCTGAATTTATTGTTTTAAGAACATCACATTGCCTTCTTATAGTCGTAGAACCAAATGGCAGAGCAACAGCTACGTTCACATGGACACACGGAGAAGGTGGCAAGTGGTATTGCCCACATGCGAAAAGCAGCAATTATGGAATTCAGAAATACAAAATATCACGTGTAAGACAGAGCATGCAACGAGTGTCAGGCATTTTGGGGAAAAGAACACAAGGATATATATGGGAGTTACTAATACAGCGCAGAATTCTGAGCCCAATTACAAGCCTAGAAACGACACAACTTTCTGGAAATGAAGGAATTACCTACACTGCCATTCATATCTTCGTTAGCGTTGTTTCCATTTCACAACTTGACTATATTTGGAGTGTCAACAACTCGACAGGAACAAGCTGGGATGAACGCTACTATAACGCCTCGGTTCTCATCAGTGGTTTCGTTTCGTTAAAATTGCACACCTAGCATCACTTGGATATTACAGACACATATTATGAGTGTCTTATTGTTCCTAAATGTGTATTGTTATTACTTATGTAATAAATCAGTGCAATATAATGTTAAACGTACGTGGAAAGCGATGTAAAACATTTTAGCTAATATGCAATCTTGACCGAAATCATTGGTTAGGTATTAGTGGGTAGGCGCATTATAAGCCTCAATTTACAAGAGTGGTTTGAACACCAGATGTCAACTACTCCTAATTAACTGAGGAATAATTAGCACATACTCTCAAACCAAGTCTATCTCGAGCTTTGGTACTACTAACCATAAGGAACTGGAAAACAGGTTACGCGTGTAATAAACGGACGCTTGGTGTAGCAAGAAAACAATATTACCTGTACTGTATTGTATCTCGTTCTTTTGAGCCTAGAATGAGCCGGGCTCAAGCATATATAACACGTTATACTACCATGCATTATTTTTTTTCAGTAATACTTACGTTAGGAACTACTGAGTTGGTGTGTATAATCCTAAGTGTGTAAGGAGTGGTTTTGGCACTACGCGTTGCTTTGATGAAATATCTGATTCTACCCAGCTAACCTTTCACTCAACACCAGTGTACCATCATGTTGGGACACACGAGACCGATTAGCCGCCAAACCACGCCATACCTACGAAGTAATGAAACCAAATGAGCATTGCCAACACATGAAAATGTAGTAATGAGGTAATTTAGCGAGAGATGCTGGAATGGTGGAAATGGGGAATAACGGAAAAGCCTCAATTTGCAATGAAGTCATCCCGTTTATCTACGCGCAATAAGCTAGGCACAGAACACCTAGAAGCTAGGCGTCGAAAGCAGTGGCGGTTCATGGGTGTTCACATACTCGTAAATGTATACCTATTTACCGTTTCTTGAATGTGAATGTGTACTTACCTCTTAGGTATGTATACGAAAAGGTTGAGTACTGAACTTGATTTAAGAATGGTTTATTTAAACATTATTTTGTTGTTCAACGACGCTGTCAATTGTCAGGATCACATTAGCGTCGTCAGTGTGCCGGAATTTCATCCTGAAGGAGTTCATTTACATGCCAGAAAATTTACTGATATGGAGCACACTTAAAAACCGTCGGTCTATGGGCCGGATTTGAGCCCGCGACAAGAACAGTGGTTTAGATTCACAATTTGACCAGGAAGAAAATGTTTCATTCTTATATACATATATTTCTTCTGTCCATGTGTATGTGACTGAACTGCTCCTAAATGGCTGAACTGATTGTTATAGAATGTTGTGCGAAGTCAAAATCTCTGGAGATGATATTCGTTGATTTACTTAAAGCTTATGATAGTGTGCCAAAGATACTGTTATGGGATGTTCTGAAGGAAGCAGGTGCAAATGACAAAGTTTTGACATTATAAAATCAATATATTTGCAAATCAAATGTAAAATAGAAGATGTGGCTCAAATTATCAAAATAATTTTCTACATCAAAAGGATTTTATAATACAAGGATGTTATTTATCTCCGGCACTATTCAAAATATATATCAATATATGTAGCTCTTCAAAACTGGACTAAGAAATTTTGATACATGGGAATTCGAATTCCTACAGAGTAATAATTGTATAACCTGCTTTTCGCAGATGATCAAGTTATTATTACCGAGGATACAGATGATACATCATATATGCTCAGAAAATTAGCAGAAAAGTACGGGATATGGAGATTAGAAATAAATTTAAATAGAACTCAGCGTGTATCATTGGACTTAGAAGAGAAGCTTACTTGCAATACAGACGAAATAGCATATGTTGACTATTTGAAATATCTCGGGTCTATAACACAAAAGAATGCAGCAACAACAACAACAACAACTTTAAAGATTCAAAGAAGAATAACCGATGGAAAGAGAATTATAGGAAAACTCAATTCGGTTTTATGGAGTAAAAATATTTTATATAGAATTAAAAAATATATGTATCAGACACAATTCCAAAGTGCATTACACGGCGCTGAAACTTGGACTATAAGTATAGAACAAGGAAACAAATTAAACAGGGGAGACTCCGGGGATAGTGCCTCCGTGCCATGGCACTACCTTAATAAAACGAAAAAAATAAGTATTTTAAATTATTTGTATACTCTACGCTTACATCAAGAATACGAGCATTAATCTTATTACTTTGAAAGGCGCAATCAAATGACTTGTCTGGCAATGGAACGCCATACAAGCTGAAGAACGCGACAGCGAGTTACAAGTTTGCAACTTTATTATATTACTCTTCAATAGATCCGTGCTACTTCATATCTGGCTCGGATTTAGTGTTCTAGATGTCAAGTCTCGGCGCTATTGGGGATTAGAGGGGAAGGGGAATAGCTTATATTCGTGCCAGTAGGTAACGGTTACCGTTGGCAGCACATGCAAATTATTTGTAAAAACCTTATCACGCGCTCAGCAAATTGTGCTATATTGCGAAATGAGAAATAAGCTGTCAATCACTATTACTGCATAAAAGTAGAAAATTGTGTCTTACTATATCATTAATTTTCCGTTGTTTACACTCACAATTATATAAATAATTGTTTTCTACAAAGTTGGTTGCACTGGCAGTAATCCCGTATCTTTGAAAGAGAGGCGCGCTTTGATGTAGGAACGGTAAACTCTTGAATGATTTCATGTGTGGTGTGCGGTTCGCTTTGTTTAAGTACGAGTAAAATTAAGAAAGTGAGTTGTTTACTAAGTAGCCCATTTTCTACGTTATCGTTAGAAGACAAGGTGAAAGTAAAATGGGTAGACCTACTCTGATCTGCACATAAACAGAACAAAAAAGTGCTAGGGTTAAGCGCGTTAGAAAATTCATTAGTGACATTTGCACAATAAAGGGATTTTAGATGTAAGGTATAATTAAAGGAATTTTCACGTCATGAAGGCACAACGGGCTCTTATGGACCATGCTATTCTTATGGAAGAATCACGTGCACTGCTGCCAAATGTGCGTGTTTTCAAATGCGACTAAGATAAAGTATGAACGTTCATTTCGGTGTGAAATGTGTCGAAGAATACCATGGTATGCACGATAAACCTTTTATATAATTGTATAGTTTTTAAAATAATAAAATCTAAAATTTTGTTGAAAGCAGATTTTTTAACATCTTTTTCGCTCGAACGTCAAAACGGTTTCAAATCGAAATAAATGCAATGAAAAAAAATTTGGTTTATTCGCTTGCTTTTATAGGCCACGTTGGTATTTAGATTACCTATATCAATATTTCTATAAACATATTTTTCTGCAAAAATAAAGTTTAAAACAAAGTGTTAAGATTCTACGTTTATACAGTGGAAAATGTCGTTGCAGGCTAATTCTCGTTCTGTAAGTCCACGTAAAAACTTCCAGAGACAAAGTTGTCAAGGAAATAACGAAATTATTTTGTACATACATATAAAACGTCTCTAGTACCGAAGTATCCATGAATCACCATTTAAAGGCAAATGTTTGCGGCGAGCCGGACTCGTGTCTTGTAGATGATGAAAACCAGACGTGGTGTGACAGTTGAAGAGCCGATAAGGGTGCACATTGTACAGGGTGCAAAACTTGTTTTCTTGGCGAAAGAAGGTTCTGCTGATTATCATGGTGAAATGGACAGCGATAGATTTGAACAGTGGTTCAGGAACCAACTAGCAAAACCGCCGTAATCGCAGTGGCAACGCCGCGCTGATTCTCCTTCATAACGTGAAAACTTTTATAGTCAAAGAAAGGTGTAATGGACTTAGTTTACCCGCGAGAAACCCAAGCAGCATAGATATAAACAATGTGACATACCTGGCTGCATTAGGCAGCACAGATATCCGAGTTAACTTGACTCCCTGTCATGGGCGTCGCGAATGGGAGGGGCAAGGGGGGCTGCGGCCCCCCCTGAAAGTTGACCAACTTAATGTGCAATCAATTACTGACTATTAAACTAGGTACTATTTCCATTTTGATGTAAAGATCAATTTTTATTTAGCACAAATTAATATGGTTATATGTAACAAATATAAGTTTTGACAGTAAAATAATGAATTAATATTATCTGATTGCAAATTTCAAGCATGTGCCCCCCTCCCCTGGAAAAGTGTCTGCCGATGTTCATGCTCCCAGTATCAGGAAGCCATCCTAAAGCATAACCAGCAAGTAGACAGAAGCAGGTTAATAATAAGTTGCAAACAATTCTGTGGAAAGTTAGAATTAGCATCACGCCACCATGATGAGTCATAGGACTCGAAAACCAAAGGCATATTCCCAAAATTAATCCAGTTCAGTGTAGTAGTAGTCAAAGTCATATTCGCAATAGTAGTCATAGTCATCTTAATAGTAGTAGTCGATATCATAGTAGGTTGTAGTCATCATTGTAGTAGTAGTCACAGTCGTGGCCCATTATAATCACATACACACAGGCAGAAGAATATATAATTTTCTACCTGATCAAATTGTGATTCTAAACCATTTCTTAATCAAGTTAATCACACATACAATATATAATAACAATCAAGTCAGCTGTTTAGGAACACTTAAGTCACATACACACAGACAGAAGAAATATATAAATATAAAACATTTTTTACCTGATCAAATTGTGAATCTAAACCATTCTTTATTCAAGTTAATCACACACTACCAGATATGGAAGGAATATATAAAAATATAAACAAGTACACTGTGGCTTACCACAAGGTGCAGTGCTCAGCATAACGCTTTTTAATATATTTATTAACGATCTGCCACAACAAATACAACAATAAGGTGTGAAGTGTGCACTATTTGCCGATGACTTAGTAATGTGGACTTCAAAACCAAAAAACAAAAGTGCACAACTAGAAAAAACAATGCAACAATTCTTAACCAACCTACAAAAGTGAACCAAAGAAAATTTAATGACTGTTAATACAACAAAATCAAACTACCAAATCTTTTCACTAAGAAAAAAAAAAAAAAACATTAAAAATAAAACTAAATTTTGAGGGTCAACAGTTACCAGAAATAAAGGAAGCAAAGTATTTAGGAGTTACATTTGATACCAAACTTACATGGACCAAACAAATAGAAAATGTAATACAAAGAGCAGAGAGGCGCCTTTCACTGTTAAATCGTCTAACAGGAATGAAGTGGGGATGTTCCAGAACAACTCTTAACACAACATACAATGTATATATAAAGCCATTGCATACTTACTGCAGCGAAGTTCTTGTAACAGCAAATACAAAAAAAAAAAAAAAAAAAAAAAAAAAAAAAAAAAAAAAAAATAGACATACTCTCAAAACCGCACCAATACCAGTGGTGCTGTTTTTATAATTATAAGAGGTGATGTTGATGAGCTTTCGACTCTTTCGTTATCTCGGGTCGTGGTACTGGATGGAATGAACATACACTCGGGGTTAACTTTAGTGAAATATTTTATTTGTACCTTCTTGTTCACAATATTTAAATCGTATCACAGTAGCAAGTCTTTTATTTCAGTAGTTTGACTTCCCTAGCATCGCCGAGATTTAATGTCTGAAAATTAGGGATATTTCGCTAACTGTGTTTTCTATCACTTTACACTTCATCTATTTTACGTCCTTTCATTTAATTGCACACTTCGTATTAAAGTTAGCTAATGTTTCACTTATTTTACACAAATTAACGGTCTTTAAACACTTAGTAAATTTACTTTCACTATTTTATGACGCGCACACATAAAAATGCGTCCATCTATACCAAAGACACAGACGCTATTCCCAAATTCTTTTGGTTGGGAGTCTAGCATGCCGACTGCCATGTGTACATCCGCGTATGCGTTCATCAAATAGTTCCTGTATTGTTAGGGAAGCGATCCTTAGCTATTCTCAATTCGCTTTTAATATTGAACACATATAATTCGTTTATTTATACATATATATTAAAATTAAATATGGAAATATTTATAACGTCCTTAAACAAACTTAATTGTTCGTAACAATGAACAATAGTAACACGTTTTTGTCATTTAACCAACTCATACCAACACCAAAAACAAATTACACTCTTAACAAATATTCACATAAACAATTTTCTTTTGAGGTCTTACAATATCCTGTCTCACCAGCTATGGACACACTAACCAACCAATACCCCATTGAATATGAAATAGAAAAAGCAGCTCTTATTCAAAACAAAAAATTGAAGACTTCCATTTGATACATGGAACAAGAGAAATTTACAGAGTTTTACATTTAATTGCACTATGACATTAAATTCCCCAACTGACTCACATTTTTCTGGTAGACCACAAGAAAATCTCAAACTCGAGATCACATATCCCAATCAATAATCAATTAGAATAATTTATCACTTGGATATATGGTGACTTATTTATACATTTCAGTCTGAAGATGATAGAAGATTGGATATGGACATTCCTCTGAAATGTTAATACATACATTAATAAGTTAAACACTCACCCTAATGGCAACTTAGAATGGCAAGTACTTAAGTCCTGGAATTTAAGGTTTTTTAGTTAACAGTTTCCATATATCAGACAGTCAACAGTTTTGAGTACATTAGAACAATCAATTATTATTGATTGGCCTCAGGGGTCTCCGTCTAGGGGATATGTGAATGGCGACCACAAGGTACCCAAGCTGAGTAGAACATTACTTCCACTTACTGGTGTCTAGGGGATATGTGGATAGTGACCACAAGGTACCCAAGCTGAGTAGAACATTACTTCCACTTACTGGTGTCTAGGGGATATGTGGATAGTGACCACAAGGTACCCAAGCTGAGCAGAACATTACTTCCACTTACTGGTGTCTAGGGGATATGTGGATAGTGACCACAAGGTACCCAAGCTGAGCAGAACATTACTTCCACTTACTGGTGTCTAGGGGATATGTGGATAGTGACCACAAGGTACCCAAGCTGAGTAGAACATTACTTCCACTTACTGGTGTCTAGGGGATATGTGGATAGTGATCACAAGGTACACAAGCTGTGCAGAACATTACTTCCACTTACTGGTGTCTAGGGGATATGTGAATGGCAACCACAAGGTACCCAAGCTGAGCAGAACATTACTTCCACTTACTGGTGTCTAGGGGATATGTGGATAGTGACCACAAGGTACCCAAGCTGAGCAGAACATTACTTCCACTTACTGGTGTCTAGGGGATATGTGGATAGTGACCACAAGGTACCCAAGCTGAACAGAACATTACTTCCACTTACTGGTGTCTAGAGGATATGTGGATAGTGAACACAAGGTACCCAAGCTGAGTAGAACATTACTTCCACTTACTGGTGTCTAGGGGATATGTAAATGGCGACCACAAGGTACCCAAGCTGAGCAGAACATTACTTCCACTTACTGGTGTCTAGGGGATATGTAAATGGCGACCACAAGGTACCCAAGCTGAACAGAACATTACTTCCACTTACTGGTGTCTAGGGGATATGTAAATGGCGACCACAAGGTACCCAAGCTGAGCAGAACATTACTTCCACTTACTGGTGTCTAGGAGATATGTGAATAGTGACCACAAGGTACCCAAGCTGAGCAGAACATTACTTCCACTTACTGGTGTCTAGGGGATATGTGGATAGTGACCACAAGGTACCCAAGCTGAGCAGAACATTACTTCCACTTACTGGTGTCTAGGGGATATGTGAATAGTGACCACAAGGAACCCAAGCTGAGTAGGACATTACTTCCACTTACTGGTGTCTAGGGGATATGTGGATAGTGACCACAAGGTGCCCAAGCTGAGCAGAACATTACTTCCACTTACTGGTGTCTAGGGGATATGTGGATAGTGACCACAAGGTACCCAAGCTGAGCAGAAATTTACTTCCACTTACTGGTGTCTAGGGGATATGTGGATAGTGACCACAAGGTACCCAAGCTGAGTAGAACATTACTTCCACTTACTGGTGTCTAGGGGATATGTGGATAGTGGCCACAAGATACCCATGCTGAACAGAACATTACTTCCACTTACTGGTGTCTAGGGGATATGTGGATAGTGACCACAAGGTACCCATGCTGAACAGAACATTACTTCCACTTACTGGTGTCTAGGGGATATGTGGATAGTGACCACAAGGTACCCAAGCTGAGTAGAACATTACTTCCACTTACTGGTGTCTAGGGGATATGTGGATAGTGGCCACAAGATACCCAAGCTGAGCAGAACATTACTTCCACTTACTGGTGTCTAGGGGATATGTGGATAGTGACCACAAGGTACCCAAGCTGAGTAGAACATTACTTCCACTTACTGGTGTCTAGGGGATATGTGGATAGTGACCACAAGGTACCCAAGCTGAGTAGAACATTACTTCCACTTACTGGTGTCTAGGGGATATGTGGATAGTGACCACAAGGTACCCAAGCTGAGCAGAACATTACTTCCACTTACTGGTGTCTAGGGGATATGTGGATAGCGACCACAAGGTACCCAAGCTGAGCAGAACATTACTTACACTTACTGGTGTCTAGGAGATATGTGGATAGTGACCACAAGGTACCCAAGCTGAGTAGAACATTACTTCCACTTACTGGTGTCTAGGGGATATGTGGATAGTGACCACAAGGTACCCAAGCTGAGCAGAACATTACTTCCACTTACTGGTGTCTAGGGGATATGTGGATAGTGACCACAAGGTACCCAAGCTGAGTAGAACATTACTTCCACTTACTGTTGTCTAGGGGATATGTGAATGGCGACCACAAGGTACCCAAGCTGAGCAGAACATTACTTCCACTTACTGGTGTTTTGCTCCTCACTGTAACTTTTCTATCTGACCTTACCTTGGTCATCTCTTGTTCTCTTACGACCCCGATGCTATTAGGGTTCCCGAGGGCTAGGGAGTCTTTATTTTACCAACCTCTCCATTTCTCTAATTTCTCTATAAAATCTTAACCCCAACATGCTGACCTGTCATGGCATGTAATACGTCCTCTGATTGGTAATCAGAGGATATGGTTGGTGAATTTATTTTGATAATTCTGCCGGTCAGGTCGGTGAGACCCGTAAACCAACGACAGGTGTGGTCCTCCAGACATTCTGGGGGTTGTGAGAGAGCGATGTGACCGCCAAAACATAAAAATATGGTGCTCTCTAAAAAAAAGCGGTTACTATTACTGCTATTGCTCTCTTCAATATCATTGTGAAAAATATTGGAGAGCAAGAGGATTAATGACTTCATTGTCAGAAATCCAGCATTAGCTAACAACAACATTTAATTGTTATGAATTCAATAACCCGGCTTCTTTTGAGATCAACTTGTAACAATACTACAAAATAAATATTATATGATTATTTATAAATAAATATTATTGGCAGAGACAAAGAAAACTTCCCGAGAATGCAATCGGTGAGGCTACAATAAAAGGTTATCTCATAAGATCACATGCTGTGTTATAAAAGCCATCCCAATAATGCATAGCTGAAATTACTCAAAATTATTGGATAGAAGCATGCAAACACGTGAAAACAGTTAAGCAACATTTTAAGTGCAGAGATTGGTTAATGGAGAAAGCAATTGAAGAAGATATAATTATAAATGTGTGTCTAGAGAGCAGTGATCACGATGAGCATTATTCCAAGAATATGGATATTGAAGCAGTGACATGGATCCAGCAGATGAACCAACGTTTCCAGACATGCTGCTCCCGAGAACTAATGTGCAGATATCAGCAGGTGAGCACTGTGCGACTGTACATTCCCCTTTCCCCCCAAAGGTCCTTACACTTAAGGTAGTAAACAAACCTGCAGTGCCCTCCTTCAAGTGCATTCATATCGTGGCCGAGCAGTAGGTAACTACATATAACAGTAGTTTGTGAAAAACATTACTAAATACATGTTTAAATTTAGGCTCTAACAGAAATATATAGAGGTAAAGTTCCAGGGGAGAGAGAAGTGAATACTACTACTTTCACACTCTTCTAACGAATAGATATTTTCGTTTTTCCCATCATCTTTTATTTTAAAGGTAAGTGATTGTAAGGTTGTTAAGACTTATTGGTGCATGAGCCCTGTACTCTGTTGCTGAGGTAATTCTGGCATGTCCTTGTGCAGCACTATTCATGACCTTGACAACACTTGTGGGCATGAGGTGCTCCAAGTCACACTTTGATACCTATACATACAGGTAGAAGCAAGGTTAAGCAAAATATGGGAGTACAAAGTTCAGGCAGAAAATGAAATCAACCCTTTTTTATGATCAACTTTCTTCTTGTTTGGTTTAAAGTATCTGTTTACATCAATTTTGTTATCATCAGGACCAGATGGTATTAGCTATACCTTCAACAAAGTATTTTGGAATATTATTAAAGACCTTCTGCTGCAGCTGATAAACACAATTTTTGTAATGCGAGACCATTTACCAGGCTTTAAATGTATTAAACTACTTTAGGCGTATAACACTGAATACAGATTTTAAGATTTTTACAAAGATTTTGGCCAACAGACTGCATCTTGTACTACCAGCGTTAATTGGTCCTGAACAAACATGTGCAATTTTAGGCAAGAAAATAATTCACAACTTGATACAGTTATGTAATACAGTGGTGCATCTTGAGAAACACCCCGAGGAGGAGGCTGCCTCGCTAACATTGGACTTCGAGAAAGCATTTAATAATGTTGATCAGAATTACCTATTTGGTGTATTGCAATGCATGAATATTCCTGATCGTGTACTTAAAGCCATTAAATTATCATACACATCTGCCTACTCCAGAATCCACATCAATGGATATTTTACTAGATCAATTCCCATTTTGAGCAGTATATGCCAAGGTTGCCCTAATTCATGTTGTTGTTTACCATTTGTACTGAACCTTTAGCTTTAAAAAAATTATTTTTTTGCTTAACGATGCTGTCAATTGTCAGGATCACGTCAGTGTCGCCAGTGTGCCAGAATTTTGTCTTGCAGGAGTTCTTTTACATGCCAGTAAATCTACTGATATGGAGCTGTCATTTTTAAGCACACTTAAAAACCATTGGCATTGGCCAGATTTGAACCCGCGACCTTGGGATCAGTAAGCCAGCGTTATAACCAACTGAGCCACCCAGA
Organism: Tenodera sinensis; assembly: GCA_030765045.1. Classification (NCBI taxonomy): domain Eukaryota; kingdom Metazoa; phylum Arthropoda; class Insecta; order Mantodea; family Mantidae; genus Tenodera; species Tenodera sinensis. Next base: position 23,077,493 of record CM060971.1, on the reverse strand, counting down.
CCGACCCGAACCTTAGGTCCACTTGAAACATTTATTTTCATCTACATTGTCAACAAGGCTGATTGCCATAAAGACCTGTGCTGATGATATGATCTCATCATCAACTTTTCTTACTTCCTTACATATTGAAGTTTCATGAGGAGGCATCTTCTGCAAGATTAATTATCAGTAATCCAGCTTGACTCCCTTTGGGACTTGGCCTTGGACGTTAACTTTGGCTAACGTTCCTGTTAAAGATCATGTTACTACTGTAGGCCTCCAAATCACCACGGATATAACAACTACTCAATTGCATCGCTACATCCTACAGTGTCACTTGAGTACAAACATCAACATTCTTCACAGAGTTTGGTTTGTTAACCTCTTTGCATTATCAAAATTATGGTATAATAATACTAATACTAACAACAACAACATCAACAATAATAATAATAATAATAGTAAAAATAATAGTATATAATAATTATATAATAATAGTAATAATAATAATAATAATAATAATAATAATAATAATAATAATAATAATAATAATAATAATAATAATAATAATAATAATAATAATAATAATAATAATAATAATAATAATAATAATAATAATAATAATAATAATAATAATAATAATAGATGCAATAATATTAACCGGGCTTGTGGGTCGTGGTCTATTGGGTTCCTTCTTCTTCCCAAACGTTTCGTCTGCGACTACGGCAGACATCTTCAGTGGCGGCGAGGTCGAAGTTTCCTAGTGGAGATCTCAGCACCGACTGTGCTGGTCACCACCAGAGGTGCGGTATTTATGTCGGCGGCTGGAGGGGAAGTACGTTGTGATAGGTCCGGGTGGCCAGTGGGCTGGACTTGTACCAGTGGAGTACTACAAGGAGCTGGCGTCTGATTGGCTGGAGAGGGGTTCTGGATTTTTGTTTTTGTTAACGCTGTTTGCCATATTCTGTTGAGTTTAAGTCCTTCTTCTTTGCGATTGATATTATTTTTGTGCTTGTGTATTTCAATGGCTTCACGGAATAAGCGAGAATAGTAGTGGGATGTAGATGCCAGAATATCTGTGTTACCATATTGGATGATGTGTTCCCCTTCTTCGAGTATGGCATGTTCAGCAATTGCTGATTTTTCAGTTTGACCCATGCGACAATTTCTTCTGTGTTCTTCAATGCGGGTTTTTATACTACGTTGTGTGGTTCCGATGTATACCTTGCCACACGAACAAGGTATTCTATATACTCCTGCGGTGGATAGAGGATCCCTGGGGTCTTTGGCAGAACGGAGTATGTTACAAATCTGAGTGACTGAGCTCCTAGATCCGACCACCTACAAGAAGCTCTCCAGGGATCCAACAGGTCGCGTTCTTCGGAAAACCAATCAACTGATTAAGTCTTCGTCCATTCCACCCAGTGATCAGCTGAAACTAAAGAGGAGTGAAGCTTTACCTCCCAGACTTTATGGACTTCCGAAGATTCACAAGCCTGGCACACCCCTTAGGCCGATTGTAAGCGCCATTGACTCACCTACGTACGCAGTTGCGAAATACGTCGAAAAGATGCTGCAACCTCACATCGGCAACACTGACACATACATAAAAGACTCCGCCCATTTCATTCAGAAACTCAAGACCATCAGCTTACAACCCAACGACTTACTTGTCAGTTTCGACATAACATCTCTGTTCAACATGGTTCCAGTCAATGAAGCCATAACACAGCTTAAGGAGATTTTTCCAGAAGACATTACGACGCTTTTCCACCACGTCCTCACGACTACGTATTTTCAGTGGAACCACGAATACTATGAACAGACAGACGGTGTAGCAATGGGAAGTCCTCTCAGTCCGGTTATTGCGAATTTTTACATGGAATTTTTCGAAGCTACTGCCTTGGATTCAGCACCGCTTAAACCTTCGTGCTGGTGGCGTTACGTGCACGACACGTTCGTCATTTGGAGTCACGGAGAATCAGCCCTGACAGAATTTCTGGATCACCTCAACAGCATCAATAAACAAATTCAATTCACCATGGAGAAGGAACAAGACGGCAAATTGCCCTTTTTGGATGTCATGGTAAACAGAAAACAGAATGGCACACTAGGCCACAAGGTGTACCGTAAACCGACCCATACAGACCGCTACCTTCACAAGAACTCCAACCACCATCCGAAACAAAAGCGTGCTATGATTAAAACTCTGGCAGACCGAGCTACACGCATTTGCGAACCACAAGTTCTACACCAGGAATTTCAACACTTAGAGTCAGCGCTCCACTCTAATGGCTACGCAAAACGAGAAATTAAGAGAGCATTACATCCTAGTAAAGGTCCCAACATCACAGAAACAGCCGCAAACAATAGGAAGGGCAAGGCCTTTTTACCGTACATCAGATCAGTCACAGACCGCATAGGCAAACTACTTAAACGCCACAACATTGACACCGTCTACAAGCTCACTAAACAGATTTGTAACATACTCCGTTCCGCCAAAGACCCCAGGGATCCTCTATCCACCGCAGGAGTATATAGAATACCTTGTTCGTGTGGCAAGGTATACATCGGAACCACACAACGTAGTATAAAAACCCGCATTGAAGAACACAGAAGAAATTGTCGCATGGGTCAAACTGAAAAATCAGCAATTGCTGAACATGCCATACTCGAAGAAGGGGAACACATCATCCAATATGGTAACACAGATATTCTGGCATCTACATCCCACTACTATTCTCGCTTATTCCGTGAAGCCATTGAAATACACAAGCACAAAAATAATATCAATCGCTAAGAAGAAGGACTTAAACTCAACAGAATATGGCAAACAGCGTTAACAAAAACAAAAATCCAGAACCCCTCTCCAGCCAATCAGATGCCAGCTCCTTGTAGTACTCCACTGGTACAAGTCCAGCCCACTGGCCACCCGGACCTATCACAACGTACTTCCCCTCCAGCCGCCGACATAAATACCGCACCTCTGGTGGTGACCAGCACAGTCGGTGCTGAGATCTCCACTAGGAAACTTCGACCTCGCCGCCACTGAAGATGTCTGCCGTAGTCGCAGACGAAACGTTTGGGAAGAAGAAGGAACCCAATAGACCACGGCCCACAAGCCCGGTTAATATTATTGCATCTAGTATTGACACCGGCCGTGAAAGCCTTAGAATTTTGAATAATAATAATAATAATAATAATAGTAACAATAGTAATAATAGTAGTAATAATAATCGTAATAGTAATAATACGAGGTGCATCCAGAAAGTAAGTCCTGATGACCAATAAAGAGAACAAGAACATCACTAAGAAATATTTATTGAAATAATTACATAGACTCACTGGCTACATTTCAACATAGTCACCACCATTGTTGAGGCATTTATTGTAACGGTACACCATTAATTGTATGCCCAACTCACAGGATTCTGCCGCCAATGTCCGCAGCCATGAAGTCACTTCATTCTGCACCTCAGTCTTGTGAAAACGTTTTCCTGGCAGAAAACGCTTCATGAGATGGAAGAGATGAAAGTCACTTGGAGCAAGATCGGGTCTGTAGGGTGGATGTTCAAAGACCTCCCATCCAAACTTATTCAATACATTTCGTGTGGCATTGGCTGTGCATTGCCATGCACAAGCGTAATGCCTCTGGCGTCACCAGGGACACTCAGCCATTACGGTCTTCATTCTGAATCTTGGTTCTTCCTTCCGTGAATTGCCTGCACCATTGTCTTACCATACTGTCACACATAATGCCCTGTCCATACACGTGACACAACTGATGATGGATTTCTGCTGGAGATTGCTTTTGAGCATGCAAAAATCGGATGACTGCACGAACCTCGCATTTGGCGGGAGACAATATTTGAGAAGCTATTTTCTCCTAACACAGAGCAGTAAGTACTGGTGTCACAAAACTGAAACTTTACTGCAATGTTACCATATACTTCCTCTCTTCTCCTGCACACGCGCATTCCTATCCGTCTGGTGGTGCCATCTCTGGATGCGATCGGGACTTACTTTCTGGATGCACCTCGTAATAATAATAATAATAATAATAATAATAATAATAATAATAATAATGATAATAATAATATCTTGTTCAGCATGTGGATCACACGACTCGAGAAAATCATCAGCTCACAATTCCTGTGTTGAGTGATTTATTTTCTGAAGTTTGGAGATCATCTCTCTATGCCATTATGACTGAGATTCTTAGCACTGCAAAGTGTGTGCAAGATGCGTTCCCAAGACGTTTGACCACCAGTAAACATAATGAACGGGTGCTGCATATTGCAGCTGCAACACAGAAGCTCCACAAGTGTTTTGTATAGGGTGTGTTAGATTACCCACCATACAGCCTGGACATCTGTTTTCACCTCTTTCCTCACATGAAACTGTGGCTACAACAGACAATGAGCTGCAGACCAGTGTAGAGAAGTGGCTCAAAGTGTAGGCGACTGTCTTGTATGACGAGGGGATTGGAAAGTTGGTACCACACTATGAAAACTGTCAACATCAGTGCAGCAACTATGTAGAGAAGTAGCACAAGGCTGTAGCAAAATGTTGCAAACAAAAATAGTGCTCGTATATGCTTTATCTCTTGTTGTACAGTTGTTACGGCAATCTTGCGATGCTTGGCAAAACCTATGAAAACCATGTCACCAGGTTAAGTCTTGTCTCTTCTGGTATCTGTTGTATTTTATTTGTATCGAGTCTGAAGAATGCCATGTGTGAATTAATTGGTTAAAGAAATATAAAGGCTTAGTTTGTAAGCTTTTTGTTTTCTGATGTTGTATTGAAATTGTATATGAAATATTAATGTTGCAATAAATAAAATTGGCAATTATGTCCTGACTTAAACTAGATATGACTCTGATCCAGGCGATGGTTTTTAAGTCTGCTTAAAGACGGCAGCTCCATGTCAGTAGATTTACTGGCATGTAAAAGAACTCATGCGGGATGAAATTCCGGCACACTGGTGATGCTGATGTGCTCCTGGGATTTCACAGCATTGTTAAACAACAAAATAATTTTTTTCTGGATGTCTGACTGACTCACTCTGTCTAACTAATGGAGAAAGATACCTTTATGTATTTACATATGGGGTTCTCCATGCCTCAAAATCTTCAGCAGATTTCGTTATTGCTGTAGAATCAGTCAATAATAGGATTCAGGATAACTGGAGTACATATAGGTATTCAAATAATTAAAAATCAGTCTATATGTTTTTTTATAAACACTTTTTTGTAGGTCTTGTGTTTATTGAGTATTAAAAAAATTATAAATATTTATATTTAGCTTTATAAACAATAGAAAATAAAACTGATGCAATGATCAAGAATTAGAAAACTTCAAGCAGTATAGTTCAACATGTGATGCATAAACTATCTAAAAAGTGCACACTTCCTTCATAAAAACATTATATATAAAATGCTGTTTAAAAACAATATGCTTTTATAAAATGCTGTTTAAAATTAATATGCTTTTATGTTCATGTTTTTTTCAATATTATCATTTTAAAAGGTGTTTTGAATATAAAACAAATCAAAATTGTTTCCCAGCAGTGTGAACGCACAATAGTGGTGCACATTTGCAATCTGCTACTGCCAATATTTGGTATCACAATGATGCCTAGCAAATATATTTATTTGCGAAGTTTTACATTTTGGTAGATGCTATCTACTGAAGGCAGTCACTTCTCATGTTTTCGCTTTGATAAACGTGTACTGCGTCGCAACGGAGCAGGAGTTGGACACAACTGAGATGACCTCCGCCTTAAACAAACAAATACAAATAATAACAACTAAAAGAAAAAGAAAATGAAATGTTAAGACAGTTTTATTCTCAGTGAGCTCCGAACAGTTACAAGTTAGACATTTTATTTATAAGTTTAGGTATTTATTATTATGAAAATAATGTTGGTACAGCTATGGAAAAAATGACTGAGTGCATTGGAAGAATATTTGTAAGCCCCACGTCATGTTGCAGCATGGTTTACACAAGTCAATATTTCCTGTGTTTATTGATAGTCTGATATATATGTTATCGGCTGTTGGACACACAAGTACGCTGTGTCTTGAATCACCAGTCGCATTTGCATCTGTTCCTGATAAAGAAAGGGGCAGTGTAGTCATCTGCCTATTTGTGTGTCCAACAGACGATAACATATGGAACACACTATCAAAAATCTGATCTGTTACACTCACATGACTTTCTTTACTCTTGTACTAACCATTCTTACAAACTCTTATTCCTATATGTTCTTTGTGTTACTTGAGATAAACATTTGTACAAATTATCTTATTGCTTAAAGGGAATATGTGAATACAGTAGGCTTTAAGCGACAGTCAAATCTTTTAAAGTTTTGAGATTCCATTCTCTTTGCACGGTTAACACATAAAAAAATAAAGTTGCATTTGACAAAAGTTTAAGTTTTCCGAAACTGACACAAATAACAAGGAATATCTGCGAAATAGTTCACTCTACCAAAAAATTTATTTGGACATAAATTGTGTTTTAGCGAGATCTACATTTTTTGTAGAGTAAGATTTGGTCTATCTCTTATAGTTTATGAGTTATTCGAAAGTCATCCAGAGTAAACAGGACTACATAGGCTATAGCCAGAAAATTCAAATATATATTTCATTTGTCATAAAAATATCTTAAACATGTCATTTTAATAAAAATTATTAGAGCCATTTCAAGGAAATCAAAATTTTCAAAAAATTTTCCATGTAAAAGGTAGTTTAGAGTGAAGAAATTTTCTTCAAAATCTTCATGTCGCATCCTTGAAAGGAGCTTTTTTTTTTTTTGGATTCAGAGGGCCTTAAAACATATATTTCCAGTGAAATCTCAACATCAATTTTTTGGGTGGAATACAATACTTCTACTTACCAGTAGAGAAAGTAATAAACTCACCTGCGTGTTAGAAATATCCTTTGTGTAAACCACGCTTTAACACTACATGGGGCTTAGAAATATTCTCCTTATACGCTCAATAATTTTTTCCATGGCTGTACATTGTTTAAATCAAGATTAACAATTTAATTTCAAGGAATTCAAAATAATATAGTTTCAAACCTTTTTCAAGAATTAGATTATAACTGTTTAAATTACTGGAATATTTATGTAAATAATTGAAGGAAAATAATTGAGTAAATGTCACATATAACTTAGAATGTTATGAATATATGTGGACCAAGAACACAAAACTTAATGATTTTGTTAATATTCTATGGAAGACAACAGTCACTGGTTTAAAAAAGTTGGAAGATTGAGAGTTTATGAAGACAAAGAAGTGTAGGGTTATAGAATGTGACAACTTTTAAAATTTTCCAACTCAAAAATTGGAAAATCCTTATGCCAATATCCAAAAGAATTAAGGAAATTCACAGATATTGCTGCTAAAACAAATATATAAAACACATTCAGTGAAATCTGTTTAACCCTTTAATTGGCAGCATTGCTTCAAGCAACATACAAATTTGTTCAGTTTTGAGATACTTTATTGCCTCTTTCTTTTTAATTTGTTCTTATGCTAACCTAAATAAATAAAAATATCAAGTATTTGCAATAAAACTGTAGTGTTTCTTTTTGTTGAGAAAAAGATGCAAAATACTGTTAGTTTCTAAGTGTGCCATTACACCAATTATTTTACTTGGGCCCTCCCCTTCCTTTACCACAGACACATTTGACTGCAACTGCTAGGATTCCAGCTCACAACATTCTGCTTTGAATGGCTGGCCAACCCACTGCATATTGCCTTAAGCATCACGACTATTTGAATTGCTTCAGCTAAGATGCCTCCAAAAGGACCACGAAAACCAGTTTAGCAATTACAGGAAGAACGGCATATGTAGCAAAATGAACTGGCAATTAAAGGATTAAAATGGCGTCCAACATGGTACAATTCTCTTGTAGCTGAAATGACTTTAAATGTTCAATTGATGCTGGAATTTCACTGCATAATTGTTGCATTAATATTGCAGGTGTTGACTATTGCACAATAAGATGGCAGGCAAGACTGTAACCTGTTAGGTCACTGGGAGAGAGTACAGAGTATGGAATATATTCCTTATTGTCAATGTCATCAGTTTGTGAGATGGAGGCAGGCAGGCAGGCAGACAGACAGGACTGTAACCTGTTAGGTCCATGGGAGAGAGTACAGAGTATGGAATATATTCCTTATTGTCAATGTCATCAGTTTGTGAGATGGCAGGCAGGCAGGCAGGCAGGCAGGCAGGCAGGACTGTAACCTGTTAGGTCCATGGGAGAGAGTACAGAGTATGGAATATATTCCTTATTGTCAATGTCATCAGTTTGTGAGATGGCAGGCAGACAGGCAGGACTGTAACCTGTTAGGTCCATGGGAGAGAGTACAGAGTATGGAATATATTCCTTATTGTCAATGTCATCAGTTTGTGAGATGGCAGGCAGGCAGGACTGTAACCTGTTAGGTCCATGGGAGAGAGTACAGAGTATGGAATATATTCCTTATTGTCAATGTCATCAGTTTGTGAGATGGCAGGCAGACAGGCAGACAGACAGGCAGGACTGTAACCTGTTAGGTCCATGGCAGAGAGTACAGAGTATGGAATATATTCCTTATTGTCAATGTCATCAGTTTGTGAGATGGCAGGCAGGCAGGCAGGACTGTAACCTGTTAGGTCCATGGCAGAGAGTACAGAGTATGGAATATATTCCTTATTGTCAATGTGACATGGTGTCAGACTAGTCCAGCAATGAATCTGATTGGTTCAAGTACCTGGCAATTAGCAGACATGACTAAGTGATAAGTAAACCATTTGGTTACCACACACACACACACACACACACGCACGCACGCACACACACACCAAGTCAATAACTGTCTTATTACTCCACTTAATATAAACAAAGTGATATAGACAGTGACTGCCTCTGTAGCACAGTTGGTAGCATGCTTGCCTCTGGCGCAAAGGACCCGGGTTCGATCCCCAGTACCAGCATGGGGATTTTATCCCCTCTGGGAGGTCTGGCACGGGGTGCACTCAGCCTTGTTAGGTCCCAAGGGGACCAACTGAGGAGCTACTTGATAGAAAAGTAGTGGCCCCAGGTCGTGAAGATTGCATAACTGGCTGGGAGGGATCGGGACGCTGACCACATACCACCCTCCAATACTGCACCCCACCAATGACACCTGTAGTGGGCAGAGGTGGGGGACGCAGTGACTGGGTGGTAAGACTTGGCACTTCATAGGCTGTAGTGCCGAGGCTTAGTTTTAGATATAGAAGTGAGACTTTTCCAATGTTTTAGAAGTATGAGTGGACCTATAGACACTTATAGTCTCACTTACACTTATTTCTGTCAGGACGTGTTTTGAAGTCCAGCATCTTCATTCTCAACAGTTTCTTGACGGCAGTTGAAGAGGAAACATCTGTGATGCTATATGTACCAGCAACCCAAATAGCAGCACAATCACTACCACAACAGATGTTTCCTCTTCAACCACCAGTCGAGAAACCATTGAGAATGAAGACACTGGCCTTCAAAACGCATCCTGACAGAAATAAGTGTAAGACTATAAGTGTCTATGGGTCGACTCATATACTTCTAAAACCATCTTATTCTTCAATTGCGTACAATTGTTTGTTTCTATAGCTATTCTAACAAGTACTTATGCATACTAAATGTTCACATGATTTTCACTTATTATTTACCCATTTTAACTTCTTTCCAGACCAAATTATAGACTGTTCAAATGTCCAGTAATATTGACTCCAGTTAAAGCACACTGATTCAGCAGTAATGTGCTCAGGGGTAGCCCAAGGTGTATCAGATTTAGTACTCAATAAATATTCATTCATTCATTTGATTCAGCAGTATCATAAATGCTTTTGTAAATAATGAATGAGTCTTAATTCAAGAAATCCAGTGACATTCTGTTTTATTTCAAATAAAAACAAATTTAGACTAGAAGCTTCACTTATCTTTGTAATCGCTGCAAATTCTTGAATTAATATTGTGACATTGGGTTGTTCAATAATATATGGGCAAGAGGAGGTCGGTGACCTTGCATATGGGGAATGGCTATATATGTTCGTGACCAAGGAGGTCTGGGGCTACAGGAAAACTAGTGACTGTGATCAAACAGCGTGATACCACTGTAGTGGCTGGCAAGCTCTAGAAGTTTCTTTGCTGAGTCATGCACACGTGTGCAAGGAAAATACTTGAAGGAGGTTACGTCACTCTAGGTCCAGTTTAAATAGGACAGACAGTGAGCAGTCAGTCAGTTTTTAGAATTTTTAGAGTAAGAGTCAGTTTTTGGTGTCAGTAGTTTTAAGTCATTGTGTACGTACACGAGAGTACATTGGCCAGCCTGTCGGCGAGTGTGTATGTGTCGTCTAGTGATTGTATCGTAATAGTAAAGATATAAGAGACAGTAAAACTTTTTTTGTAGTGTTTAATGTCTGCTTTTGCTAAACACGGCACTGCCGGTGGTACAGCGAAACTGGAGAAAGATATTGAAAGACTGAGAAAGATTATCGGAAGAACAACTGTGAATTGTAATAGTAGAGAAGTTTATAAACTGTGTTAGCAACGAGAAGGAAATTGTGCATTTGTAGTAAAATTTAGAGGAAATAAAGAGTTAGAAAAGTAAACGGACATTCAAATTTTTGTAATTGTGTTACAATATGCTTTCAAAACTTTGAAAATGTGGAGGCATCATGAAATATTTTCGCAGCATCTCAAGAACTTACACCAATTATTAAGATAAGTGAAGCTTTTAGTCTCTAAATTTGTTTTATTATTATTTTTATTTACTGAAGTATATGTTTACATTGTAGTGTCAATCTCACTTTTGTTTCTGCTCTCCATTCTTTTCAACTACAAACAGTGTAACGTGCCATGCTTCCATGTACTAAGATTGCCCTTATCCTTGGATTATAAACTTCAGTTAATGCAACGTGAAAGTCTACTACATCCTGTTGCATTGTCATGTTAAGTTAAGTTCATTGCAATCCCAGCATTACTGTTGTTACCGTGTACACTCTATGATGAAAGTTAATGAATTCAGCCTTAAATAATACAGGGTTCTTCATTAAAAACCTAATGGGTGCACAGCATTTCGCCTGTGCATGTTTGGGTGTGCCATAGCTGGCTTTGCTCCTACATAAACTCCGTGTGTATAACACTTTTACCTTATAAAGATGCTGGAAATGTCCAACTCCACCCTCGCGAGGCTAAACAAGCATTATATTGGGAGAACACATTCTGATTAAGTTAGGCCACTGTAATGTTTCCCATTTAATTTCTAATATTTTGTTTTAGTTCTTCCAATGTAAGAGGATTTGTTCGTAAACTTTGTCTTCCAGGTTACTGCACACGCTGTTAGGTCAGAGGAGCGAGAGGGGAGCTTTATTTTGTTATTTAACGACGCTGTCAATTGCCAGGACCACATCAGCGTCGCCGGTGTGCCGGAATTTCGTCCCGCAGGAGTTCTTTTGCATGCCAGTAAATATACAGACATGGAGCTGTCATTTTTAAGCACACTTAAAAACCATCGGCCTGGGCCGGGTTTGAACCTGCAACCTTGGGATCAGTAGGCCAGCGTCTAACCAACTTAATCACCATCTTCAAACACTTGCCTAATTTTATTCATGGACTCCTCTGCTGTATGGGCAGTAGCAGAATCTTGTTGAAATCACCCATATGATCTCTCTTCTTCTGTCAGTTCATGATAAAATGTCATTTTGGTTCCTCTCTGCATTTACAGTCTGACCAATTGTGCTTCTAGCGCTAACAGCATACCAAACTCCAACTCTCTGATCATAGTGAGGGATTTCTTGAACACAATGTGGATTTTCAGAGGCCCAGTATTGACTAGTTGCACACACAATGGCAGCCGGTAGTAGGGGAATCCAGCAAGGTTGCAGGAGAGATGAAATGCCACGTGCCCCGTTAGGTTTTAAATGAAGAATCCTGTATATTCTTTACCTAATTATTGAATGTATATTTTTAGTTTATTATGAAATCATAAAAAGTGTGATGGTCCTGTGATGAAACATAGTATTGATGACCAAAACAATACTGGATATGTAAAATTCAGTTTCTAAATATTGTTCTAAAAGTAGCTGAGATCTGAATTTTGTACGTGTTAATGTAGAAGGGCAGACTGAAAAGCAATGCAGCCTTGGTATTGCAGCTGGAATGTTGACATTTGACACAGATACAGTTTGAAGTTTTCACTACAGAGGGTATGTGCAGCTCTAGAAAGAGAAGCGCAAACTATGCAACAAGGATGGTGTGCATGTTGCTGTCGTCCACATATCAACAGCAGCAAGGCATAGTTCAATTTTTATGGGCCAAAGGACACAAAATGAGTGAAATTTACAGGGACATGCGTGGTGTGTATTCTTCCAAGAGGGCTGGGTGAACCTTAGTGATTCATTATGCTCTGGGCAGCCGGTAACAGCTGCAACCCAGCAGAATGTCAGAGCCATTGTGACATGTGTAACTGCAAACCTTGTCACAGCAGTTCAACATTTAAAATACAAATGATTATCTGGGCTTGTGAGCCATGGTCTAGTGGAAAATCTCCTTCCAGACGTTTTGTTCGAAGCTCAATGGTGAGCCCGTAGTACTCTGCTAGTCTAGGCAATGACTGATACAGAGCCATTTGGTACACAGACACTTAGCATGTGTGAGCAGTTGATGGTTGGTCCAGTCTTTGTTTATTGGTTTGGCTGCTGCATAGGATGGTTTAAAGTGAGGACTACTTCCATTGTTGTCTATGGGCTGGTATTTACTGTGGCTGTTCTTAGAAAACATGACATCCACGCCATCTACAAACCCACACAAAAAATACAGAACATGCTACATTCAGCAAAAGATCCACTCTCTTCTGCAGGTGTTCACAGAATTCCGTACATGTGTGACTCTGTCTATATAGGGACCAACAGAAAAGTCTGCAATTGAAGAAAACACATTACTAGTGCCGTGAGAACACATTATACAGTATTCAGATACAGCTAGCCTGTCTTCCACACTGCATTATTACACCCGGTTAAGTCGTGAAGCCATAGAGAATCCTGAATATTAGGCACCCTTCTTCGTCACGTAATCTGCTTGCCTACTGACTAACTGTACTGCGATCGACAGCAGCATCTCCATACACCTTTCTCAACTTCTTGCGGATGCTTCCCACTGTCTCGTTTTCACAGCACAGGAATTCTATGACAGCATGTTGCTTCTGACGGATGCCAAGTGCAGCAGCCATCTTGAAGGCATGCTGTGACAGTGCCACTCACGGGAACAGGTTGAAATAAATTGAACACAAGCGGGAAGGATGTATTTACACACTGTAAAAATTTCAAAGATGTAGAATAAAACCTGTACTTTTTAAAAAATAGTGTGCATTACTTTTGGAGTGACCCTCATACAAAGCACGCAAAAAGCTTGACTGGAGACAAATTCAAGATATGTGCCATCAGGAGCTTCAGCCACAGTAAATGCCAGCCCATCGACACCAATCATAGACAATGGAAGCAAGCCCCAATTTAGCCCATACCATGCAGCGCCAAACCAATAAACAAAGACCAGACCAACCGTCATATGCCCACACATGCTAAGCGTATAAAACCCATGAAACCAAGCAGCTCCATATCAGTCGCCGTTGAGACTAACAGAGTATATGGTCATGCCACTGAGGATGTTCGACGCAGCTTCAAACAAAACGTCTGGAAGGAGATTTCCCACTAGACCACGGCTCACAAGCCCGGATAAACATTTTGTATTCTGACACCGGTCATGAAAGCTTACGCAATTTGATCAGTTCAACATTTGCTAAGATGCCTTGTAGGATAGTGTTCACATGTTGAAATTTCGTAAAGTTAGGGTGTGCTGGGTGCCTAAGGAAATGACAACCACAAGGGCCAGCAAATAACATGCTTGGACACTATCTGTGGTTCTCTCTGGAGTAGAAACATGCTGAAGTGACTCAATCTGCCGGGAAAGTGCTTGTCACAGCATTCTGGGAGGTGCTTTATAGGTAGACTTTGCTGAACACGGGACCACTGCAGCCTACATTAAAACTTTGGTGAAGTTGCATGACAAACGCCACAACATTGATGCTGACGATGTCAAACTTCTTCATGACAATGCTCGCCCCCATGTTTCTGCTACTGTTTGTTAGAAAATCACAAATTTGGTTAGGAGGTGCTCCAGCATCCACCTGACACTGTAGGGCTTTCATTTGTTTAACCGCATGAAGAAATTCCTGGCTGGCGAACACTGCATTAGATGCACAAGTGAAATCAGCAGTCCACAGATAGCTTCATTCCAGCCAAACAGACTTCTACGAACAGGACACATTGAATCTCATACCATGATGAGAGAAATGTGTTAAATTGGTGACTAAGTTGAAAAGTAGGTAAAAGATGTCAAGTTCATTTGCAACCTTTCTTTGTTTTCTTAACTATTAAACTTATTGTGTAAAAAACTTTTGTGCATTACTTTTCAATCTGCTCTCGTATATAACCTGAAATACTCCTACTATCATTGTGTTTTATTGTTAATAACATATATCTTTAAAATAATAACGTTGGCTAATAGGCAATTTTCATTTCATTTTATTTTCATCCTTTTCATTACATTAAAAGGGACTTATATTTAAATAATACACAAAGTACTACACATCTTTTTTATATTTCAATTCCTCATTACATTTAAAGGGACACATTATTTAATCTATTTACGTGATACACAAATAAAGCATTATACAGGGTGTCCCAAAAAGCACAGACAATGCTTATCATGTTGTGTAGGCTGGCAAACATCATTTTCAAATAGAAACCCAAACCCTTGTCTGGAAGTGCATGATTTGGATGCTGTAGCGCATGAAGTTTGACAACAAACTGTTATGACAATATGTTAATATGGAAGGTATGCAACCCTTGAGCCATCTGTGTATTGGGATGAACAACCTGAGGCTAATAATATTCCTGAGCATGCGCTACAGTTTTTGGTGCGCATCCTACTGTGTTACTTGTGTAGTTTCTAATACAGTAACGTTTTAACAGCAGTGTGACAGTCCACAGCTGCTGAAATGGCCGACATGAGCTCCAGCATCCTGATGTAAATGTGTGGAATCTCCTCAACATTGCATGGATTGATAGAGGTGGACCAGTTCTATGGCTACCACAGCCGCCAGATCTGACACCTCTAGACTATTTTCTGTGAAGCTGTATAAAGAGTAATGTCAGCGGAGGACCTTATGGCCGCACGTATTGGGTCATGTGTATGAGGCTCACCACTGCCAATATAGGCTCTGCAATGATGGAGGCAAAAAGTTTGAATCCTGTTTGTGATGTAGACAGTTGGGTTTATTGTTGAAATGTGAACGCACATCCATCTCATATTTTGACGCTCTCCAGGATCTAAACTGTGCATTTCTGGATAGGGGTTCCTATTTGAAAACCCATCAGTTTGCCGTCCCATACAACATACTAAGCATTGGTATTTTTTGGTACATCCTGTAGATGTTTTGCACATTTTAATTCCTCTAAGCTATAGAATGTATTTTGAATTAAGTCCTTTATATTTTTCATAATTTCTTTATTCTGTTTGGTAGGTTATTAAATAATTCCCTTCCTGTAATTTCTGCTGCGTGTTCCTCTTAGTTTGTTCTGTAGTAGTCGTCGTTATTTTTCAAACCACACAGTGTTCATTTTTATTTGTACCTTCACTATCCAATTTAACACATCACTCTTTGTAGCGAGTCTATGGTTAACTAGAAATGTGCCATCAAAGACTGTATGGTTGTGGTTTTTTTCTAACAGACTCAGCAGCTCAATCAATGGCTGGTATCAGGTACGATTTTTACTGTATTTTTCATTTGGAGCTGTCTCCTAATGACTGTTTGCAGAATTTCCATGGCTATACCATAAGTGACCTTTGAACCTGTTGTATGATTTGGAAGCAGGTGTTCAGTACAGTGCATTGCTAGTAGACGACAATATGAAGCACCACCATTCCTGCATGTTGGACTTATATTGCTAATGATTTTCTGAACAGATATGGGGAGTTCCAACAGACACCTCTCACAATTCTAAGATAAATGTTAAACAGTAACCATGATTATTTTATGGTACTTTATTATGGCATGTGTACATAAATAACACACAGCTATTTTGTATCTTAGATGCCTAACCAAAAATAAGTTAATTCCTTACTTTCAAAACACGTCTCAGTGTGGAAGAAGAGCAAATCCTAAATTAACCACTTCACCTATTATCCCGAGAATACTCGTAATTAAGAAATGGTTGAAAAATTTCTAACCCGAGTTATCTTGTATATGTTTAAATCTTAGTTCTCTGTGGTTTTATTATGACTATTCTCATTTAGAACTACTTAATTTAGTGCATACCACTAGATGGAATGACTGTCTTTGTGCTCCGTGATACCTAGAACTGGTATGTTGACTGCATTGAAGAAATATTTACATTTCTCCAACAATGAAGATTATAATCCTGTCACCATCCAAATCCAAAATTAAATACAATTTGAAATGATAGTATTTCCCTTGACGAATCTGGCAGCTACAGTTCTGATGCACTGACTGAGAGTGATTCTGATTCAGATTCAAGTAATTCTGTAGATCTAAGTGCAGCAAGACAATGGGTGCCATTGCAAATAGTTGACAATGTAACTCCAGCTCCACCAAGACACGAGTATCCATCTACGTCAGCTTCTAGCCTCAACTTTACACTGGATCCTAACAATGGGTGTTATTGCAAATAGTTGACAATGTAACTCCAGCTCCACCAAGATACGAGTATCCATCTACGTCAGCTTCTAGCCTCAACTTTACACTGGATCCTAACAATGGGTGTTATTGCAAATAGTTGACAATGTAACTCCAGCTCCACCAAGATACGAGTATCCATCTACGTCAGCTTCTAGCCTCAACTTTACACTGGATCCTAACAATGGGTGTTATTGCAAACAGTTGACAATGTAACTCCAGCTCCACCAAGATACGAGTATCCATCTACGTCAGCTTCTAGCCTCAACTTTACACTGGATCCTAACAATGGGTGTTATTGCAAATAGTTGACAATGTAACTCCAGCTCCACCAAGATACGAGTATCCATCTACGTCAGCTTCTAGCCTCAACTTTACACTGGATCCTAACAATGGGTGTTATTGAAAATAGTTGACAATGTAACTCCAGCTCCACCAAGATACGAGTATCCATCTACGTCAGCTTCTAGCCTCAACTTTACACTGGATCCTAACAATGGGTGTTATTGCAAACAGTTGACAATGTAACTCCAGCTCCACCAAGATACGAGTATCCATCTACGTCAGCTTCTAGCCCCAACTTTACACTGGATCCTAACAATGGGTGTTATTGCAAACAGTTGACAATGTAACTCCAGCTCCACCAAGATACGAGTATCCATCTACGTCAGCTTCTAGCCTCAACTTTACACTGGATCCTAACAATGGGTGCCATTGCAAACAGTTGACAACGTAACTCCAGCTCCACCAAGATACGAGTATCCATCTACGTCAGCTTCTAGCCTCAACTTTACACTGGATCCTAACAATGGGTGTTATTGCAAATAGTTGACAACGTAACTCCAGCTCCACCAAGATACGAGTATCCATCTACGTCAGCTTCTAGCCTCAACTTTACACTGGATCCTAACAATGGGTGTTATTGCAAATAGTTGACAATGTAACTCCAGCTCCACCAAGATACGAGTATCCATCTACGTCAGCTTCTAGCCTCAACTTTACACTGGATCCTAACAATGGGTGTTATTGCAAACAGTTGACAATGTAACTCCAGCTCCACCAAGATACGAGTATCCATCTACGTCAGCTTCTAGCCTCAACTTTACACTGGATCCTAACAATGGGTGTTATTGCAAATAGTTGACAATGTAACTCCAGCTCCACCAAGATACGAGTATCCATCTACGTCAGCTTCTAGCCTCAACTTTACACTGGATCCTAACAATGGGTGTTATTGCAAATAGTTGACAATGTAACTCCAGCTCCACCAAGATACGAGTATCCATCTACGTCAGCTTCTAGCCTCAACTTTACACTGGATCCTAACAATGACACCATTTGCTATTTCCGCCTCTGTTTTGATGATGAGCTACTGGTTGCAATAACAAGAGAGACAAAGTGTTTTTATACAGGATGTAACAAAAATGTATGTCAAAAATTTGTGAAAATGTTTCTTGCAGATGAAGGATAACAAAATGTTATATGAACATAGGTACAGAAATTATTTATTTCCTTCTTAGATCACTTTTTCTACAGCTGAATCCCACATAAGAATACTCGATGAGAGGATTCTGGGGAAACAGGAAACCACAGCACATGTTCAAAATGGTCTCCATTAGCTCCAATGCATCCGTCAACGTCGTTGCATGGGCTCCCTAATGCACTCAATTAGGCCTGGAGAATTCCACAATACAAGCACGAAGAGCCTCTAACCGGCAACTGAAGTTGCATAGACAAGAGATTTCAAATGTTCTCACAAATAAAAATTTAGTGGGTTTAAGTCAGGTGAACGTGGGGGCCACGGAATTGGTCCACCTCTTCCTATCCATCTACCAGGAAACCACCTATTCAGAACTCCACAGACAGAAAGAATGAAATGAGGAGGAGCTCCATCATGCATGTCTTATTGGTAATGGGAGTATTTTGCAACAAGACCACATCACCTCCGTTTACTACTGTGCAATTAGACAACTACTCTGTTGTGGGGTTATGCCCACAGGACAGCTACTTATTACTGAGTTGTAGAGAAAGAGCTCTACCATGGAAATAAACAACTTTCAGATCTATGTTCATATAACATTTTTTTATCCTCTATATGCAAGAAATGTTTTCCCAAAGTTTTGACATACCTTTTTGTTATACCCTGTACTTTAACACAATAAAGAACAATGTAACAAACCTGAGAATACTTGGGATAATAGAAAGTTATTAAAACTCATTGTTGTTTTTATACATTGTTGAGTGTTTTTAGTCTGATTGCTACATATAACACCTAAGTAATAACCAGTGACTACAAAATGTAAAGAACAAATATGATGATTACTACCATTTCTCAGAAAATATTTACAGCGTGAGGTGATTAAAATCACCCCTTATAACAGTGTTTAACTTTTTAATATATTTTTCATGTATGAAAATGTATTCCATTAAGTTTTTATGTAGTACATATTCATTGAAAAGCCCCAGACTTTACCCAATGACCAAAGCACTGCCCTAATATGTACGCACATGTTCTTAAGTTCACTGTTGGAAAGTGTTCCAATAAACCAGAGTTGCACACTCTATGAGAAGCTTTGCAAATGCCAGACAGTCGAACTAAGCACTCCTCCAACATTTGACCTGGGCACTCTTTATGCAGTCATTTTCAACTGAAGTCTCACCAGACAGTGGTCACGTCATATGCGACCATTGAAGGAACAATCAAAAATGAACACTGTGTACAAGAGTAGATATAACAATTCTTTTGTCTACAATAGCTTTTATACCTTCATGTTTGAGGCTTTTACACAAGCTTATAGGGACAAATGATCGATCACTTAAACATTTTGGAGTGAAGTGTAAAAAGTGACTCAAACTTCTACATGTCTGAGAGGTAGAACTGGAACTGAAAAATTCAATGCCACAACAGGGATTTGAACCACAGAGCAGCCACCTGGTAAGCGGAAGGTCTGTGGTTCAAATCCCAGTTGTGGCATTGAATTTTTCAGTTCCAGTTCTACCTCTCAAACTTTGCCCACACACGGCTTGTGTGTTTAAAAACACCAACAGTAAGTTTGTTGGCATAAATAAATAATTCTACATGTCTGTCTATTATTTATTTTGCTTATCCCGATGGCCTTTTTCCCATCTCTCTTTGGGTGCCACAATCTTGACATTTTAACATACAAATTGTTTATATCATTTCACATTAATGGTGGGTCCCTGAAAATCAACACCAAGATTACAATATGAAAATAGTATAAACTGAAGCAAATGAAAGAATACGTGTGCAACAACCAAAAACAATGAATAAATACACATTAAGAAAGAGCTTCTAGTACATTAGAACAATTTTCTGTCCATGTTACACCTTTGTTCCTCTGTTTCAAGGTCCTCTATCTAGAAGCAAAGGGCCCAATGACCTTGCTCTTGACAGGCCCCCACTCTCTAGAACCAAAACATATATCACTTATTTCTCAAATCACCTGTAACTTGACATAAAAAGTGAATAGTGAACGTATATGGAGTTAAATCTAATAACTATTTAATTCCTTGTATCTCTATACAACTGTACACATGTGTATATTAACATTACAATTTTAAAAAAGATCTGATGTGTTACACTCACATTACTTTCTCTACTCTTGTACTATTTCTACAAACTTATTCCTCTATTTTCCTCATATCATTCTGGATAAACATTTGCAGAAATTATTGTTAGTCTTCTTGTAGGTACAAGGGAAATATGAGAGAAAATGCAGTACTTGGATAGCTATCCTATTTTAGAGTTGTCATAAAGACACGCCTGCTAATAGATCTGTAGAAGACAATTTTAAATGAATGATAAAGAATAAAAAATGATATAATATAAAAAAATTTGATAGATAAAGTGCAACAATGCACAAAATTATTATAAAATTTGAAAATAGGACAGCTAACCACTTTAGAATTATTTATTTATTTAATTTAGTGTAATATACAGGTGACTGTAAAATGTACAAAGAACCATGGATAATTTGTAAACCAACATTTTGTGAAACACTTAATTGCAATTGAAAATGTCAGAGCAAATTAACAATAAATTTAGTAATCACTCCACGAGCACCAAAAAGTACACTAATTACTTCCAAATTTTAAATTTTGTATTTGTGTCTTACGCCGTGGCCAAGCGATTAGACCGTTTGCCTATCACCAAGGTGGCCCGGGTTCGATTCCAAGGACCTGCATGTGGTGTTTGTAGTGGACAAAGTGGCGTCTGGGTGGGTTTTCTCCAGTTTCTCTTTTTTTCCCCACCTCTCATTTCATATCATCCTCCATACCCGGTGCTTGGCTGACCAGATCTTCACTCTGTCTGGTCCATTGGTTCCTCGGCTCCCCGATAGGCATCCGACCCTAGGGACTGGCTTGTAAATCCTTCATAAGGGGAGAATAATAAGATAAAGAAGTATTTATCTCTTAAACAAGAAATTCAAGGCACATAATATAGCTATTCTTACCTTATCAACCTCATTAATTTGGTCTACATTTTTTTCAAATCGGATTCTGTTGCTTGTCAATGGCAATTACATCTATTCTTTCACAAAAGTAGGCCAGAAAATGTACTGTCAACGTAAATATTGCCATTTTGAAACCAGCACAATGTATACGTTTCAATAAATTGTAATTAATTATTCCTGGATACAAAAATCTTATTAATACATCCACAAACTATCTTCTAAACTTAAGCAAACAAGGAATATGTATATGTATGTGTATATCACCAAGTAGAAAGTATAATTACCAACTTCTTACAGCAGTATCATGAACATCAAACGCCTTGTCATGGCCTACAGGAGGCTTTGAGCGATAGTTGCTATACAAAGACTGAAATTCTATTCTCTTTGCACAGCTAAGATATAAAGAATTGAATATACACTTCCAATTGAGAAAAGTATAAATATTATAAAACTCACACAAATAACAAGGAATATCTCTGAAATGGTTCACTCCACGAACAATTCATTTAGACATAACTTGTGTTTTAATGAGATGTACATTTTTTGTACAGTAAAATTTGATCTCTTACAGTTTACGAGTTATTCCAAACTCATCCAGAGTAAACAGGACTACATAGGCTATAGACAGAAAATTCTAAATATACCTACATATCTTAAATATATGGCATTTTAATAACAAATGTTAGAGCAATTTTCAAGAAAAGCAATATTTTTGAAATATTTTCCATGTAAAGGATAGTTTAGGGCGGAGCAATTTTCTTCAAAATCTTTGTGTCACATCCTTGAAATACATTAAATTTAAATACCAACTTTGGTTTTTAACCTAATTTTTGTTTTTGAGTTATGTTTTTCACAGATAGACAGACACACATACTGATGCCTTTTTTTGATTGAGGGGGCCTCAAAACACATATTTCTTGAGAACTGGAACTTAAAAATTCAATGCCACAGGTGGGATTTGAACCACAGACCTTCCACTTACCAGGCGGCTGCTCTACCACTGAGCTATTGTGACAAACTGCCAGAATGGCATTGAATTCTCAAGCCAGTTCGTATTTCTCCTGGTAAACCACAAAGGCAGTCTCGCATCAGAGACAAATTACCCCAATGGTGACTTACTATTGCAAGTACTTTATATCCCAGGATTAAATAACCTTCACATGGTAATTATTATTTATTTATGCCAACAAACTTACTGTTGGTGTTTTTAAACACACAAGCTGTGTGAAATCTCAACATTGAAATTTTGGGTGGAACACAATACTTCCTCTACTTACTATACGTAGTAGAGAAAGTAAAAATAATGTACACACAATGATAAAAACTGAAGCATTGCTTTTCAGTTACGTCACATTTTGGCTTGCAGCTTACGATGGATTTTAGGATCGAGCGTCGAACGTCTGCCATGGGTGTTGGAAATAATTCTTATAACCTTCTTTTGCATGAGGAATATTCGTTTCTCTCTATTGAATTGCCCCAGTCATTTAAACATAAATTATTTTTTTGAGAAAAACTATCAAGAGAGGTAAGTACCCTAGACTATACCAAGTGGAAGGTACTGCTTCGCCCATGCGTTAACTAGTGACTCTACATGATCAATACAATTAGTGTCAATAAAGAGCCATCTAACTTCCTGGTGAATCGATATAAATGGTTTATTATTTCAGTAACCGTCATGCACACATTGTGTGAACAATACTACAACGTTGCCAAATCTCTCTAAGAAATGTAACTTTGCATGCTGTGACTACATTCATTCAAATTAAGGTAAGAATATATAAGTATTACAGTACAACGTTATTCATAAGTCCATGAAATATTTTAAAGTTTAACAACAAATTAAGTATGTGACAAATTATGGTAATTGTTGTGGCAATAGAGAGAGAAACTCTGTCTTTTTTTTAATTAACAAAAGCATGTGCTTAGTTCCCATCTTTCATCACTAGGGGCCATATTGGATTGGATGCACTGGACGTGAAAATAATGCATTAATGTCGTGGCCACTGGGATCACCAGATTTATCCCTGTGTGACTTTTTCCTGGGGGGATTTGTGAAGGACATTATCCACATGCCTCCACTACCTGATAATCTTCACAAACTTGACATGCTGGGAGGAGATGGATTATTGAGCATTTGTAAGGTGGAACAAGTAAGCAAGAAAACTTGGAGGGCTCCTCTTTCTTTCTGTATAAAGTGCTTTGTTACCCACTGCTTAGTTTAACAGATGAATTTTTAAAATGCTTCCTGGACTTCTGAATAACCCTGTATTGTTCACACAATGTTTGTGTGACAATCAAAATATAAACCATTTATATACATTCATCAAGAGGCTAAATGGCTCCAAATATCTGACACAAATTATTTTTTTTGGGCTAAATAGTTCTTTATTGACAATAATTGTACTGATCAAATTGCATAAGCTTTTATGGCCGGTGTTATAAAATACAAAATGATTATCTGGGCTTGTGGGCCATGGTCTAATGGGAAATCTCCTTCCAGACATTTTGTTCGAAGCTGCGTTGAACATCCTCAGTGGCGTGACCGTAGTACTCTGCTAGTCTCAGTGGCGACTGATATGGAGTCGTTTGTTTCACAGGTTTAATATGCTTAGCATGTGTGGGCATATGACA
Organism: Tenodera sinensis; assembly: GCA_030765045.1. Taxonomy (NCBI): domain Eukaryota; kingdom Metazoa; phylum Arthropoda; class Insecta; order Mantodea; family Mantidae; genus Tenodera; species Tenodera sinensis. The sequence continues at coordinate 23,053,619 of CM060971.1, read as the reverse complement.
GTTGGTCCGGTCTTTGTTTATTGGTTTGACTGCTGTGTGGGCTGCTTCCATTGTTGTCGATGGGCTGGCATTTACTGTAGTTGAAGCTGATGATGGCATATGATCTTGAATTTGTCTCTGGTCAGGCTTTTGCATGCTTTGTATAATGTTGGATGCCAAGCTTTATTTCTTCCTTCCTATTAAAGTTATCTTAATGTTTGAAAATCTCTATGACTTCATGATTTAAGCGGGTGTAATAATGAACTGTGGAAGACAGGCTAGCTGTGTAATGTGTTCCCCTGGTGCAAGTAATGCGTGTTCTGCAACTGCACACTTTTCTGTTTGTTCCAAAGAGCAACATCTCTTGTTAAACACACGCATTACAGAACAAAAGAGATGTCGTTTGGGACAAACAGAAAAGTGTGCAGTTGCAGAACACGCATTACTAGTGCCAGAGGAACACATGATACAGTATTTATACTAAGCACCAATACAAGGAATATGGCTTACTTCAGCACAGGCTGTTATCTTACCATATTCCAAAACAAGCCTTACTTATAATATAGCACGTCCAATAATTTAAATAATAGTAATAATAAAGATAATAATAATAATAATAATAATAATAATAATAATAATAATAATAATAATAATGATAATAATGATAATAATAATAAAGGAGTACAACAATCATGCTCCACATTTCTTAAAATAGACTAAAGTTTTGTGTTTCCTCCCCTTGTCTTACTGACGATGTCCATTTCTGTTTTACTTTTGCCAAATACTTGCCTAGCTTTTTGCTATCCTTGCTAAAGAGTTTAATTAAAGCTCTCTTTCTGTCCATGTTCAACCATTTCTCATTTCTCCACTGTTTCCTCCAAAGCTCAGTCCCTTTACATTTATAAACTATATGCTCCGTGTCTTCCTTTTCACCATATATTGGATGTTGATTCTGTTGGAGGCCTTTTCTCATCCCCTTTAGTCTCCATACACGCGTTCGTACCCAAGCAACACTTTCTCTTTGCTCTTTATTTCATTTGTCTACATACATTTCTCTTTCCCATGTATTTTTAATTTGTATATATGATTTAATGATCTTTTTTCCTGTATGTTACTGAACAGTTTTTGTATTTCTATATCTTCAAATCCCCTCCTAGCTCCTTTCCAAAAACCATTTGTATTGTTTCCCCTCCTCCTCCAAATTTCCCCCAAACCACTATTTTCTAAGTTGGTTTGTATTAAATAACTCCACCCATTTTCCCCAAATTCTTTTCTTGGTATTCCAAGCATTGCTCTCATCTAGATTTAGTATTCTAAACCAGTAGTAAGAGAACTTTCCATGATCACACCTTTCCTTCCCACTTGTCCCATTTCAATTTGAGCAAATTCCTTTACTGTTGCACATCCTGTGCACTGTATGCAAAACTTCCCAACCACCATCTAGTCCCACATTTCAATTCCGTATACCATTTTCGCTTCTACTACCATATTATATATTTTTTCAAGCCAGTGGGCATCCTTATCTAGTATTTTATATTTACATCCTCTGATTGCTGTCAATGCTCCTTTCCCTTTCGCCAACGCTAACTTCTTCTGTTCCTCCCATTTTCCTCCCCCATCAATTTTAACCTAATCTCTAACCACTTTATATTCCTTACCTTCTTTCTTCCACTTTTCATACTTGCTCAATTTCGTCCCTTTCTTAAAGACAATTATTTGAGTATTTCCTGGTTAAATATCAAGTTCCATTCATTACAATACTTATCTATTTGTTGCAAGGATTGTTTGAGATTAAGTACTGAAATAGCTCCTACAGAATCCCTGGTTAACGAATGGCGGAAGCAGTGCCTTCCAGCCTGTATTTACAATAACAAACACAAAAAGTTTCCTTCAAAAGTTTTCAAAGGTAGAATCAGAAGAGAAATATTAAATGCCACAGACGGGAGTTGAACCATGGCCTTAATAAATAGAAACTCTTCAGTCATTTTGGAATTTGTGTGTCTGTGAGCAGCATAGTCTAAAAGCGAAAAGTCTGTATTAAAAACCAAAGCTGGTATTTAAGCTTAACATCTTTTAAGGCTGTGACATGAATATTTTGAAGAAAATTCCTCCACTTTGAACACACAAATTTTTTTGAATATTTTTATTTCTCAAAAATGGCTCTAATAATTTTGATTAAAATGCCATATGTTGAGACATTTTTATGCCAAGTTAAATGTATAGTTTTAATTTCTTCACTATAGTGTATGTAGTCTATTTACTCTGGATGACCTCTGCATAACTGGTAAACTGTAAGAGATAGACCAATCTTACTATACAAAAAATGTACATTTCATTAAAACATACAAGTTATGTCCAAATGAATTTGTAGAGTGAACCATTTCAGAGGTATTCCTTGTTATTTGTGTGAGGTTTGCAATACTTCAACTTTTCTCAAATGGAAGGTCGTTCTTTACTTTCCTCTCGCTTGGCCGTGCAAAGAAAATGAAATCTCAAAGCTTTAAAAGATTTGACTATCACTGAAAGCCTACTGTATTCTAATATTCCCCTTGTACCTATAAGGAAATAAGCAATGATTTCTGCAAATATTTATCTCAATTAACACGAAGAAGATAGATGAATAAGAGTTTGTAAGAATTGTTAGTACAAGACTAGAGAAAGTCATGTGAGTGCAACACATACAATTTCTTTAATATAAATAAATGTACTGTATTTGCTTAAGTAACCGAATCATGTAGTTTTAGATTTTAGCATGCAAAATAGTTCTTACTAGGTCCTGATACAGGATGACTCAATTTAGGCTGTAAAACATTAAAGTACCTTACTCCTTGGTACCTAAAACATTAAGATTAAGTGAAATTTAGAGAGTAAAAGAGGTCAGAACCTAAGTATTGAGGCTTGTACACTGGGCGTTTAAAGAAGGTGTCCAATATTGTAACAGGAGTTGGCAATGGTCAAAACTAGAAGGAATGTTCCTGTAGACATGTCCAGAAAAAAACACTTGAGATATGAGCCACTTTAGAAAAAAGTTCAATGTATGTACATTGTCGATAGGTTTGGCATACACCAATGTCTTTAAATGTCCCAATAGCCAGAAATTCAACGGACTGAGCTCCGGCAGACAGGAAGGCCATGTTACTGGACCTCCTTGACCAATCCATCATCCATTAAATGTTTGGTTTAAGTATTGTTGCATGATGCTTACAAAATGGGGTGGTGCGGCGCCATGCATAAATCACATGCATCGTCTTTCCACAAGCAAAACTCCGCCAAAAACATGGGTAACCCATCACGTAGGAATCAATAATACACAGCAGCTGTTAACTTGTATGGTAGAGTGTTTGGTCCTAGGAATATATCACCCACAATTCCTGCCCACACGTTGGGACTAAACCAAACATTTAATGGACGATGGATTGGTTGAGGAGGTCCAGTAACATGGCCTCTGTGTTCGTTGGACCTCAGTCCATTGGATTTCTGGCTATGGAAACATTTAACCCTCACAGCATGCATGGGGTCTTTTTTGACCCCAACCATTTTGAAACTCTAATAACTTTTGTTGTTTAATTCACTGAAATCTATTCCTGTAAATAAGCCTCCTTTGAAATTTCTTCTTACATAATTTTGATGTTATAAATTTTTTTCCAATCTTGTTTGGCTACAAAAACTAATTTCTTGAATTGGGGTCAACGATGACCCCAAGTATGCAGTATGGAACTTTAATTTCCTTGTACTTTTTATTTTATTGCAAGGATATTTTTGAATAATTTGGTGCACTACTGTTGCATTAGTTAAACCTTTTAGGCTTCAGTTTAAATTTTCAATGACATGCTCATTTCTGAGAGATTATTTTGATTATTTCTCTTTTTATATATTTCTGTATTTACTATTTCTTTTCATTGTATTCCTGCTTTTGAGGCAAATAGGCTACTGATGAATATTTTTATGCTTTCTCTTAGCACATTACAAAACTCAACTGTTAGAAGGTCTTTTTTTATGAGACTTACCATTCTGTTCTCTGAGAAACTCAATTGCAAAAATATAAGTCCAAGTGGGATAATAGTGTAGCATTAGTGTCCAATTGTGTTAGTGTGTAACCTACAGAAAACTCATTTACAAAGATTGTTCCAAAATAAAAATGTATCTGTTAAATATTATTTCAATTTTCATTTAATTTCAGAAAAGGGGATATATGACTACTTATATATTCTATCATGTATAACTACATAATTATACTTTAGTATGCCAAACCCATGAAAGTGTGGATATGCTGGACATGTTTCTAAAATGGCTCATATCCCAACACGTATTTGTTTCCGCATATAGGTTTATAGGGACACTTATTCTAGTTTTGACTAACCCCAACTACTGTTGCAATATCAGACGCTTTTTATAAACACCTGTATATGTATAAATAAGAGAGAGAAGTAAATATGGAAACTACATTATAAGTAAGATAACATTTCCCTGCAGAATGTGAGATCAGAGTAAATCACTTAAAATACTATCTTGTAATTTAACAATGTTAGTTGTATATTTCACAATAACAACATAAACTTACTGGCTAGAAGAGCTCTCTGGACTTTCAGGGATTACTTGAACACTGTCAGCAACAGGTGGTCTTTCTATAGAACTATCAGAGTCGTCATCTTCAATTGACATGTGGTCCTGTAAATCCTGTAAAACATCCAATCCTGTCAGAAATCTCATCTCGTAACTGCTGACTGTCAGACATTAGTGATAAATTCACCTCAGATTCAAGTCTATAGTCATGTGCATTGCTTTATTTCTAAAAATGAAAAATTGCCTCCTCAATTTACAGATTGTCAACGTGGATAAGGTGAATATCAGAACTAAAATGTTTACCAATAGCAGTAAAAATTACACTCGTACATAAACAACACAAAATGATCAAAAGGAGTGGAGTGGTCTCTGCTACTTACTTATATCTATACAGGATGTCCCAAAATAGACTGACAAACTTTGGGAGCTGATAAATAACATTATTTTAAGCCCTTTTTGTTAGGGAAGCTTTTTGCTGTGGTTCTTCGTTTAAGTGCTAGACGAGTTTATGTCATAGATTACTACCTCCCACCCAGTTTAAGTATTTATGGGAAAATCAACAATGCACATTAGTATTGCATTTATCTTAGTAAGGCACACAATCTTAATCCAAGAAACAAACAGAGAACACATAAACAAAACCCAAACATCTCATTGTTTACAGTTAATCACAGCTTTACTATTCAAAGTTAATGCTGTAACACACACCCATTGCGATTAACACAAAGAATGCATCAATGTGCTCTATTCTGCCATACTCTTGCAAAGACACCAGCCATTTCTCTGGTTTAAAAGTTTCTCAGTCTAATTTTGGGACACCCTATATAAATCAAAATGAATGGCTAAATATGTTGCAAAACTCGAGAACAGCAAACCAATGGAGCTAATTTCTTTTTCCAAATATTTGTTGAAGTCCCAGGAAGGTTCTTATGAAGAGAAAAATTGGAAAAATTGCGCAAAGAAACGTAAAATCCACATTTTTCTTTTTCACATTCAAACTGTCAATTCTAGGGATGGCAATCTGAGATAGTATAATCAAGGAATAAATATTTTTGGAGTCTTAAAGATCGATTTGAACAATGAACCAATCTCTGACACCTTAAAATTGACTTTTGTTTAATTTACTTACTGTTTCATTTTATTCAAATAAAACAAAAGAGTACCAAACCATAACATAAAGAAAAAAATGCTTGAAATTTAATTAGTAAGTTTATAATTATGTTGTTGTTAGCTAATGCTGGATTTCTGACAATGAAGCCATTATTCCTCTTGCCCTCCAATATTTTTTGATATTGAAGAGAGCAATAGCAGTAATAGTAACCGCTTTTTAGAGAGCACCATATTTTTATGTTTTGGCAGCTACATCGCTCTCTCACAACCCCCAGAATGTCTGGAGGACCACACCTGTCGTTGGTTTACGGGTCTCAAGGACCTGACCAGGAGAATTATCAAAATAAATTCACAGACCATATCCTCTGATTACCAATCGGAGGATGTATTACATGCCATGACAGGTCAGCATGTTAGGGGTTAATATTTTAGAGAAATGGAGAGGTTGGAAAAATAAAGACTTCCTAGCCCTCGGGAACCCTAATAGCATCGGGGTCGGAAGAGAACAAGAGATGACCAAGGTAAGATCAGATAGAAAAGTTACAGTGAGGAGCAAAACACCAGTAAGTGGAAGTAATGTTCTACTCAGCTTGGGTACCTTGTGGTCGCTATTCACATATCCCCTATACACCAGTAAGTGGAAGTAATGTTCTGCTCAGCTTGGGTACCTTGTGGTCACTATCCACATATCCCCTATACACCAGTAAGTGGAAGTAATGTTCTGCTCAGCTTGGGTACCTTGTGGTCACTATGCACATATCCCCTAGACACCAGTAAGTGGAAGTAATGTTCTGCTCAGCTTGGGTACCTTGTGGTCACTATCTACATATCCCCTAGACACCAGTAAGTGGAAGTAATGTTCTGCTCAGCTTGGGTACCTTGTGGTCACTATCCACATATCCCCTAGACACCAGTAAGTGGAAGTAATGTTCTGCTCAGCTTGGGTACCTTATGGTCACTATCCACATATCCCCTAGACACCAGTAAGTGGAAGTAATGTTCTGCTCAGCTTGGGTACCTTGTGGTTGCCATTCACATATCCCCTAGACACCAGTAAGTGGAAGTAATGTTCTGCTCAGCTTGGGTACCTTGTGGTCACTATCCACATATCCCCTAGACACCAGTAAGTGGAAGTAATGTTCTGCTCAGCTTGGGTACCTTGTGGTCACTATCCACATATCCCCTAGACACCAGTAAGTGGAAGTAATGTTCTGCTCAGCTTGGGTACCTTGTGGTTGCTATTCACATATCCCCTAGACACCAGTAAGTGGAAATAATGCTCTGCTCACCTTGGGTACCTTGTGGTCGCTATTCACATATCCCCTAGACACCAGTAAGTGGAAGTAATGTTCTGTTCAGCTTGGATACCTTGTGGTCGCTATCCACATATTCCCTAGACAACAGTAAGTGGAAGTAATGTTCTGCTCAGCTTGGGTACCTTGTGGTCACTATCCACATATCCCCTAGACACCAGTAAGTGGAAGTAATGTTCTGCTCAGCTTGGGTACCTTGTGGTCGCTATTCACATATCCCCTAGACACCAGTAAATGGAAGTAATGTTCTGCTCAGCTTGGGCATCTTGTGGTCACTATCTACATATCCCCTAGACACCAGTAAGTGGAAGTAATGTTCTGCTCAGCTTGGGTACCTTGTGGTCGCTATTCACATATCCCCTAGACACCAGTAAGTGGAAGTAATGTTCTGCTCAGCTTGGGTACCTTGTGGTCACTATCTACATATCTCCTAGACACCAGTAAGTGGAAGTAATGTTCTGCTCAGCTTGGGTACCTTGTGGTCACTATCCACATATCCCCTAGACACCAGTAAGTGGAAGTAATGTTCTGCTCAGCTTGGGTACCTTGTGGTCACTATCCACATATCCCCTAGACACCCGTAAGTGGAAGTAATGTTCTGCTCAGCTTGGGTACCTTGTGGTCGCTATTCACATATCCCCTAGACACCAGTAAGTGGAAGTAATGTTCTGCTCAGCTTGGGTACCTTGTGGTTGCTATTCACATATCCCCTAGACACCAGTAAGTGGAAGTAATGTTCTGCTCAGCTTGGGTACCTTGTGGTCGCTATCCACATATCCCCTAGACACCCGTAAGTGGAAGTAATGTTCTGCTCAGCTTGGGTACCTTGTGGTCGCTATTCACATATCCCCTAGACGGAGACCCCTGAGTCAATTTGTAAAGAGTGAGATACTTTGTTATATGATTTCTTTGTTACAATAAAGTCAATTGTTTATGGAGAGATTGAATTGTTACATTTGTTAATATTCCATGACATTTATGACTTGTTCTTTAAGTTAGCTATTAACCTATCATTGTGAAGCCTTATAGCAGCTTTTATGATATTATATATCTTTTTATATCTTTGATAGTATGCCCTAAATAATTTTTATACTCATGTTTCTGTTACTCAGTTATCTTAAGTTTTACTAGATGCATGTACTCCTTTAAACACATTCTTTTCAAAGGTATAGCAGTACTAATATAATAACTAAACATATTTTGAAATTTGCCAAACACTTCATTTACATCAGTTTGTGTACACTTGTTTCCAGTCTTCGTTTGAAATTAAGCACTGCAGGTAATGTATGTTTTAACCTCCAGTACATTGTTACTGAATTAGAACATAAATTTAAAGAACAAACAAACTCACAGCTGCATGACCAACCAGATCATATGAACAAAGAATTCTGTAAAGTCATCCTAGAAACCACAAAAAAACATATTCCTCGTGGAAGAATTAAAAATTTCAAACCCTTTTGGAACCCCCAGTTAGAAGAACTGAAAAAGCAAAGGGATATAGCTAGAAATACAGCTGAACAAACAAAAAACATATCAGATACACAAATATGGCGGAAGAAATGTGCCTCACTAAAAAAAGAAATTAATACTGCTAAAAGGAATCACTTTAATAATTTCTTACAAAAAATGGATTATAGGACAGATGGTAACAAAGCTCATAAGTTCATAAAAAATGTCAAGGACAGGAAAGAAAACAACAGCACACCTATCATACACAACAATAAAATGTTAGTAAATGATGCAGTCATAGCCGAAACATTCAATAAATATTATGCTAATGCACACAAAGTAACAAGAAATAATAAAAAGGAACGTAAAGAATTTAAGAAAGATTCGAAACAAGAAAGAGAATGTAATCCTAACACTCAGTGCAATATCTTTTTTCAAAATTTTAATATGCAAGAATTGAACATTGCAATAAATAATCTAAAAAACAAAAAGTCTCCTGGACCAGATCACATACATCCAAAGTTCATAAAAAACCTTGGAAAAACAGCAAAACAACAACTACTGAAACTCTACAATCTATCCTGGAAAACCACTGTACCTGCTGAATGGCGAAAAGCAATAATTGTCCCACTCTTGAAGAAAGACAAAACAGCATCAGAAATAAAAAATTATAGACCAATAGCTCTTACCAGCATAATAGCAAAAGTGATGGAAAGAATGGTGTCAAACAGGTTAAATTGGTTCCTAGAATCACAAAATTTAATATCCCCATGTCAAGCTGGATTCAGAGAGTTCCACTCTACAAATGAACAAGTCTTACTTCTCAGTCAGGAAATCAAAGACTCCTTCAATAGAAAAGAAGATAATTTATCAGTTTTTATTGATTTCCAAAGTACATATGATTCTATATGCAGAACAAAACTACTAAAGAAAGTAAAAAAAATAGGGATACAAGGTCCAATGTTTTCATGGCTATGTCATTTCCTAACACAACGCTTTATTGCAACCAGATATGGAAGAAATATATCTAAATATAAACAACTACACCGTGGCTTGCCACAAGGTGCAGTGCTCAGCACAAAACTTTTTAATATATTTATTAATGATCTACCACAACAAATACAAGAATCAGGCGTGAAGTGTGCACTATTTGCTGATGACTTGGTAATGTGGACTTCAAAACCAAAAAGCAAAAGTACAGAACTGGAAAAAACCATGCAACAATCCTTAACCAACTTACAGAGGTGGACCAAAGAAAATTTAATGACTGTTAATACAACAAAATCAAACTACCAAATCTTTTCACTAAGAAAAAAACCACTAAAAATAAAACTAAATTTTGAGGGCCAACAATTACCAGAAACAAAGGAAGCAAAGTATTTAGGAGTTACATTTGATACCAAACTTACATGGACCAAACAAATAGAAAATGTAATACAAAGAGCAGAGAGGCGCCTTTCACTGTTAAAACGTCTAACAGGAATGAAGTGGGGATGTTCCAGAGCAACACTTAACACAACATATAATATATATATATAAAACCATTGTTTACTTACTGCAGCGAAGTTCTTGTAACAGCAAACACAAAAAAAAATTCAAATCTTTCAAAACCTAAGTCTGAGATTAATTACAGGTGCTATCAAAACCACACCAATAGCAGCTATGGAAATACTAACCAACCAATATCCCATTGAATATGAAATAGAAAAAGCGGCTCTTATTCAACACGAAAAGTTGATCAGACTCCCATTCAATACATGGCACAAGAGAAATTTTACACATACACTAAAGACTCAGGAGAGCTTTCTTTCCAAAATTCAAGACATCAAGAAGGATGTACACCTTCCTAATTCAAAGGAAAACTTCATATCTAAAGTCAATCCAACACATACATTAGACATCACATATTATTTACACCTGACAGAAGAAGTTAAAAAAAGTGATACTCCAACTAGTGTTCTAAAATTATTGGCATTAGAGACAATCCATACTAGATTTCCAGAACATGAGTGGCTCCATATTTATACTGATGGATCATTGATATCAAACCAAGATGGAGCAGGTGCTGGAGTCACGTGTCACCTCTTTTCCTATTACAAATCTTTAAGTTATGGAACTACTAACTTTGATGGAGAAATTGAAGCAATTCGAATGGCCCTACAAAATCTTTTGTACAGAATTTCTCATTTTCAGCAAGCAGTTATTCTCTCAGATTCCAGGGCAGCAATTATAGCAATTACTTCCAAGTTGTCACCAAAAAACCAAACTATTATAGAATGTTGGAAGATGCTTAGCCATCTAACAGCACTTCAAAAACACCTAGTCTTCCAATGGATACCGGCTCACTGTGGACTGAGTGGTAATGAGAAAGCTGATTTTCTTGCAAAAAAGGGTACCAGCGGTGTACAAAAATCTATAGTTAATTTACCATTTTATGCAGCTAAAAGATTAGTCAACTCTGAATTCAAAAAAATTATTGCAAAATATTACTATGAAAAATCAAAGAATAAAAGATGGGAACTACCAAACATTCAAACAGTGATTCCTGAGTATCCTCGAAAAACAGCAGTTGCAACCTTCAGGTTGATTACAGGACATGATTGTCTGGCAAAACATTTAAACAGAATTGGGATATATTCTTCACCACTCTGTCCTCTATGTGATCTGCAAGAGGAAATGGACCGAGACCACCTTCAAATATGCCCGGCCACTTCTAATAGTGGCCATCAGTGAAAAATATTGGAGAGCAAGAGGATTAATGACTTCATTGTCAGAAATCCAGCATTAGCTAACAACAAACATTGTTGTTTTATAATTATAAACACAACCTTAAAATTAATATGAACTACTTGAATGCATCCGTAATTATGACACTTTCTCTTTCTATAATATACAATTTGACTGACAGATTTTCAGTAGATTCTCAATTACAGTCCAATTAATGTAACTTGGGTATCCTGACAGTTGCTTTCCTGACATGTGCGTTCCCACTATGCCATGTGCAAACCAAGCATTGTTGCTGATCTGTTGGTGGACTGTCATTTCCCAGCCGAGTGCAAGAGGAGATGTAATCACAGATTAAACTTTTCTGCCTCAACTTATGCTGGATAAACAAGCTGTGCTTTGACCAATGAAGTAAATTTGATGTAATACACATACATATAGGTATATGTAAAACTCTCCACTTCTCAAGATAAAAGATATGGTTTAAAGTACGCCTGTAAACTTTTCAATGGGGTTAATTTTTCATGCTGTGGAAGAATAAGCGCATATCTCATTCTATTTACAGATACTGTCTCATGAGTAATGTCATTTTTTAAGAAAAACAATTATTTGAAATGTGTTCTGACAAGCAATTAACTAATCTTCAAATTGCAGTCCATTAGATTCTATGGTCTTGAGCCATCTTTCAGCGAGGTTTATTATCCCACGATGGTAACAGTCTCTGGTTTTTGATGCAAAGAATTCGGTGAGACCCACTTGCACTGCTTCAATGTTGTCAAAATTTCTTCCACGAAGAAAATGTGCCATGGATTGAAAAAGATGATACCTGATGGAGCGAGATCAGGGCTGTATGCTGGGTGTGGTAGCAGTTCGATTCCTCCCAATTCCTGAATTTTTTCCATGGTTGTTCATGCAGTATGGGGTCTTGCATTGTCCTGTTGCAATAGAACTCTATTTCGGTTAACTAATGCTGGGTATCTCCGTCTCAAAATTTTATGAACTCGTTCCAGTTGTTGAGAGTAAAGATCCGCATCAATCGCCCGCCCATTTGGAACAAACTCCCAATGAGTCACACCTTCAAAATTCCATCAGACACACATTACTTTGGGACAGAACCAATTTTTTTTGACAATAACTTTGGCAGGTTGGCGGGGATCAAGCCACTATTTCGAGGCATCAGGGTTTCAGTAATGTACTCATTTTTCATCACAAGTGACAATTCTCCTGACAAATCTGTCATCCATGGGATTATGGATAAGCTGACGACAGATATCCACTCTATGTTGAGTCTGTTGTTCATGAGGTACAGATCTACAGCTTCTGTATGATTTTCCAAGTGTCTTAATGTGGCGATGTATGGTATCTTTTGTTGCACCAAGTACTTCTGAAAGCCTAAGGATACTTTTTTGTGGATTTTCTCACAAAACTTGGTGTGTATCCTCAATACTCCATACTTTAGGTCTTCCAGAACGTGGTAAATCTTTAGTGTTTTTGTCTCCATTGTTGAAACGTTGGAACCATCATTGTGCCACACGCTCACTAATGACACCTTCTCCTTGCACTTCACATATTCTTTGAGCTGCGGCAGCGGATTTATAATCTTGTTTACAGTAGTGCTTCAAACTTTGTTATCTCCATTTTGTGATTGTTTATTAACAACTGAAGACTAATACATGCTTGCAATGTATGCAACACTGGCCATGGCATCCTGTAAATAGCATAGCCAAACCACAGAAACCCAATAAATTTTCCAAAACACAAAATCAGAAAACTGACACTACTTGTGAGACAACCTAATAAAATATACTCTTTACAACAATTTTATTGTCACTAAAAATCCTCTTGGTGGTAAAAGAATGATACTAGACAAACGGAGTCAAACATACATTAAACTGAAGACAAGTTCTCATTCACTATAGGGGATACATATACAAATACTGTCTCATATGAACTAGATTTCTGACAGAAGCATTAGGAGAATGTTGTTGTTGTTTTCTAGTGCCTTGCATCTGGCAATGAAGCCATTAGAATTCGTGTTAAAAGCATTACATCTGAGGCCTACACAAGGATGATCCTGATAGAAGACGTGAATTCTCAGAGTGGTATGTGATCTGCAGTAAAAGTGATCTGCAACGTTTACAAAACAATTCTTTGGTCCAATAAAACAAGTTTTAGGCAAATGAACAAACACAATTGTATGTACTGGCCTTCTGAAAATCCATCGTTTGTTATTGAGGAGGAATTAAATGTTCCTGGAGTTATGGTTTGGGCTGGAATTTGCAGTAAAAGAGTCATAGGTCCTCATTTTACGGGTTAGGCGTCCGTGAATTTTTGGATGACAATTTTGAAGAGTGGAGAGGAAGGTGAGGTAAAACTGACTGATCTCCAAGATCACCGGACCTCACACCATATGATTTTTCAATGTAGGGGATACCGAAGGACAAAGTTTACGCTACAAAACCATTAAACCTACAGCATTTAAGGGATTTGATTGAACACGAATTTGAGAACATTTTCGATAATGGTGAGAAGTTGTGTGACAAGATATGTAAATCTGTGTTTAAATGTAGAAAATGAATATGAATCATATTATCTTCTTTCTTGGAAGTTTGAAAACAGTGTTGTAATAATCAATTTAAACAAAAAGGTGAGTCAATAACACTACACTACACTTGCTTATAATTTCCCGGAACATATTTTAAAGGCTTGACTTCCCTTCATTATCAATCGGACATCGACTGTTTCTCCCTGGTTTGGATGGTGATGTTTCCTCTGAGGTCTCCTCTGGTGGTGGTTCAAGGAACTTGCTGAAGATGTCTTTCTCGGGAATGTCAAAATTGAATAATCTGTTTCTAATTTTCAAAATGAAGATTTGTGCCCACGTGGACAGCTCTTGTTTTCCCGTTACATGTTTGAGGAACTTTGGCTCTGGCTTTATATTGTGTTTTTTTGTCCAAAAGTGGTTGGCAACTGCTGATTTTTCCAACTGTTTGTTTTTTACATTTCTAAAGTGTTCCTTGGATATATTTCTAAATAGGAAAAACCAAAAGAAACCATGCCAGTTCTGCCTCTCAAACATTGCCCACACACGGCTTGTGTGTTTAAAAACACCAACAGTAAGTTTGTTGGCATAAATAAGTAATAATTACCATCTGAAGGTTATTTAATCCTGGGATATAAAGTACTTACAATAGTAAGTTACCATTGGGGTAATTTGTCTCTGATGTGAGACTGCCTTTGTGGTTTACCAGGAGGAATATGAACTGGTTTGAGAATTCAATGTCATTCTGGCAGTTTGTCACAGTACCTTAATGGTTAGAGCACCCACCTGGTAAGCGGAGGGTCTGTGGTTCAAATCCCAGCTGGGGCATTGAATTTTTAAGTTCTAGTTCTACATCTCAAATGAGAATAGATCTTCATCTGGAATAACAAGGGCAGTTTCCAATTTTGATATTCCACAGAACGACCAACTGTACAAGTTCTTAGAAGCACCGCCAGAGCAGTCTACGAAAACAAATCTCTGAAACTGCTCTGGGAAATTTAACAAGTGAGTGTTACTATAATGATCGACCTATTTTTCTACTTTAATGTGATTTCAACAAGTCACCAACTTCCAGAATATTAATCTATACTAACTGGTTTGATACAGACACAAATGTATTTACTTACCGTGTCCACAGTTCTTTCCTTTTCACTTTCTGCAACAGTAGTGTTTGTGTTTGTGTTTGTGGACTGTAATGCAGATGTTGCATTTGTTGTTTCAGTCTCCCTTGTTACATTTTCATTTGCAAGCATTTGTTGAAACCTTGTAATGAACCGCAAACTCATCTTATCTGTAACAGACTAGTTGTCCAATCATTTTTAAGTATTTGAGCAGGCATTCTTGATATGTCAACTATTGCATGTGATAAGCAATGAGTGAGTATGAAATTACTTAAATTTCTAAAGCTTTTACAGGTTGCAACCCTGAGTACAGCATTACAAATATAAGTTTGTATATCTTCTTTTCATAGAAGTTTGAAAACAGTGTTGTTGTAATTAATTTAATTTAAAAGGCGAGTTAATTAATAACACTGAACAACACTCACAACATATTTTTCCGGGACGCGTTTCGAAGGTTAACCTTCCTCCATTATCAACCGGACAATAACTCGGTTTCCATGGTGTTTGATGGTGCAGATGGTGATGCTTCTTCTGGTGGCGGTTCGATGAACTTACTGAAAATGTCTCTCTGAGGAATGTCGAAATTAAATACTCAGTTTCTATCTTTTAAAATAAAGATTTGTTCCCATGTGGACAGTTCTTGTTTTCCGGTTATGTGTTTGAGAAGTTTCGGTTCTAGCTTTATGTCATGATTTTTAGTCCAAAAGTGAAATGCAACCGCTGATTTTTCTAATTGTTTACTCTTAATGTTTCTAACGTGTTCCTTGGATCTAATTTCCAAATTTCTTTTGGTTTTTCAGAAAAAGAGAAAAAGAGAAAAAGAAATTGGTTTTAAAGTTAAAAAACGTATTTTTGTACATCACCTAAACTCAATCAATTTAAAATTCCCCAGCAGCATATGTGTAACCCTCTGTTGCTTTCTTCTTGGGTTCAGTAGCAGTTTTGGGGAATTTTAAGTTTGCTTGGTCATTTCTTAATATGAAAACTTTCCTTTCCCCTTTGCAATGTTCACAAAATTTAGAGTTGTTCTTAGCTAACCTCTACACTATGAACTTTCGCTAATTTGTGCAGCAAACTCATAAAATATATGAGAGGTAGAAATGGAACTGAAAAATTCAATGGCACTGCCAGGATTTGAACCACAGACCTTACACTTGCCATGCAGGTGCTCTAACCATTAAGCTACTGTGACAACTTGCCAAAATGACATTGAATTCTCCAACCAATTTGTATTTCTCCTGGGAGAAATATGAATTGACTGGAGAATTCAATGTCATTCTGGCACGTTGTCACGGTAGCTTAATGGTTACAGCGAGTGAGAGGCAACTGGAAGGTCTGTAGTTCAAATCCCAGTTGTGACATTGAATTTTTCAGTTCCAGTTCTACCTCTCAAACATTGCCCACACACGGCTTGTGTGTTTAAAAACACCAACAGTAAATTTGTTGGCATAAATAAATAATCATAAAATATCTGCTTGTTACGGCTCTACTATAGATTAACAAATAACTTAAAACCTATTGACTAACTAAACAATGTCTAATATATAACTGGAACACTGAAATAACCTGGCAAGATTATAGAATTACAGAACACTGACTGCACTTCTGTGTTTACAAGCAAAACATGTGTACATATTGTACAATAAAAAATTATAGCCATCAATGTAAGAATATGAACATACACAAACACAATACAAGAACTAAGCAAAACTATTATATTAAGAGACTAAGAGGAACTTTAGGTACTAAAAGTGTAGAAATCAAGGCTAAAGAATTGTACAATCATTTACCACATAAATTAAAATGTATAACAGATGAAAAGAAAAAACTCAAAGCAACTAAAAGGTATTTATTAGAAAAGGTTTTCTACTCTATAGAAGAGTACATAGATGTAAATAAACGCTAATATATAAGAGTAAGATATAGCTATATGTATTTTTGTGAAAATTGTGACAATCCTTGTAATGATGTAAATACAATTGGAGCTAATAAATGAATGAATGAATTCATGGCATTTCAGCTTGATATATCAAATTCATTTCAGCACAGCCAACTCGCAACCTCTGTGAAGCAAAATTCCCTGCAAGAGACTAAAACCAAAGCCAGTGAAAACGAAAATTACATTTGAAAGCTGTAGCGACTGACGAAGCTTAGCAAGGAATGCCCATCCACACTGGGACATTTAAATCCCTCTGGAGCTTTAAAAATGGCTGATATTGAGAAAACGAAAGTGTGACAAAGTAGAGTAGAGTTCTACTAATCTGAACCAATTGGGACCGAACCCTGTTTGGATTTGGTGATTTTTGTCAAATATGACAATATATTGACTTTAAGTGTTTGTGCAATAAGTATTAAAATGACTGAAAGTAGGGAATTAGAACAGTATGCTACAACTACATTCTGAGTCTGGAAAACCAATCACTGTAATGTTTTATACGCAGTGTTGGCATCTAGTCTGGTGAAAGTCACAATGGAAGTTGGCGAAACATTGCCTCTTCAAGTTGTTTCAGTGCATTGTGTCAAAGGAACGTCACTGACTTCACCTTTCAACTGTTCATTTGCTTTTCTGTTTTGCTTTCTCCTTAACATAAAAGAAAAGCATTCAAACTTTGTTATGCATGTTGTTGGTAGGTGTACTTTTTGTGTATAAGATAACCGACAGACTCACTGTTTACTCCTGCAGTATTTACTTCAGGTATTTCTGTGCTAATAAATGTACGTTTTTACCTGGAAAAACTAGTTTCATCTTAATCTTTGTTTCCTGCTTTAAAATTCAAAACAAATTTGGTAGGTATTTTTTCTTAACCCTGTTTGCATTAGGCAGATTTTCGGATTAGCAGAATTCTACTGTGCAAGCATAATAAAAAATGCAAAAAATAAAAATAAAAATGTTCGGCAATTTTTGCTAAATATCATCAATATATTGCCTTAATCCATTCACATCATTTGAAGACCAGGGCTTGAATGCGTCTTTTTGCCATATGAATCTTATGACAAGCTCAGCTCGCTATGCTGCATTGCTCCATATAATTCCACAGTTTAGGTTCCTTCTCATAGATGTGAGACAGAATATTAGAAGGCCCCGAAAGAAAATCGTTTATGTGAATATTTGTTAAGAGTGTAATTTGTTTTTTGATGTTGGTATGAGATGGTTAAATGACGAAAATGTGTTAATAATGTTCATTGTTACGAACAACTAAGTTTGTTTAAAGACGTCATAAATATTTCCATATTTAATTTTAATATATATGTATAAATATTAGAATTATATGTGTTCGATAATAAAAGCGAAATCAGGATAGCTAAAGATCGCTTCTCTAACAATACGGGAACTATTTGATGGACGCATACGCAGATGTATACGAGAAAGTTAGTATCACGTGAGATGACGCCGGACTCCTTTCACTAGCGTCTACGTGTCCAAGGTGATAGGACGTATTTTGGTAGCGTGTGAACATTGTAGAACGTTTACCAGACTTTCATCAAGCTTTTGTTCCACTTTTTGAAAAAGTGGAAAGACTTAAATAATTTAAAACGGTGCTAAGAGGATTTATTTAAATGTAAAATAGAGAAAAAGTGTTAATAAAATAATACATTGTGGTGAAGAAACATCTTGTGATTTTTCATTCCATCCGTTACCACGCCCTGAGAGAAATAAGAGCCTCATCGCTCAAACGTGCAGCCACACTTCGATAAAAACTGCACCAGATGTCATTTGTATACGCCTGGAATGAAACGCTAACATGTGGTGTTTGTAATTCTGATCAGTATGATGTAACCATCTGATTTGCAATCCAGGAAAAACAATTATATCTTAGCATTATTTCACTTGCCTCAGTAGCCATCATGGCGGCGAAAAGCATTCGTGCCAATGACGAGGAGGGTTTGAGAAAACTGATACAAAGTGTATTAGAGAGTGAAAGTGGTGATTTTTCTGCATGGGAAACAGAGTCTGAAGAAGATTCTGGTGACAGTGATAATGAATCAAGTACAGAAAGCAGCAAAGAAAATAATTATGGAGCCAATGAAGGCATGCTTGGCCCTTCGAAACAGGTTTGCATTACGACACAGAAAAACCAGTGTAACTGGCATTGGACTAAAACTGACAACAACCTCATTCTCTACCTTTTACTGCAAATAGTGGCATTTGTAAATACTTACTGAATAAGCACAGATGCTGTCGGCACTTTTAATTTTTTTCAGAACACACGGCACCTTTGTTTGACAAAATATGTGATGACACAAATGCTTATGCAACGAGATAGTTGAATAATCCCAACAGAAAGTGTTGAAAGATGAAAAATGAAACCAGGGTTTATATTGCTTTACTTATTTTCATGAGAGAAAATCGCTATTCAATTGTACTGGAGCAAAACCTGATGCCTTGACATCCCAATTTTTCAGGAAACAATGAGTAGGGAGAGATTCAAACTGATTTCCCATTTCTTTCACACACAACGGAAGTATTAGGACAACAGTATTGGTGAGTTTATGCTTTTAATATTGTGCACTCTAATTATCAACAAAAAATAGTTAATGGCAGATTTTAAATGTTGCTTTAAGCACTAAGCCGTTGCTGCTCTCATAGCTAGGGGATTTAAATCTGATTTCTTGGTTAGTTACCAAGGCATTTAAACATGACGTGACTGGGTTAAATGTCTGTACATTCGACAACTCTGGTGTAATACTCACCTGGGCTACTTGCTGTGCCAGGACAGTGAGGTTCTGGGTAGTAACTGTGTCCTCCAAGTTGAGCTCTAGAAGACTGAGACCTCGCAGCAGAATCTGAATGTTGTACGTATCACTCTCATTTAACACTTCATTACAAAGTGCAAAAGCCAGGTTGTTATGAACATGAACCTAAAACAGACACACACATGATTTGATTTATGTGTTACAATTATTCTAGGATCTACAACTATAACAAATATCTTAGAGACTATAAGTTTCTGAAGTGTTCCTTAAGTTTCAGCTAGCACCAGTCAACCACTTGAACTCAAACATCAAACATGCCATCCCACCTAATAAACAATCTGGCATATACCACATTGAATATAGTGACCGTAATCAAGTTTATATAGCAAAAACCAAAACAAAATTTGGAAACGAGATCCAAGGAACACTTCAGAAAAACATAAAAAGCAAACAGACAAATCAGCAGTTGCCACTCTCTTTTGGACAAAACATCACAACAGAAATCCAAAATCAAACTAAGTCCTATACTTTTCATCCTGGCAGAAGAAATTATGAGAATACTTCAAAAGAGTGACATAGGCATACGCGTATGCCGATGATATAGTCGTTGGTTCAAAAGACATAAAAAAACTTCAAAACATAATAAACGATATGGAACAGTGGTGCCATAAACACAAATTTGAAATAAACACATCAAAGACGGAAATGATGGTATTTAGACAAGGAGGGAGAGCTCCTGCTTTGGCAGAAATCTTTATCAAGGGAAGGAAGATAACCATCGCAAAAGAGTTCAAATACCTGGGAGTCACATTGCAAACAAGTGCCAAATGTTGTGACAGAGAAAGCAGGGCAAGCTACAAGGGCGATGCATGAAATCAGCTACATTAGATCCTCCAGCAATGGCGCTATTCGTGCCAATCTTAATGTATGCAACACAAGTCACATGGTCACACCTTAGCAAGAAGAATCTATCTGTACTTAAAAGAGTAAAAGCTCTTTATATCAAAAGGGCTATCACAGTATCAAACACCACCAGATCCAGACTTGTCTACCTCCTCACAAGAGAAACATTCCTCAGAACCTTGTTACCTCTACAGAACACAGGAGCCTCAGAGAAACTACTAAAATCACTGGAAAGAAAAGGGAACAAGTACCCCTGGAATTCTATGGCACAGGGGCCACACGTGGACAGCAGCAAACTTCGACATGAGGTATGTGCTAACAAGAATGGCAGTACAATGACTTTTCACCTTATGATATGTAACAACAAAACATTTTATGAACCATTGGAAACGTGTGTATGTAAACTATGTGGACAAATTTGTGAATGCTACCACTTAGAACTATGCAGCAAAAGGTTACTGTCTATCAGAGAATATGCAAATACGAGGGCTGTAAAGAAAGTAGTGGCAACATGGTCCCCACATTTGCAGGAGAGTGGGTATGAGCCAATAGGATACGGGAGCGACCAGGTGACTAGTGTCGATGTGTGGTGTGCATTGGTCGGGCTGCCAGTTGGAAGTGTGTTATTACTGTGTAGCGTTGAAGTGAACAGTGTCAAATGCACCGCTCTAAAACATGTTTACTAAAGCGATCAGCGTTCGTGGCTTAAAACCAACGTTGCCCATGGCAGAAATGCATGAGAATGTTATTGAGGATTACGTGAAGTCTGTGGTTGTTGTAGTGTTTAACGCCCACTTTTACTACTATGGCACTGCAGGTGGAAGTCTGTGGTGAGAATGCATTACCTTACAGGATGGTTGCATGATGGGTCAAGACGAGTCAGACTGAGACTGCAGATTTGCACCGCACAGGTCGGCTGTCCATTCCTTAGGATCAGATTGTCATCGTGAGTGGTCTTGTTGGCATCACCCAGGCTCACCAAATCCACAGAAAGTTCAACAGGAACCCAGTTGGGTGAAGCTGATGCTGATTGTGTCATATCACTATGAGGGGGTTATTCTTACACATGCTGCAACCGTCAACAGTGATTTCTGGAGCTATGTGGCACAAATGTCCATGTTTATTGCGGGACGATCACCCCATCGTGTTGCATGACAACACACATTGTTATGTCACAAACATTGTCAAGCTCTTGGAACACCCTCCGTACTCACCAGACATGAATCCTTGTGACTTCCACCACAGTCGGTCTGGGTGGCTCAGTTGGTTAGACGCTGGCCTACTGATCCCAAGGTCGCGGGTTCAAATCCGGCCCCGACCGATGGTTTTTAAGTGTGCTTAAAAATGACAGCTCCATGTCAGTAGATTTACTGTTAAAGAACTCCTGCGGGACAAAATTTGGGTACACTGGCGACGCTGATGTGATCCTGGCAATTGACAGCGTCGTTAAAGAACAAAATAATTTTTTTTTTGTGACTTCCACCTGTTTCCCCTCCGAGGCCACCGATTTCCTGACGTATCTGCAGTCCGTGCAGCAGGGCACTCCATCGCAGTCATCAACAGAAATCGCCTTGCCAATGGTCCTACATTTGGCAAAAGGTCAGGGACTTTGCGGCTGACTACGTTGAAAGAATGTAATGCAATTATACTTGTGAGTTCAGTACATATTGTGTTTTATCAATGTTGCCACTACTTTATTTGCAGCCCATGTGTGTAACTTATATGTATATAATGTATTTTAATGTAGAACTACCTCTCTTAAATAGCTATTTACCTGCAATAAAAGTATAATTAAATCCAGAATCAAAACTTCTCAAACACACAATGGGAAAACAAGAGATGTCTACATGGGAACAAATCTTCATTTTAAAAAATAGAAATAGAGTGTTCAATTTCGACATCCCCCAGAAAGATGTGTTCAGCAAGTTCCCTTCACAACCACCAGAGGAGACCAGCCACACCAAAGAGAACCAATCGATGTCTAGTTGATAATGAAGGAAAATGGGCCTCCAAAACATGTTCCGGGAAATTCTAAAGTAAGTGTTGTTTAGTGTTATTAATTGACTTAACTTTGAGTTGAATTTAATTTGACTGTCTGTCTGTCATAGTATAAATTATTCTTAGAATTTGTTCTTACTTTAGATAAAACTTTTTCTTTGAATCTGGACTCTAAAACTGTTGCAGTTCTGAGCAGCCTAGCTTAGATTGATAATTACCTGAGATTCAATCTGATTGATTCCTGGACGAGTGAGGTTCAACATTATTTTCAGAACCATTTCCTGATCTATTTCTACTAACGGAGAGGTTGGAGGGGCTTGAAAAAGCGTCCTTAATGTGAGCAGGAATGACTGCTCCAACATTTCTTGACTCCATGCACATTTTGATGCAAAAAACAGGAAGAAATGTGTGAGCATTTGACGAAGGAGCTGTTCTTCTTCTGAAAAAGCCAAAAGTTGTGAATAAATACACACACACACACACACATAGTCCTCTTGAATCTAGTGTTACCTAACACATTCATAGAGCCTTAATAAACTGTTGTAGAGCTTTTCTCACATATGTATGTAACAGACAATAATTCTCTAACAGTAAAATCAAGCACATCATGCTAAGTAGTATGTTTCAGTAGCAAGTTTAACAACAACATCTTAATTACCTGCATTATACAACATAACAAAAATTTAAATCTTTTAAAAGTAATTTAACATTGTTTTCATGTGGAAAACACCTACAAGCTGAAAACAATTGTGAAGCAAGCAACTACAATAGAGTAATTGTTATTTATGCCAACAAACTTACTGTTGGTGTTTTTAAACACACAAGTCGTGGCACAGTAGTCTCTCACTAATCCAAACTAATTGGGATCGAACCCTGTTCGGATTAGCAAAAATTAAGAGTAGGTGGATTTTTGTTAACCCTTTATCTGGGGGTGTCTTCTATAAGAAACATATAAATTTGTGGAGTTTTGAGGTACCTTATATGCTCTTTCTTTCTAATTTCTTGTTATGCTAACCTAAATAAATAGAATTCAAGTATTTGCAGCTGTCTCATATTGTAAAAATATTACATTTTTGCAGTAAAACTGTAGTTTTTTTAAACAAAAGGATGTAAAATTAATGCAACTGCAGTCAAATGTAGCCCTATCAGCTTCCAAGTGTGCCATTATACCAATTCTTTTACTTGGGCCCTCCCCTTCCTTTACCACAAGCACATTTGACTGCAGTTGCTGGGATTTGAACTCATGATGTTCGACTTTGAATGAATGGCCAGTTCATTGCACATTGCCTTAACCATCATGGCTAATCAAATCGCTTTGGCTGAGGTGCCTCCAAAAACGATATCAAGTACAATCTATAGTAATTTATTTTACAACTACATTTTGAGACTCAAAAAACAATTACTGTAATGTTTTTATAAGCACTGTTGGCATCTGCCTAGTGCGAGTAACCCGGTGAAAGTCAGAATGGAAGTTGGTAACACATTGCCTCTTCAAGTCATTTCAGTGCATTGTGTCCAAGGAACATCACTGACTTCACTTCTTAAACATTAATTTGTTCTGTTTGTTTTCTCGTTAATGTAAAAAAATTGCACTCAAACTTTGTTATGTACATTGTTAGGAGGTCTAGGTCCCCTGTGTTTTACTTTTTGTGTATAAGATAGCCAACAGATTCACTGTTTACTCCTGTAGCACTTGATTTCATGTTTTTCTGTGCTAATAAATTTAAATTTTTACTTGGAAAGACTGGTTTAATCTTAATCCTTATTTTTTTCCTTTTCAAAACAAGTTTGGTAAATATTTTTTCCTAGCCCTGTTTGGATAAGATGGATTTTTGGATTAGCAGGAATTGGATTGGTGAGACTCTACTGTATTTTCAAAAGAAATCACAAACTTAAAATTGAGTAACATGCTAAAGCAATACAGAAGGTAGCTGTCAGTTTCTACCCTTCAAGACCATGTGAAAAACTTAAAGATATTATAAGTAATTTTTACTTTCTCTACTACGTATAGTAATTTAGAGGAAGACTGTATTCCACCCAAAAAATTTCATGTCGAGATTTCACCGGATATATGTTTTGAGGCCCCCTGAATTCAAAAAAGGCATTTTTAGAAAAAGGTCGTGTGTGTGTGTGTGTGTGTGTGTGTGTGTGTGTGTGTGTGTGTGTGTGTGTGTGTGTGTGTGTGTGTGTGTGTGTGTGTGTGTGTGTGTGTGTGTGTGTGTGTGTGTGTGTGTGTGTGTGTGTGTGTGTGTGTGTGTGTGTGTGTGTGTGTGTGTGTGTGTGTGTGTGTGTGTGTGTGTGTGTGTGTGTGTGTGTGTGTGTGTGTGTGTGTGTGTGTGTGTGTGTGTGTGTGTGTGTGTGTGTGTGTGTGTGTGTGTGTGTG